>OU426989.1:5052721-5230943 GCA_911387755.1 Chrysotoxum bicinctum
GATTCTTCCTATCCTCGCGTGGTGTGAAAGAGTTGAACTGGATTTTCCTGGCTTTCAGGAAGTTTTTGATGATTTCGAAGGCTTCTCTGTTTCCAGTGGAAATAATAGTCGTCTTTGTATTTCTGTTTTTGAAAGTTACAGTCAATCCCTTACTCTTGCAGAACCTGCTGATTTCAGCGATGTTGCCGGAATAGCAAAAAATTGGGGGCATTCCTGGGGCCTTGGTTGGTTTCACTGTGGATTTATTCGATGTCTTTGTAGGCTGGACTGGAATGGGCTTAGTGGCTGCTGATGTTGAAGATGATGAAGCTGGCTGCTGATGTTGGAGTTGGTGAGAATGATGAAGCTGGTGTCAGTGTCTTTTTGACTGACTTCTCAGTTTCGGTTTGGACAGGCGTTAGCACTTTAATTGGACTCTTTAAGCAGTCCTTTTCCAGCTGAATGCGCTTAGTACCTTTGTCCTTAAGCGCCTTGCTTGGTCTCTTCTGTCCAGGTAGGGGAAAATCACTGGTATCTTCTTCCGAGCTGGTGATCTCACTAGGATCCTCTTCAGTGGATGACTCCTCCAACGTGCTGGTGGTTGAAGATTCCTCGTCAATGTCTACCTCTTCGGTTTCCATGTTGTTGTCACTGGTTTTATTGGGCTGCACAATGCTATTGAAAGACATTGCTAATCTGCCACAATATTCAGGTCCAAGGTCCTTGACTATCCTCCTGAGCAAAGCTTCAAATGAAGCGATTGCCGAGGCTGGATTGAGAGGTTCCATATTACTGGATTAACCTTTTTCACTATTATTGATTAAAACGGATTAAACACGCACAACACTATTTTGAGAAAAACTTCTGTTTAACACACTTAATCCTCATTAATCTTTAAGTTAATCACTGGGATAATCCCTTTTTAATTACTTTTTAGGCAATAAAATCTGGTAGCCCGCAGGTATATCAGAATTTTTGACCTTTTTTCACTTAGGGGTGGATTTTTAAATTAAATTTAATTCGTCCGCTGTATGACTATCTGCTCTGAGCGATGTACACTGAATGCCGTTGCAGTGGACTTTTGATGAAACTCACTTACTTGTGGTAATAAATTTTTCGACATGGAAAATAAATTTGACGTTCTTGGACCTCTACAAATACTCGTTTTAAATTTCGGTGACGTTTGCACGTTTGATACCTTAAGCAGTGGCGAACTTGAATATTATTTCCACTCGATTCGGTTTCTCATGCAGAAAAACTTATCTAAGTTTGACGTCTTGAAACCAACCAATAGAGTAAGGATTTCATACCTTTCATTTTTCTTCAAGTCACAAGCAAAAGATTATTTGAGGCTATGAGTGCAATAGTGGCGTAACCCACTTTTATCAAAAAATGAGGTTTTCATAAAAATGGATCTCTTAATATATCTATTTTAATACAAAAATAGTTTTATGCAGCTATCTACACTTAAAACTAGATGGCACTCAAAAAGGTGTTATTGCATTTTATAATTTGATCATAGTTTGAGTGCAATAGTGGCGTAAACTTCTCGTACCTCTAAAGTGAATTTTATGGGTTACGCCACTATTGCACTGACAGCCTCATTTCAAGTTTTGAACCTGTTCAATTGCATGATTAAGATAATGTATTAGATCGCTGTCGTACTAATTTTATTTCATTTAAATTTAAATTAAATATTAAAAAGTACAGAAGATTATATAATCTGAAAAAAAAAAACAATAAATTTTAAGTATTTCATCTACAAAAATACATTTAAGGAACAATATACACTACGCACCTTCTTAATAGAATCAAGTATTATTCTTATAGCATTTTTCTTTGGTAAATTCAGATTTCGATCTGAAATTAAATTTTATCATGTGGAATAGGTTCAGACTTAAGTTGATTTTTCTTGTCATTTTAACTATTAGTGTAAACGATTGCTTATGGAGTATTTAAATCAAAACCTTGTTAAACCGATTTGTGGATTGCATTATATACATATACAGGAGCAGTTTTAGTAAGATTTATAAAGAGTAGATACAATATTTTCTTTGTTAAACAAAAGATATGGGAATAATGTTCCAAAATAAACTACAAAAACGATTTATCAACATATAATTAGTGATATTAAGTGAATGCCAGGCTGCCACTACATATTGTAATGATTTTTCTCTAAAATCAACGTTCATCGATTGTTTCAGTGGCTTGGCAACATAAAGCATCAAGAGAATGTCATTTAAAATGTTTCGGGCTCTGCATAACTTGTACTTGAACAGCCAAACAGCAGTTTATATGGTCTGACGATTGTATTTTTTTTATTTATTTTTCAGTATTTTTCCATTTCAAAAATTCTTTACCATCATTTTAAATTATACATATAAAATAAATCTATTTTTTACATATTCCAATAATCTGTTCTTTGTAAATTATGCCCATTTTTGTAAATACTATAAGGAAGACTGTTATAAATATCTAGACCTCTATGTAGAACCATATTTGTGGTCTTAAAGTTTCTTAACCTTGGTAACCTGAAATCACCAGCATTTCGTAAGGCAAATGGTTGTACATCACCAAAAAAAAAGAAGATTCATACTCATACAAATAATTAGGCAATACCTATATTAAATTTGATTGTAAATATAAATACTATCACATTACATAATTCTTTGGTTAATAACTCATCAATGACAATTAAAACAACATTTCTGTTATTGGGACAAATCCATTACACAATTCAGCAATACTCAAAGTGTGGTATATCATTGTATTAAAAACATTAATAGTTGTTTTCATAGACATTTTTTTTCGAATTCGACTCAGGAAGTACAGTTTTTTTGATATCTTCTTACACACATAATAAACATGAGCATCTAAAGCTAAGTTATCATCAATTACACCTAAATATTTTATTTCATTTACTGTTTCAATATTATTACTATTTATACTGATTCTTCTATTAGTAATTAATTTTAACATGTTACTGTCAAACCAAATCTAAATTAATTTTATCTGTACATTCATCGATATTATTACGAAAAATAAACAGTAAAGCAAACAAAACAATTTTAGAAAAACGAACACCATTCTCCATATCGTTGATGTAGGGGAGAAGGGGGTACATTTGACACTTAGTTTTTAATAAAAGTCTGTATTTCCGAAAACTGTTGATGTATTCCAATGTTTTGTTTTGTATTTGATTTATTGATTATTCAAGATTATGCTTACATATAATTTTTTGTTTTAAAACAGTTCCAAATTTTAAAGAAAAATATTTTCTAAAAAAAGTCATTTTGTCAAAAGTGCCCCGGGAACGGGGCACCTTTGACTTTAAAAGGGGTACATTTGACAATGGTTGATTAAACCCCACATCGTGTGCATTATATTTCTAAAAGTATGAACGGATCCAGCACATCTGTTGTTTGAATAGTAAAAAAGTAAATTTTTGTTTTTAAACAATTTGTTAAACAATATAACGAAAAAAAGATTGTGTGTACTGACGTACGCGCGGTTGAAGTAAAACTTCTTTTTCCTCAAGCAAAGGTTCTGTATGATTATAACCTACAAACATTTTGTATTCTAAAAACTTGTCGCTGTCTTTGACGGATAACGTGACGTTTTGACATGTCACTGACAGCTGCATAGACATTTTTTTACCCCCAACGCCGGAAAAGAAGTTTTACTTCAAAAAATTGAATGTGCGCGCCTAGCCTTAAATGAAATCGAGAAGAAAAGTACAAAACTCCCATGCCACTTGACAAGCAAGTTGCCTCGTTTTGTTTGTATTAACCTAGGGCTGCACGTGCAAGTATTGGCAAGCATGTTGTAATCTTGTAATGTACACAAACATTTTTTATTAACCCGTACAAACCCGAGCAACTTAGTAGTCACCTGGCATTAATTCAGTATCCAGGCAACTTGGAAAGCAAGTACACTGACAGCAGCACTCTTGTAAAATTAATTATTAAAGTATTTGATTGATTAGTCGGGTGACGTTCAAATTTATAAATACCAAAACAAATGTCGGTGGCGTGTGCGATTAAGCGAATAAATATTATTAAAAAGTATAATTTCAAAACTTTCAGGCAACCTGATGGTCATATGGCATGCCGTCTATGACAGCAAGAATACAAATGGTAGTGGATATACCCAACTTTTTGGCCAGTACTTTGTATGCGAGGGTTAGATGTTGGTAAAATTTATTTGGATTGCAATATGCTTGTCAATAATTATTCGTGTTGCATAGCCATTGCGCGTCTGAATCTATAGTTTTATGTTTATCTTTGAATGCAGCCATTTGAAATATGTAAATTCTAAATCGTATCCAACTTCATGTTATAATTACTTTGTATTCTAAAAACATGTCGCTGTCTTTGACGGATGGCGTGACGGTTTGACATGTCACTGACAGCTCCATAAAATTTTGTCTACCCCCAACGCCGGAAAAGAAGTTTTACTTCAAAAATAAATCAATAAATTCACTTTCTAAAAAAAAAACAACAAGAATAAAAAACATAAATTATTTCATTTACAAACATACAAAATCAGTCCATATACATCTAAATTCAAATTTATCGATATCAACATTTTTTAAATAATTTATTTAATATATAATTTCCCAAAATCAACGTCAAACAAATATTTTTTGCAAAAGTCAAAGGTGCCCCGCAGGAACTTTTTAATTTAATTTTTTTTTTAATACATAACTAATATTATATTTTCACAAAACTGGCTTCAATTTATTGAACTTTAAGCATAATACTACCATAATATTGATTCGCGATAAAAAAATTATTTTATTAGGTTCATAAATCGCTTACTTACCGGTGATCAAAAATTAGATCAGAGACACAGAAAACACGAAAAAACGTGGTACTCCGCGAAGAGCGAAGAGTTAAAGAAAGGCTGCCAAATTTCATAACGTTTCTTTAAATCAAACTAAGCTTCTTCCTTCATCCAAACTTTTCTTTTTTAAGGGCACGATCATACCGAAAAACGCAAAGTCAAATGTGCCCCGGTGTCAAATGTACCCCAGCTTACCCTATACTTAAAACAGCAAAACTCCAAGCAAAGATCCTAGAGGAACTCAATGAAGAACAGACACAGGATTTGAACTTCCTCGGGATCAGGAGTAAGACAAGATTTCCAGCTTAATTCTATTTTCTTTAACCTGTTTCTGCACGATAACCTACTCACAAACCTACTTGGAGGCATAGAATTTAAACATTTAACGCCTATTGCTTGCAGATAACATTGCTCTGTTAATAGATACATCTAATGTGCTTCAGCTAATGATCAACAGACTTTAGGAATACTGTTGCCAATCAAATCTTATTGTGAAAAGCTGGATGATCAATATCATGATATTCTGAAAAAATACAATGGGAATAACTTAGTAAGGTTATACGTAGTAGTTTATTTTATGTTCATTTTAAACACACATTTGGTTAAATTTTATATACTTCCGACTCCCAATACTTTTTGGATTATATATTTCAATAAATTTAGAGATTTCTAGAGGCTAGCTAAGTGACCAATCAATTCAAGTTGCGGTAAAACTGAAAATCCTGTTGCTTTGTACTGACTTTTCGCACAATTTATTCATTGCTTCATTACCTAACCTAATAATTGAATCCTTTTATTGCGAGAATACAGTTTGGTTCTGTTCAAGTGGTGCACGGTGTATATTATGTCATGCATTTGTGTATTTATTTATTTAAAAAAAAAAGTTAATCAAGTTAAGATTTTTGAAGAAATTAATACAAAACAGAGAGAAAAGAGAAAAACATAAAGTCTAATTTATGTATAACTTTAAAGTTCAGCCAAACTAGAACCTCAATATATGGGAACCTGATGATTAAGTGGTTTATTAACGTAAACGGAAGATTCTTTAATAAGTTGATTAAGTGAGAAATCTTTATATTTGGTGTTTTGTTAAGCTCTTAGCAGACCATTCAGCAGAGCCTTCCCAAGTCGACTAAGCTCAAAGCAGAATATGATTCAGATTTACTTAATCAAATACTCTTAAGCAACAAACTGTCATGTTGTTCGACACTTATTATTTATTATTAACCTACCTGCAGTAAGAGAGAAACCAGCTTCGACCGCCATTTTAATTTGTATATTTTATTTTTTTCTCTCTAATCATATGAACATAATAGTGAAGGCGGCTACGCTCAGCATTTCATTCTGATTGATCATTTTATTCAGACTTCCTAGCGCATTCTCCGAAAAAAGAAACACAAATTGGGCGCTCGAATTAGCTCAATTCAATATACAAACTTTCAAAAACACCTCCTTTTTTCCCTAATTTCCCCCATCGCTAGTGCTGTGATTAGCATAATAAGAGTCTCAATAAAACCTTGAGAACGCGTAAATTAAAAGAAAATCAATTAACGGCAAAACCAAATTTTGGAATTCATTGCTATAAAACAAAAAATTAAGTTGTTATTTTCTTTATAGTAGTTTTCACTATTTCACTTACGAAAACCTGATTTATATGGTGTCATGTCGCTGATGTAAAAATGTATGTACTCAGAATAAATTTACATTTTAACTCATCGCAATTTATGTATTGAGTACAGCCAAAGTCTGTACTGACTACATACATTTATTATCTTATTATGTAGCCAATACAAAATTCTACGAACTCTTTCCATAAACAAGTAAAAAGGCAAGCCACTCTTACTTATTATTACAATCATCATCATCATCATCGGCTCGACAACCGGGTTCCGGTGGTCCTGCCACGATATCTGCTTCTAGGTATAGATTGCTTGCAGTTCATGATTATACCATCTACGGAATCGTCCTTCTTCACATATGGGGCCAACAATTCTCCTTAAGACTTTTCTCTCGAACGCAGCTACGAGGTCGGAGTGCCTTTTGCTAAGCACCCAATTCTCGGATCCATATGTGATAGTACTGACAGGACCATGGTCCTGTACAGCAGCAGTTTTGATGTTATGGTGAGATTTCTGGATTTGAAGAGCTTTAAAAGACTATAGTAGGCTCTGTTGGATTTGAGAAGCCGCCCGTGTATTTCTTCTTCTATATTGTTATCGGCTGCTACTATTGACCCAAGGTATTTAAAGTATTGCACCACTTCAATTTGTGCACCGCTACCTTGATTGTTTGACCAACTGTTCCTCTTACAATATACTGTTAATAAGTTTATGTAAAGCGTACAGATTTTTGTACTCACTACATATTTGTCAGTTGTCTCAATCTTAAAATAGCAGCTTAGTCCGCAGCTGGTTCTCTTTTTATTCGGAAACTTTACATATTTATTTTAAATCGTACAACTGCTCTCGGTTTCTTTCCCTAAAATTAAAATCAATTTCTCGAAGATCGAAACCTAAAAACATTACCTAAAATTTATTTGCAAAATTATCATAATTTAAATGTGTGCTTAAAAAATCGTTCAGTTTTTAATTTTTAAAATACTATATCCTCTTGATCGTCATCGTAATCCTCATCATCATCTTGCATTACATAATTTATCCAATCAATATAGTTGGCAACCTCTGTGTAAACACCAGGATATGGAGGAATTCCGCATGGCTTCATACTCCATGAAGCAACTCCAACTTGTCTGCCATTAACAATCAATGGACCTCCTGAATCACCATTGCACTGGCCTTTACCTCCACCCTCAAATCCAGCACAGATGTTAGTTGGATGAACTTGCATTATATGCCGACTATTGCATTCTTCCCTTGAATAAACTTTGAGTTCAACTTTTTGCAATTTCTTCTGAATTCTTCCACGAGACTGTGCGAGGTAAAAATTAAATTTAAAATTTATCCACATTGTGCTTAGTTTTCTTACCGCATTTAGTCCCCAGCCAATAAGTGTTGCTTGTGAATTCTCCGGGGTAAGTTCATACATTCTTGGTAGTCGAATGGCTTGAACTGACTGCCCAAAAGTCAAAGATGTTTGTAACCTCAGAAGGGCTATATCATGTAAGACATTCGGTAGAAAATATCCAAAGTAAACCACGATCTGGGAAACGCTTATGTTATTTAAGTCGATTTTGGTTATTCTGGAAACACCATATTGTATATTTAAAAATTCCGGACGTAATCCTGCAGCACAGTGTCCAGCGGTAAGGATCCACATCGGACTTAAAATTGTACCTCCACAAGAATGCGATCCATCTCTGCTGCGTATGGAAACCATAAAAGGAAATTCGTTAGATTCAGCTCTGGTTCCGTTTACTACTCGAAGGTCAAAGGATAAGCCCCAAGCTGATGAGAAAATGATCACAAATGTGAATATATCCAGGGTGTACATGATGATACTGTGCAACATCAGTGGGTGGTGTTGGATTTTTATATGCGAGAGCATCACCACTTATTTCAATGATTGAAACCTTTAATATAGCTTCTCAAGGTGTATAGTTGGTTAATTATACATAGAATGAAAAAGATTACAACACGTCTTATGGTGGCGATATTATATGGCAGTTAAGTGCATATATTTAAATTTAACCACAGTTGTACTTGACCTAATGAATTTCCTAATGTATTTGACATATTTTCTTTGTTTCTGCAAGTGATGTGAATCGCATTGGCTATAGGAGCTACCGTAACATGTTTACATGCATATATTTACACTAATAAAGACAATTTTTGTCAAATGAAATGTAGATAATTTTTATAAAAAATAATTTCCTACATAATAAACCTCTGACTCAGGGTATCTTCTCTTTTTAAGTGTGACGTTATGCAAAATGTGTTTGAAAGGTGTGAATGTGAATTTTAATGATAATACTAAAGTATGACAAAGTTCAGTATAACAGTATAACAGGGTGGAAAGAATTTTCAGCATTCTCAAAATCCAAATTTTATCACATTGTCACACTTTCCTATTGTTATTTTGTCCTTCTTTCATGCTATTTTCATACTGGTGCACTATAAACATTCCATCACACTCTTAAAATGTCACAACAACTGTAACATTGCCTGACTGAAAACAGAAGGCGTCACAGTCTTTTCATAATTGTCAAACATCTCTTTTGAAAGCTACATTTCAAATAATTGAACGAAAAATTAACGAAAACACCATTTTGTTTCGTTTACATTTTTCGAAAAATATGAGTTCGCAAACTAGCCTGTGATGTAATTCGTGTCGTGACTGCAAAATGGAATCAAATGTCACTTTACATAAATATCGATATCCAGGATTGCCTGTGCCTTAGTCATAAACAAGATTATTTTTAATAAAGTTCTATTTGGATCTAGCTCTTTCAACTTGAATGCTTCCAAAGACATTAATTAAACTTTTTATTCAACTTATGAATATAGATTTCTCTATGTAGATTATTATTTACCCGTCATTCTTAATAAACATCAATATTGGGCATTCATGTCCGTTTTCCATATAGGATATGGAGGGAGTATGACATTGTTCGACTTTCCGATATGCAATCACATCTCATTTAACTCTCTGTCACGAACTTTCCTTCCTGCTATGTAGTATGTTACGTTGTTCAAAAGCGCTGCCTTCCTTAAAGTGAGTTACGTACTTCCACTTCCTTGTAGGTTGTCTCTGTGCGGCGTACTGGAATATACCTACGTCCCAGTGTCCCTATACACTTCATTGTCAAGTAAGTCGGTTGGAAAATCCACCTCTATCGTGTCTAAATTACTATCTGATTGTGTTCTTTTTCCTGTTTGCCAAGCCGAAGTGTGTCAAGATATATGAACACATCTCTTGCCTTCCTTTGATGGTTTTTGCGTTGGGTTCAATTTGAGAAGACAAAAAAAAATACAAAAACAACATATCCGCACTTTGCCATAATATGAGAAGTCGTAAAAAGTATACTTGGAACAAAAAGCCTGTTGTGTTCAACCGAGTTGTCGTGTTATCGCCATACAGCAAGGTTATCCACTCTTAAAGATCTCTAAACATATTTTGAAACCCGAACCTACGATGCCGAACAAGAATAAAGCGTCAGAGATATGAATCTTTAGTTAGTTCGATTTTTGTTCTTTTTTGTCGTCAGCTGAATGCCGAAGCAGCTGGATACAGCACAGATGATGGAATCTGTGTACCTGTTGTATTCTTCATGCTTAATGCGCCTTTTCCATCTTGTTCCTCTAGCCTGTGATCCGAATGTGAAAACGTTTTTCCTCGAAATAAAACAAAAACAAATTAAAAAAAACTACCTTCAACACGATCTCAAGGGAAAATATGTCACACCTTTCTATACCTGCCCAAACAAGGATGCTTTTGAAGGGGAATCGATATCAGATAAAGGGTCCTTTTTCGTCCGTGATTTATGCCCAAGGCGGGAGATATTAATTAAACCAAAAATAGTTAATGGATTCCATATTTTTTCTTTGTCTTCTTAGCTCAGTGTTTAGAGAACGAATTACACCGAGAAGTCATTGAGATAGTGAAAGGAACATTGATGCGGTTGCTACTTATTGGAGCTGAGAACAGATATCCAAGGAATTTTATATATGTACGCCTGTACGGTAATACCCGCTTAAATACATCGTAATTCTTAATCGGCGAACACACGTTTTTTAGAAATGTGGATTCAAATTTGACAGATATGTTGGTTTAATTTTTGTTTAACAGTTCAAGATAATTAAAAGGGTCATACAAACTTCAATTTTGTAAACATCTAAAGGCTATAAGGGATGCAACTTTAAAATTTTGACGGATTTGTTGTTCAAAAATCAAAAAGGGCTTAAAATGTTCAATTTTGTAAACATCTAAAGGCTATAATGGATGCAACTATTTCTATATTAAGGTTGAAAGTGAATTTGAATATAATTTTCGGTTAAAGTAGGCTAGTCACCAGAATCTTCAGGGTTCACGTTTCCTTTATCTACAAGACTAGTTTAATTGAGTTTTACTGTTGCCCCAAAAAATCATCTTCAGATTTCTGAAGTTCAACTAAAAAATAGGCAGACATACCCAATAATTTAAGTTTCCTTCTTTTTTTCCAATTAAGGAACCACAGAATATATAAGGAAGATGAAAGATTTCAGGAACTTTCCATACAAGGATCGAATGGAATTTCATATGTGTTGTGTCGTTTCACTAATTAGGACGTTATTCCTAATTAGAGTTTTCAGTGCGTATAAATTCTTTTTCTTTGCGTTGTATTCATTATCATTAGCGAGAAAAATATTGCATTCCGAACGTGCTGCCGATGCCGCCTCCTAGTCGATGGTATGTGAAAGATGTTTGTAGACGGGAAACATAAGGAAACACTAGGGCACTAAGGATATGTGAACATATTACTAGGAATTGTCATGAATGCCTGTTTTTAATTTTCATATTTCCTATCTTTAAAGCAATAATTTAACGACAGAACACTGCATTGAGTTCAACGGGGTTTATGGTTTCACATTTGACAATGTTATCGAGATAATAATTTAATGAGCTTATCATGCGCTGCGGTTCTGAGTCCTCATCCGAAGGAAACGAATATGAGAAACTGAGAGCACTATCGTCAGCGAAACAATTTAATGCAACAAGTTTCAGACGAAAGATTATTGATAAATATGAGAAAGAGATTCGGGGACAAAACGGAGCCCTGCGGCACACCAGCATTTATTATTTATTTTATTTTATTTTATTTATTTATTTATTTATTTATTTATTCTCTTTTACAAAATTTTTCAAAAATTAAATAATTTTACTAACAAAAATACAATAATTACAATGGATAGAGAACAGTTAGGAAATTTAATATTCTGCTATTTATTATATGAATAAGAGACTTGAAACCATCCGATACAACTTGCCCGGAGCAGTTCGAAAGGTAATTTCTAATCCAATGAAGAAGAGATTCATCAAAACCAAGTGCACGTATTTTCGATAAAAGAGATTAGATGCTAATATCCATCAAATGTTTTTGAAATAGTCGTGCAATAAAGTGCAATAGTCTTACTTTCTCCAAAACTATGTAGGGATTTGTATCAATGTTTGGAGAGATAAATCATTAGATAACCAGTGGCCCTATTAATATGAAAGCCATACTGCCGGTCACTGAGAAGCTTTCATTATTCAAAATATTTTGTATAGCTTAAGTTTAAGGCTTATGCTGGACTTATACGTCTTCCAAATTGTCAGAATTTCTGTCACAAGACTGGTAAAATAATATACGCGAAATCAAATGATGTCGCTCTAATTATAACAGGCGATGTACCACGAAAAAGAATAAGCAAGTTAATATGTTCTAGTATTTTGTCATAATTAACAAAATAATATCAGCAAAATATTTAGCCCATTTCGGCATAATAACAAAATTAAATGCAAGCTTCTTATGTCAAATATATTGACAGATCTTATTTGTGTAAATGATCTAAATAATGTATGAATATGGTAAGAAATTATGAAAACTTGTCATTCACAAATAGACTAGACAATCGTGATTTTGGAATTCCTGTTTATTGAATTCGAAAATTAAAACCTTTTCATCAATTCGGTGAGCATAAAAGAATATAAAATGTTCATTTAGAATTTAGAATTTAGAATTTAGAATTTCCATAAAAAATATCATCTAAACGGTTCTTATCTTTGAATATATATACCTACATAAATGTAATTTATTTGCAGCAAGCAAAATCTATTGAAACCACAGAGCCAATTGTGTGGCTCAGATGCGATTTATTGATCGTTACCAACTTTCATACAAATGCCTCTCTACCCTATCAGATTCAGACAATTTTATGCCGCCCAAGGGAAATCACGAAACAACACGGTATACCCCCGTGCCATTTGGTATTCAAAAACAATTTAAATTGAAAATCTAAATAGCCTTTTAGATGTTAGTGCTGAACCAACTATACCAAAGGACATCACAAAAAAAGGGGAAAAATTCTTTTAACGAAAATCATCAAAGATAATGATCCGCACTCCAAAAATATCACCATCTTCGGGTCTTTGGTTCGTTTATTGGTTTGGTCCGATCGCAGAGTTGCACCATTGTGATAATTTCCCATCTACGAAGTCGAAGCCCTATAAATCCAGAGCTCACACTTCACTCTTCTCTGATTCTGATGCAACATCGAATACAAAACATTTTCGGAAACTCCTTGTTAGAGCGCACTAACGAGCTCTTCTCCTTACAAAAAGAACAGTCGATCAATGGTTGCGATTTTCATAAAAGGCAACTACCAAATGGAATCTACATTAAGGATGCTGCCGCCTGCTACTGCCATGGCATTCTCTATAGTGGTGGCTTAAGCTAAGGCGGAAAAAAGGATTCATTTCAAAATTCGTTTCATAGCTGAGCGCACCTCGTTAGTTGGATGTTTCTTTATATAAAAAAAAAGACATTGAGTAGAGATATTGTGCATTGGAATGCGAGTAGTTGGCTTGGCAGTATTCTGTTAATTGGAATCGAATTGTAAATCTAACTCTTAATGATTATTCCCTTTTGCCTGTTGTGCAATGATGGGCTTGAAATCAAACTCAAAGGAAATGTTCTCCAATTCTAGCAAAGCTGATGTCAACGTTTTAGAGAACTTGTTCTTGAAATGCACGTAGTATCGTCATCAAGATGATGATGTGGTTCGGTTTTTTGCCTCATTTTATACCAGTATTTCATCCTTCTATATAATTCTGACTGTCCACTATGCGTTGGTAAGAGAATAAAGTACTCGAGCTCAGAGACAATCAAAAGTCTGTCTTTGCGGTTAAGTGGCTGAACCTAGGGACAGAAGATAGATACAGACAGCTCGAATGTATAGTCAGAGGTGTGACGTTGCATTTTGGGACGAAGTCTTATAACTCCTAATGTATGTTGTATGTATACGGTTTTAGTGACCCGAGTTGGATGACTCCAAAAATTATAAATTTGGCTGTAATGCTCGTTAAGGTGTTTATGTTATATATATGATATGATACAAAACAAGTAGTAAAAAAGATAATATGTATTTTATTATTAAATTTAGCAGAGACAATTTTAGCAACTACTATCGCTTGCCTAAGATGTCGCCCCAATCGTTCGTCTTCATGAGAGTACATATATACAAAGTTTTATATACAAAGGTAATAAATGTTATGTCAATGTCGATACAGAGCATTGATCTTTGTACCTTTAACACTTTAATACATACATATTAATTAAGGAAAATTTAGCTGACAAAGATATTCCTCATGATAATTTTATTGTTGAACATCTAAGAACCGTGTATCCCGGTGACTTTAAGGATTCGTTTTTATCAGAATTGATGCATGTTCATGCTCTCATTCAAGAAAAGTGATAAATAAATAAATTTGGTGTTTCAACAGCTCGAACAGAACAAGGACAAAGTGACTTAAAACTCTCAACCATCCCTGTATACGTGTTACCAGGAATAGAGGGGCCTACAATTTTCTGTCGATGCCGATCCGTTCTTATGACAAGAGATACTCTTGGAGGATTTGTAAATTCCTCGCAAGAGGCAGTAAAACTCTGAAAAAACTTTTTTGCAGCGGCTGAGAATCGAACCCAAGACCTTCTCCTAAACAAATCAGGCTTATCTGTCAATTACTAAATAAAAAAGGTACATATCCTAAAATGTCTGCGAATGTGCCTTTTTACTTAGTGTCTTACAATTTACTTTGTTCATGTTTTTTGCTTAGCATCTTTAGTCTTTTGTTTTCGTTATGCTGTACAACTTTTTCGCTTCTATCTTTTTTTTCTTTTTTAAGAAAAAGTAAAATGTTTTTACTAGCTTATTTGATTACATTATTTGGTGTTCATCAAGCAGAAAAGGTGCACCTGCACATTTTAGGTTGTTTTACTAAGTAAAAAGGGTGCAAGTTCATTTTCTCTAGCAAATAGCAAAACAACTTTGCACAAAATAACGTACATTTTTCAACAACAGCATTTTAAAATTTGTTTTTAAAAATATTTGCGCAACATTTTAGTTGAGTACGATTTTAAAGCTGTTTTAGTATGAAACTAATATCAAACAACTATTTTGCAAATTTTAATCGAATATAGCATCATACTTTCTCTACACTTTTATTAAAGTTAAAATCATCAAATAACCATTTTAGTTTTTTAGTATCGTGCTAGCTTCATCTAACTCTTTGACATTTTAAAACGTCAAAACTGGTCTGTTTATTTCGTTTTTTGCATGAACTGCTATTACTTTAGGTTTGTTATTATTATTATTATTATTTATTAAGAAAAGTGCTTTCGTACAATATTAGTTACAAAATGTTTTTAATTAAGAACGAGTTAGTAAAATTGTTGAGAAGAATCATACTTATACCTTAATTATAGGATGTTTAAATTGTTGCGCCATTTAAAAACAATAAAATGAGATACGCCCTTTCACGAAGTCCAGTAGGATATACTCGTATATAAATCTATAATAATTGATCGCAATTCACAAAAGCGAAATATCACAGACAAGATTTAAATGTTTGAAATCAGACATTTGAAGAACAAATTCACCGATACTGACTGAGATCGAAAAAATGACTCTGATCATTTGCAATATTACTTCCTTGGCTATACATACATATGAAGGAGAATGACAACACATTTTCGTTAGCAGACGATTCTGCGGCGGCAGCGATATCATCCATCCACTTGAACCGTTGCACTATATAAACAAACAATTTGATGGCCATGGAATGTACGAAAGGAATACAAGCAAACACACTTGTTGTTTCCTTGCGGGGTGGTATCACCGCGCTGCCGCCGCTGTGTCCATATTTCTAGAGGCAAGCCATTCAATAGCTTAAGGGATATGTACGTGCTAGACGAAGTTGATCTCAAACTTATTACATCACTTTATTTCGGGAGATCAATAATGCTAAGTATATTTCATCTAGTGACAGTTGTCTGACATAGTTTTGTAAGTTTTTATTCGATTCAAAATCATTTTTAGTTTTCTTCAATAACCTTAAGGAACTTCTTCAATGTGATGTCTTTAAAATATCTAAAAATGTTTGTTATTAAGTTAGATCTGAAACCATTGACTTAAGAGTTTTTTTCTGCAAGAGCATATAGAATTGGGCAAAAACCCACACAGGGGCTTAGCAACACAGCCCATCACCGTGAGTTTTGTGTCAAGCATATGCAAAATAAAATCATTCATCCCTTTCATTAAAATAAAAGTAAATCTTAAGCAGAAAATTATAATTATTGGTAAAATATTTTGTTTCAATACACTGATCGTCCATTTTGTTTTATAAACAAAAAATTGTTCGATTCGATTGACATTTACATTTACTATCCATATTGATAATTCGAGCCCGTGGAACATTTTTATCGGGTTCATAAAGCATTAGTTGTCATCTTATTAACATCTTAATTAGCTCCGAACTCATCGAGTTTTATTTGAACTTGCAAAATAAACTACTCATTTGAATTATAGTCCTTGTCTTATACTAAAGTCAACTTTGTTATTAACGAAACTCATTTTCTACCAATTTGTTGGCAGCTGTTCAATGTATAGATGAAGGACTCTTAAATCTATTACGATTTCTAATCGAATGACAGTTCATCTCCTGGATTTGATTTCCGTGTTCACATCGAAACCACCATTGCACACAACATTCAACCTACCGAATGCTAGTTAATTTTAAAATCCATATTTAATTCTTAAGCGCCATGAAATACACGTTTTTTTCCGCTAGGTGAGACTAAGCGCTAGTTACGAGTTGTAATAACCAAAACAGAAACATAGAATCTCATTTCAAGTATTTCAATATCTGAAGCACCAAAACTCTTTTCCTCGATCGAATCATAAATATTTAGGTTTAATGTGAAAAACTAAGTGAAAACAATATTTTATGTTGAATTAAAATATCATTGTTTATGTATTTGAACGGACATAGTTAAATAATTGCAATCGGAGTGGTTGAATACTTAGTCTTCTCTCTGTAGTCCCATATCAAATATCACCATACAACTTCTTGTTCAGCTTTGAACAACTTTTCTTCAACCACAACACACCATTTGCAATCCACACGCAATGAACCAAAAATTTAATCAAATTAATTAATTTATTATTAAGTTTTATATAGATATTAATAAATATCACTAATTGGACAGAAGTGCGTAAACAGTCTTGGCAGTTGCGCCAAGAAGGTAATAGGTAGAAATTAAAAGTGAGGTACGAACAATTTGTTTTACCGCAATGCCACTTCGCATAGAAGCATTCGTCGGACGCACTCAATAGCCGTTGGCCTAACTCAGTTACCTAGATACAAAATACAACTGGTATTTCTACCGCCATATCTCACCTAGTCCAGTCAACTATAATTTATAAGGCAAACACTTCTAGCCCGCTGCTGGCTGTCTGGTTATACTTTTATGGAACTATCTAGCCGATAACTCATCATGGAAAAAGCATAACTTCGCACAACCGGACTGAATGCTGGCTGGTGTCTATGAACTGTCAATGCACGAGTTCACAACACTCCAAGTGTTTATAATGTTATAAAATCAAACGAGTCTAAGCACCTGTTCCACATTGAAATTTGTGCGACACTTACTTGGAATAGCTACTAGTGGTTACTATTCTAGATGGTAAAATATGCTAATTACATGAATGAACACCCAAGATGACTACGAGTATTTTAAGCAGACTTGCTGAGATGCACTCGTCTTCAAGGGCAAACTCTTATTGCCATTGCCAGCGGAGATAAAAGTTTCTCTTGTGGACCTCGGTCCGCCCCTTGTAATTGTAATTTACGATTTTGGTTGGCATTATCTCTTTGGCTGCAACTGCAAGTAAATTATGCAGTAATCAGTTTTGCGAGCGCAAATTGCTGGCGGCCGCCTGAGTCCGATTTGCATGATCATCCAGTCGGGCGTCATTGAGCCCTTGTAGTTGGTCCTCCTGTTGCATCTGCATCTCCTTGCGCGGATTCATGTTCCCAGATAGATACCAGCAAAACATGCTAACTGCAGAAGAAGACGTGTTTTCATTTTCCTGGGAAGAGACGAGCGTGCAGCCTTGGGACATCGACCGGGAAAGTCAAAGTCAATGGCTATGTGAATCTCATCTCAACCAATTCCAAAATGATTGGACTTTAGTGCCTTGCAGGTATATCTGAGTAATTTGTTCAACTGAACTATAGGTGGCGCCCTACTATGGGTTTGTCATTTTGCATTCGTTTGCGTGGGTTCTGCGCATTCGTTTTATTTTGACAGATTTCAAGCGCGTACATTTTTTCATCTGACAACCCAATCACGTATCCGTTGCGTTCTGACTGAAACAGCTTCATCATTCGCTGGACGAAATTACATTTGTTTACTCGATTACTTTATGCCAAAATAAGAAAAAAATAATAATAATATGAATAAAACTAATTTGCATTTTTTTCCTTTCATTTCAGGTGAGTAACATCAGTTTTAACGCACATCAAAGAAACGTTTTTTATGGTGTTTCACACGTTGTCATCGTCATTGGTCTGAGTCTGGGCTGGGGACTTCGGGTTGATGTAAGTACCATATTTGCGAGTTTGTGTCACTGAAAAGGCTCATTTGCATCTTGTTAGTTGTTACGACACTCTGATACAGCGAGGGACATGTTGTCATTATTTAAATGCTATATAGCTGCTGCTGTTGTTGTTATTGCTAGAACTCAACTCAAGAGTTGGGTGTCATTCATTTCTGAAGACAACATTCCTTGGGAGTAAGTTTATGAGCTTGTACAATGTGCATATGTGCTCATGATCCTCACTTTACGAAGATAAAAAAAAAAAACAGTATAATGCAATTATTACCAGGAATTCCCATTTCAATGCTAATTTTTCATCAGAGAACTAGGTATTTATGTGTGTGATGCATTTATGATAATTTTTCAGTTATGAAGAGGAGAGAGGGCTTAGAATTCCACTTCAAGTCTTTCCGCCTTGAAATATGAGAGTTCTTAATGATGTAAAAATGAGTTATAGTGGCTTTAGAGAACGTTTCGCTATTACATACTTCGATACTTTGGATATGTTTTGTGATTTGCGAGGATAAAATTCCCTACTTTCTGTTGAAATACCAGGAGATATCTTCTAGATATGTTTTAAGCTCTGCATCTGAACCGTGGGTCAAATCGTTTGAATACATAATGGCATTTATCAAAGTTTCTACAAAGATATGAGATCAAAGTTGAGTATTTTTAAATTATGCAAAGGTCGTTCAATAACTAAAAGGATAAATACGAATTTTCTTACAAAAAATTGATTAACTTTAATCATTGGTCCGTCTATGGATGAAAGCTGGAACGATTCATATACACGAAGTTCCTTATTATGTTACAAACATTTGTTGATAGATTTATTTGATGATATTGTTACGCACCCCACATAATACCGACAAAGAGCTTTATACTCCTACAGCGCCATCTGTTGGAAAAATTGCATACCTAGTTTATGGAAGTAACAAAAAGCTCTTTTCCAATGTCATTTGTATTTCCCCTTATTCCAACCAACTAGAACATTCTAAGACGAGAATCTTCGAGATCTAGTTTCGAGAACAACCAATTTGAGTGTATAAGGGAGTGTTCTCGGTGAGCAGTGACAGTTAATTTTTGATTATGAAAGTGTGCAAAAGCTTTTCTTATTGGATTGTGAAAGTGTTATTAAATAATGTTTATCCTCAAGTGGGCTTTAGGTCAATATTTTGTTTTGTTTTTTATGTTGTGACGTTTCGGATGTGGTTACACCCTTCTTCAGACAACTTTAAAAATAATTAAATAATTAAATAAAAGGTCACGAAGAAAGAAAGTGTTATTAAACAAGTGTTTTCAATATTTTTCAACGTTCTTCAGGCGTAAAGTGACTCTTTTCATTCCGTGGGGCTTTCTGACAAGATTTCGAGCGGGAAGCAGCTGTCAGTGTCAAAATAACCTATGATTTCAAAAGAAACCACTAGATGGCCCACCCTGTATAGCAGGCAAATCATCCAGACCGGGAGAAAAATCGTTTTTAAACAAACTTATCCGTTTGATGATAATATCAACAACGGTTAGCGGAGAAGGTTTGTGGGGTACTTTTAAAGTAACTAAAAAAATAATGTTATTAGAAGTTTTTTTGACCAATTCGTTATAATTTGAAAAAAGTTTCTTAAAATTTCTCTTATTCGGCTTATTTGGTCTCAATAATTTATTAATGAAATCGAAAACTAATGAAAGTCTTTCATTAATAAATTATTGATACCGAATAAGCCGAATAAGAGAAATCTTAAAAAACTTTTTTTTAAAAAAATAATGGTCAGATTTTTGACGGTGATCACTGCACGATTGGTAGAAAAGAGAGGCAAAAAGGTTTGTGATTATTTTAGGGTCTGCAAATGAAGTGCCTAAGATATAAGACTTGAGGGGAAGCCGTCGCGTCGGTCTAGGTTCGACGTTAATAAATTGAAATAATCGTCTAGGATCAGAGATCAGACAATCTCGCATTCTGTCAATGTACCCAAGGTAAAGAAATTCTTAGAAAGCGGAGAAACGGCATTGAACTTGATAATAGTTAGAGAAGTCAAAAGTAGACCTTAATTTGAGGAAAATGCTCCATAACTGATATTACGAAATTTTTATTGTTCATGAAGGAACAGAAATCAATGTTTTCCATTAGATTATTGGGATGAACGAAGTCACCTTTGCAGAAATTTAAAAAAAAAACAATTTTAAAACAATATTCAATCTTTGATAAAAGCAAAGGAAAATGTGAAAGAGAGAGGAGGGTGGAAGTTGTCCAGGGTTTTAAATGAGAGCTTAGTGAAAAACAAGGAAATTACCAGCATCTGATGAAAATATTAAGTTAATATGTCTACCTAAGTTGTTTGTTATGCAAGTAGCCTGGAAAATACCTAAGTCAAAAACACGATCGGTAAAAAAAAGCCTTTCAGGTGAGGAATTTACTGACATACAAGATGATTCATCTTCTGATAGATCCCCTCACAGTTATGGAAGGTTGAAGTCGCCGACAATAATAATATTATATAGGGAATCTGCGACTTTGACTAGAGAACTGATTTCTTCAACAGCGAGGGATCGGCTGCATATATCGTTAACAAAGCTCTTCATTATTAAATTTCTCCGTATCCGAAGGTTTGTGATTCTTCGCAGCTAAAAACTTAACGTGTCCGAGAAATCCGAATACAAAGATTATTGCCTCGGTGGGAAAACTCCACCCCTTTCACATTTTCAGCCTTTTCTAAAGTTATTGAAAATCAATCTTCAGTTGATGTCCACAGTGAGGACGTGACAATAGGGGTTTTTATCAAAAAACTTTGACGCTTGTGACCTCTTAAATCGACGTGATTTGAGAAGTTAGCTAGCTAAAACGGGCTTGTCCACATTAACGATATAGTTAAAATCTTAATAGAATTGAAGAATTCTCTATTACGACCAGCTCGAAGCTACGCAAAATAAACATACAAAAATGACTTTTCGGACAAAAATAAACCTTTGTTGATAGTTTTGTGCATCTCCTAGTAACAATAATTCATTGAACAAATCTGCTTTTCTTCGCCAGCTCTTGATTCATGGAACAAAGATCGCCATTTCATCCTAAGGATCTCACTTGGTATCTTCACTTAACCAGTGAGGACCTTGTCAATATATACATATTATGAGCAATTTGTCGATAATTTTATTTGATCTAACAACAGTTTTTTACAAAAACTCAATGTAAATTACATACACAATTATGTCTGTACATGAGAAAAAATCTTCATCATTTCAGCTTGAAATTTGTTTTATTTGATTTGTTCAAAATATTGAAAATCATACTTATCAATCTCTTAGAAGACATTTCTACTAGCACTGCAAGCTATCTTCAAAATTTAGGTTTTTCATAATACCAACTGAAACATAATGCTACTGAAATAAATCAGCCAAGTAAAAGACTTAGCACTATTTTTCTGGCCTTTAGTCCACAAAACTTGGCGTTTCGTCATGGCGATCTCACAGAGACTCATTTGTTGACTATGAAGGTCTTGTCAATACGCAATTTTTGATAAATTCATCTTACATCGATTTTTTGACAAAACTTTATCAAGTTTATGTGAGATCGCCGGGACGAAACGCCAATTTTTGTGGACTAAAGCTATTTTGAATCTATTTTAAAATGAAAATTTCGCACTAGAAAAAATTGATTAACAAAAACTGTACTAAGACAAAGTATTTCGTTTAATTACTAAAACCTTAAACATCACTGAGCTATGAAGTCCATTATAGTCTACTTCATTGAATGGATAGTTTATAAAATGAAAGTAATCGCCGATCGTTCAACACTTTCAACGATAAAAAATTGTGTCTTGTTTAGTACGTGCCAGCAATTAATGCCAACCGCTGATGTTGACACACATATTTCCAGTACTTCGCGGCTATGATAAATTACCCAGAAAGTATTTTCTGTCTGCAACTAACAGAAAAGAGGAAAAAAACTCTTCGCTTTCAAATTAATGTATACCACCACATTATTAATATATTTTTTCCAGAACTAAAAAACACGTTGGGAAACAACCCTCCCACGTACACGTGGTTGCGGTTGCAAACTGCAGTCTAGCAATTACAAAATAGAAACCGAACAAAAAAACAATCTAAACCTACTTACACAACCCATGCTGGCATACACAAAAACCACTTCACTCTGCCTTCTATGCTCTAAAGATCTTTGGATTTGTCTTAGGAAAACAAATCAGATTCAGGTCATTAAACTGCATGCGTGAAATAAAACCAGACATAAACAATCTCTAGTGTAGCCTCCTCCATCTGGTTGCAGTTCAATAGGCGTTCGCGCACTTTTCCCATCAAAAAAACATAAACCAGACCAATATAGTTAGTCCACGGGCCATCATAGACCACCTTTATGCCTCAAGCTTGGGTATGGTGTTGTGGAGTATACGAATACATATGTAATATGTAAATGTTTTTAGAACGATTGCAGCGATTTCTATTATAAGCCCACAATCACCAGCATCACCAGATTGATATGGTTCTCTTACGCCAAATCGGTCTTCGTGGAAAACACCAGTGGGCGATGGTGGATTTTTGCCCCATTGCATCTAGCAATCAATTCTCTATTATCCGTAAATAACGATTGTTTGCATTTCGAAAAATGATATTACTTTTTGCTTTTTAATTAAAACGAAATTTCCTGATACGATTTTGCACATCTGCAAACCGCCACACAGTGGAGCCGAACCTGCCATTCGATTGGAATCGTCCGTTTTATAACTAAAACCGATAGGGACCTACGAGGAGTTTTTCATAATAGTGGGGTATTATACCTAATAATAAGAATCGGGAGAAGTATAACACCTAACTTAAGATTTTTCGAAGAAGAAAAAGAATTGGAAAGATCTCAAGTGAATTAAGAAGACAATAGTTCTTT
Source organism: Chrysotoxum bicinctum (assembly GCA_911387755.1). Classification (NCBI taxonomy): domain Eukaryota; kingdom Metazoa; phylum Arthropoda; class Insecta; order Diptera; family Syrphidae; genus Chrysotoxum; species Chrysotoxum bicinctum. The sequence goes on from OU426989.1 coordinate 5,076,011, forward strand.
CAGATCCCGATAGAAGTTATTTGGAGAAAAATTACTTCTGCAATAAACTAGACCGTCGGAAACCAGAGATCTTTTTGTACGGTGACTCAAGTTCAAAATGCGCCTGAAATCCCGAAATGTTGACTTGATTTTCCTAAAACAAACTACACCCTCGAAACAAATACTATCAAGTGGTACACTGATGGATCGAGAACAAGGGAAGGGACTGATGCAGGAATTTTTGGGTCAAGAACGAAACTTTCTATACCGATGGGGCAGTCCACCAGCATCTTCCAAGTGGAGGTAAACGCCATAGAGAAATGCGTGGATTGAAAGAATTATCGTAACAAGAGCATTGTTATCTTGTCAGATAGTCAGGCGGCAATCAAGGCACTAACTTCATATACCTTCGGCTTTAAGTTAATGTGGGAATGCATAAGCAGGCTAAATGAACTTGGCAAACAGAACAGGGTCACAATTCACTGGGTACCGGGTCACGTGGGTGTTCCTGAAAACGAAGAGGCAGAGTCCTTAACAAAAATAGGCACATCAACCACTTTTATAGGGCCTGCGCCCTATTGCGGAATATGATAAAATGTCATCAAAAACAAAATTAAATAAGAAGAGGAGACATGAAGGTCCAGGAATTGGAAAGAATTCAAAAAGCTGTGGAGGGCGAAACTACTTTGTATAGGGCAATTACAACCAGCAACATTTCAAAAACTGAATTAACTTAAATAGAAATAACCTAAGAACAATTACAGGTATCCTAACTGCAAACTTAGATGATACTTAAGTTTACTTGGTATGGTAAGCAGTGCCACATGCAGATTCTGCAACATGTATAAGGAAACTCCGTTCCACATACTAGGAAGTTATTGTTCACTCATTTATCAAAGGAAAAACCATCTGGAATAATACCAGGTGGAAGAGAGCGACCTATCCTCTCTGTAAAAATGCCCCAAATACTAAGATTCCTAAGAGCAATACCTTTGGAAGAGTAACTGCAGGATGATCCAGCTCATTCATTTTTAAGTGGGGCACAATAGATCTTCAGGTCGCATCCCCAATACATAATTCATTCATTCACTGATTTTCCTATGTTATCTAATCTAATCAATGGGCAATTTATTGCTACGTATGTATACTAACATAAGACTTTGAAGATACAAATTTAAATTATAATATTCTTAAGTTTTATATTAGCTTTATTTCTTCATAAAACAAATTTATCTATAGATAGATAGATAGATAGATATATTCTAAAAAAATAAATATAATATAAAAATAAAAATTATTTAATAAATGGTTAAATTTAAGAATACTTCATCGATAGGATTGCAAACAAAAATGTTCAATTAATCGCAGCACTAATTATATAGCAATTTTAACGTGATTTGAAACACAAAATATTTAACAAATTGTATTGTATTCATAAGTATTTATTCACAAGGATGTCAATTTTAACGTGATTTGAAACACAAAAGAAAAAGCATCAATTTTGAATAGGCTAGCAACACTTATTATTATTTTTTTTTTTTTAATTTTATGACTCAATTTGGCATGATTTAAACCAAAAAACTGAATATGTAGCTTAAATATTTGTAGTAACCGGGAAATCGATCGCATAGGGTAAACCGACCAATCATTGGCACCTTAAGGTTACTCACCACTTATTCGGCTTATATAACTTATGGGAATTAAGAAACGACAGTTTTTTTTTTATTTTTTTTTATTTTTGATTATATTTTTGTTTAGTGAAAAACATTAAATACATTATTTTTTGTTAAAATTACTAAATAATTAATAAAAAGTAAAACAATATCCTTTTACCAATGATTGGCACCATTTTCCAATCATTGGCACTGAACAAACCAATGATTGGCACATTGATTTTGTTTAATTTTTAAAGTTTATTAAAACCAATAAAAACAAAATAAACAAATAGTATAACTCAATTATATAGTTTAATAAATAAAAGGTAATTTATTTTTATAATTATATTTAAGTCTTTTAAGTTACATTATGTTTAAATTAAGGCCGAGATTAGATAAGATTTTTATTGATTGATAAAAAAGTGTATTATTAACCTAAGGCAAATTGATACAAAATTATGAAAATCTATAACTTTTTCATTTACCAATGATTGGCACAGTGCCAATAGCCAATGATTGGCACTTTTTCTAATGATTGGCATGGCATCCAAAGATTGGTATAGTGCCAATCAACCCAGTGATTGGCACCTCATCCAATGATTGGCATGTGCCAATAAATGGAAATTTGATGAATTTACATTCCTATAGTTGACACCCCTTATAAAAACTATATTTTTAATAAAATATTAAAATAAAAAGAACTAACCTCTTTGTTATAGTTAATTTTTTTATAATAACTGCACTTGACAATGGTTTTCCTCTTAAATTTATTATTAAATTACACTACAATGTCACCACTTTCCTTACGGTTTTCACAAGTTTCACATTAAATTTGGCGCGAACTTGATTCTAAATTTTTAACAGCGTTTTTTTAATTGCTACTAACTTCAGATGCCAAAAGAAATGATGCCAAATCATCAAAAAACTATACTAAGGCTAATATTTTTAAAAATATTTTATTAGAAAACTTTTAAATGTTATTAATACGAGTAATTTAAACTGTAAGTGCCAATCATTGGGGGGGTGCCAACAATTGGGCAGTTTACCCTATATTAAAGAAAACTATTACGGTAGATAAGAGCATGTTGTCAATATTTATAGAGGCTGAGCCAGCCGGTTGCTCCGTTTAAAATTTCATAAAGTCTTTGTAATGTTATACTCGTATAACTTTCCTGAAAATATAACCGGCGAATTTCTTGTAAAATTGGACACGCAGCCACGAAATGGTAGATAATCTTCATTCTCTCTTCTGTTACATAGATTACAGAACTGGGGCAGGTCATCTCTGTGAGGTATGAAATTGAGGTTTAAAATATCAACTCTCGTTCTAAAAATAATGCTTATAACAGATGCTGAATATTCATTACGAAAGTAATTGGCATCTGATTGCAGTTGATGATTTAAATTTCTGTATATATAAATCTTGATTCAGAAGAAATTGCTCTAGACAGATTATCTACAAATAATTTATGATCAACGTTAGAAATTAAATCAGAAAACTGGGCTTGCCACTCGTCAATATTATTTTCTGACAAGTTCAGTGATGTGTCGTATCGAAAAGCTAGTTGATTCCAGTCTTTGAAAGGGGATGCATTTACTCGGAGAAATTTTTTCAATATGATTTTGTGAAGACATGAATCATCTCTTTTCATTACTTTAGTAATAAAGTCCGCGCTGGCCTTTAGGTTTTTAATGTATATAGGGGTTATACCCGATTCTACGTATATGGCATAATTTGGAGTTGAATTTGGTAAACGAAATAGTCTCTTGAAGAAGTTCCTTTGCACGTTTTCGAAAACTTCGAAATGGGTATAACCGAACACTTGCACACCATATGTCATGCATACATTAACTGTCGTTAGATCAACATTTTGGTTTGAGAAAAACTTTGGCCACATTATATTTAGCGCAACTTTAGCTTCGTTACTTATTTCTTTGCAGTGATTGAGAAAACTTAAATTGTGGGTCAGAAAGACTCCTAAATACTTAAACTCCTGCACAACGTCGATATGTGTGTTAATAATAGACCAGTTTTCTTCAGGCCGTCTTCTAGATATTCTCTTTTCAAATACGACAATCTTAGTTTTTTGGGTATTAATTTGGAGACCCCAAGATTCACAAAATGAATTAAGTCGGTTTAATTGCATTTGTAGTGTGAACGGATTGTCAGCGAGTATAACTAAATCGTCAGCGTATAACAAGACTTTGATTTTAATATTGGAAAAATCAACTCCTCCAGGAAGAACATCACAGACATCATCAATAAATAGGGCAAACAGTAAAGGACTAAGGATACATCCTTGGGGGGCACCAGGAGTTGTTTCAAATCCTTTCGAGAATGCAAGACCATCCCATACCCTTGCACTTGTTGATGACATAAAATTGGCATACATTTGGAGAAACTTTCGTGACAAACCTATACATGAAAGCTTGTAGATTAAAGCTTGCCTATTTACTTTGTCAAATGCAGCCGTAAAATCAGCAAAGCATGCGTATAGCTTCTTTTTATCGTCTATAAATTGTCTTGCGATACTCGAAATAGCGAAGATATGGTCCATGGTCGAAAAATTTATCTATACAAAGGTTGATCACAAGACCAAATTAAGTGATTTCAAATATGAGTTTTTCTCCTGCTCAGGTCCACTGTGCGCTATTATATGAAATTATATCGGTATTCAATGTAAGAAATATTTATATTTGTTAGGATGTAGGTAATTATTTTATCTACCCAGTTATTAAACAAATATTTAACACAATTCTGCATTTTTGTTATCATCTCGAAGCAATTAAATTCAAATTGTGTTTGTAGATTGGTTTTTGCACTTTGCATTGAACTCGTAATAAAATGACTTCATAACAAAAGATAAGAAATTCGTTTATTTATTTATTTTTTCATCAATTGATTTCTAAGATTTGCCGATTACAAGAGAAATATCAATTTATTTACAATAAAAAAATAAATATAGCTATAAAGAAATGTAAAATAAAACATTTTAATGATAGAACAACCAACAACAATTGGGTACATAATTTTAACCTTTTTTTTAAAACATCCCTTTTTACACACAAATCCATTTCATAACACATGAAATTGAAAAGCTTTAAGGAACTCGTTATAGGTTCTTTTAACCCATAATGTATTCTGCGAGGAGAAAGGTTGAAGTATTCGTTTGTATTTAAATGCGTTCTGGAAGCAATATTGAAGGGAATTAAAGAAAGCACTTCCTGAGATGATATCTGATTGTCTTCAATATCCCTTATAAACATAACATATTGAACTTGCGCCCCACCTTTAAGAGTTTCCAAATTAATTAGAGAACATCTTGAATTATAATCCGTTTAGGATCCAACCCACTTAAGTTTTTTTAATGCGAGTTTTTAAAACGTTTTTGAATTCTTCGATTTTCAGAAAACTATTCTCATAAAATGTTGACCAAACAATAGAACAATATTCTACCACGGGAAATATAAAAGAGATATAAATAAAGTTTCAATGTATGACGTGTATGCATCCTGAAAAGCATTTCAGTTCATTTTCAAAAACTGAAGGTGGTCATTACTGCAGCCAGCATCTTGATATATTGTTATGTCTAGCTGCATCAATAAACAATCAGCGAGTACAAAAATATTGAAAGAAACACTTTGACATCATCGGCATACATTAAACATTTACAATATGACAACATAGACGGCAAATCGTTTTTTAAAATAATAATAATTAGAAGTTGGCCTATAAGTATATTCCTTGTGGAAGATCTGAAATTACTTCAGTAGGATATGATATACATTCATCTTTTTTAACTATGTGCCTCCTATCTGATAAGTATGATCTCAACCAATTGATAGTTGTATCCGGCAGGACTTTTGCAGACCGAGTCTCTCTTAATCTCTCAGCAAGCCTCCACCTTCATCTACGGAGGACCTGTGGCAGCACTACCAGAATGCCATCAGTAGTGCCGCCACTGATGTGCTGGGTTTCACAAGGCCACCAAAACGAAACCCCTGGTTTGACAAAGAATGCAGGTTGGCGCATGTAGCAAAGAACGAGGCCTACCAATTAATGCGGCAGGCAAGAACCAGAGCTGCTGAGAGAGATGCCCGGGAGCTCTACGGGCAAAGACGAAGGGAGGAACGCCGACTTCTAAGGAGGAAAAAGAAGCGAAGCGAAGCGGGCGGTTGAGTCTATTGAGGACTGTACCGGCAGGTGGGATGTTCGAAAGTTTTACCAAAGGGTGAGGCAATCCACCCAGGGCTACAAAGCTAGAACGGAAGCCTGTCGAGATGAGAGTGGGAATATGGTAGTGGACACGCATACCGTGCTGAGTATCTGGAAACAACACTTTTCCAGACTGCTGAACGGCGAGGAAGGCCAAAATTCCGCAACTAGGCGGAACATTCCATTCAACCCGGACGATGATGGTCAAAATTTCCGTCCACCCGACCTAAATGAAGTGCGGTCAGCGATAGCCAAGCTGAAAGCGTACAAAGCTGCTTGCGCGGATGGCTTGCCAGCTGAGCTATTTAAAGCAGGTGGGGATGACTTGGTAGGGAGCATGCACCAACTCATCTCAAAAATTTGGTCGGATGAAAGTATGCCCAATGAATGGAACCTCGGCATAGTGTGCCCCATCCACAAGAAAGGAGATGCCCTGAAATGTGCCAATTACAGAGGTATAAGTCTCCTCAACGTGTCGCATACAAAATCCTGTCGTCTGTACTGTGTGAGCGCCTAAAACCGTTTGTCAACGAGCTGATCGGCCCCTATCAGTGTGGTTTTAGGCCCGGCAAATCCACCCTGGATCAGATGTTCACACTTCGACAGATTTAGGAAAAAACCCAGGAGTTCCAAATCGATACACACCACCTTTTCATCGATTTCAAAGTCGACAGAGAACAACTATATAGAGCCATGTCTCATCTCGGAATCCCTGCCAAGCTCGTCCGCTTGTGCAGGATGACGATGGAGAAATCTCGCTGCTCCGTCAAGGTCGGTAAGAACACCACTGAACCCTTTGATGTCGAGAAAGGTCTGAGGCAAGGCGACGCGCTATCATGCAACCTATTTAACATCGCTCTTGAAGCAATTGCACGAAACTTAAACGTCAAAAATAGAGGTACAATTTTTCAAAAGTCAGTTCAACTGCTTGCTTATGCGGATGATATTATTATCATTGGGAGGACGAAGCGAGCTGTTACCGGTGCGTTTCCAAGTATTGAACTGGAGGCGGCGAAAATGGGTTTAGCTGTTAATGAGGACAAGACGAAGTATATGCTATCATCGAGAAAGGAATCTAAACATCGCCGACTCGGGCAAAACGTCACGATGGATAGGTATAACTTCGAAGTCGTCAAAGACTTTGTCTACCTGGGCTCCACTATAACATCGCAAAACGACATCAGTGCAGAGATCAAGCGAAGAATTACTCTTGCCAACCGCTGTTTCTTCGGGCTAAGAAGGCATTTGAGTAATAAAGCCCTATCTCAAAGAACCAAGGAGACCTTGTATAAGACCCTCATCATCCCAGTCCTGCTGTATGGGGCAGAAGCATGGACACTGTCTAAAACGGATGAAAATCTGCTTGGGTGCTTTGATCTTCGGTCCAGTCTGTATCGATGGAGTATGGAGGAGAATGTTCAACAACGAGCTGTACGGGCTTTACAGCGATGTTGACCTAGTCAAGAAGCTGAAAATACAACGGCTGAGATGGCTGGGAGACTTGGAGCGTATGGACACCGACGCACCAGCCCGTCGAATCTTCGAATCCACCCCTGATAATCTGCGCAGCAGAGGAAGACCCCACCTCAGGTGGCGCGCACAAGTGGAGAGCGACCTCAACCAACTTGGAGTGCGTAACTGGAGGCAGCTAGCTAGGGACCGAACTAGTTGAAGGGGCTTGTTGGTTGAGGTCCACCTTGGACTGTGAGCGCCACCTAAAGTAAAGTAAGTAAAGACCATTATGTATCCGATAAAATGCCTTCACAAAATCCATGTAGACACCATCAACTTAAGTCGCATATTTCATTTCGGTACAGCAAAAAGTGTGACCTATCCTTCTAATAACCACTTTTGTATGAGGATACGGATTCTTTTAGAGAAAAATAGAGTCCTTGCGTTAAAGGTTTTTCAAACAATTTTCAGACAGTCTGAAGTTTATCACCAAATGCTTGAGACCATTCTTTAAAAATATGTAAGAAATGTTCCATTCTTCCAGAAAAATATATAGAGGGTGGGCCAAATACAAATTTCTTTTTAAAAAGGCAATAAAATGAACAAAATTAAATTTGTTTCCATGTATTATGGTTTTATTAATAACAACAAACATTCCCATTAATTATGAAACACAACATCGTCGTTCAAGTGGCTGGTCGTGCGCCTTTAATTACTGAGTCAGTTGGACCTTGTAAGTGAATAATCCGGTAATAATCTGAGAATTCTTCTCAGGCTAGTGCATGAAATTTTGAACTGTTGGGATCGATAGCGGGTAAATTTTGTGAATTGAGTCTCATACTTTCGGCTACAGCATCCACATTCTCGTCTCTCAACGACGGAGACCATGAATTTTTCCCACTAGCTTACTAATCTCACGAACTTTTAACACAAACTTGCGTACATCAGGGGCGATGGGTGATTCATGTTGCCCAAAAGTTCTCTTAAAAAACGCACTGTTTGGGCTATACAGCACTCACTTTGGAAATAAGTTTTCAATATTTCACAACGTTGTTGAAGCGTAAAGCGAATCATTTTGTTCCGGAGAGGTATGATACTGACTTTCTGTCAAGATTTCGTTCAGGAAATAGCTGGCACTGTCAAAATAACCTATATGATTTAAAAAGAGACCACTAGATGGCGCAGCCATTTCCATTTAGAGATTTATTAAAAATACGGGTTATGACACATTTTGATAATTTAATAGGAGAAATTAAATCATAATCAGTTTTTTCTTTGTCACATCAATAACATTTAAGCTTTCCAGAATATACTGCTCCAAGAAACTACTTAGGGAAAGGTCAGTTTCTGTACAATTCCTCTATATTAATCGTTTCTTCACTGTTGTATAAAGTTTGAAAGATTTCGGCAAAAAAGTTGCTCGATCATTGTAAATATATTGATTTTTTATTTTCAAATTTCATACACTGAGGACACAATGGAACCTTTCTTTTAAAATCCAAATCAACCCAGAAAGATCTTGAATTATTTTCAATGTTTTCCATTTTATTTATACACTGCCTGTATAAAAACTTAATAAGAAAATCAAATTAGGGGTTGAATGGTCTTCGAAAAGATTACTAGATTTATTCTCTAAATTTGTTATTCTTTTGTTAAACCATGCAAGTTTTATTCTTTCTAAAGGTAGGAATAAAACGTTCCCTACCTTCAAATAAAATGTTTTTGAAACAAGAGTATATATCTTCTAAGGAGTTCTCTTTCGATAAATCCTTCTAATCAAAAGAGTTGTAAACTTTATTTAATGAAGCGAAATCGGTTTTTTCCAAATTATATACTTCGATAATATATTTTTCAATAAAACGGGAAGAGAAATTATAATATTTCAAAAGATAAAGACAGAGCTTAGATAAGACACAAAGTGCGAGTTGACAATAATGCTTCGGCCAATAAAGTCTTTAAATCCCAGCCCGCAGATTCGAGGTGGCAAGGAAGACCGATAGTGATTCAAGGACTAAGCTATTGCAGATGCAATATTGCTTGGAATGAGTGACTCAAAAAAGGGTACTCGAGATTGATTTTTTCGCCACATCTTCATATTTTTATTCAGCAACATCGTTTTTCTGATTTTAAATGGTTTATATTCTATCGAGCGGTGAATGCTTAAATTAATCCCTGTAAATGAAAACTTTTAAAAATGGGTTTTGTTATTTTTTAAACCAGAAATCTATCAACTACAAAGTAAAATCTGCCAACTTTTCTCATTCTGAAAATATATCAAACAGGATCTAGGTACGCATACGAGTATACATATGCGGGGTAATCGATATCTTTGATCGATGCAAAAGGTGTTTAGGAACAACATACCCAAATGATAGTAAAGCCATTCAATACGAATACTCTGCATAATAAATCATCTTGACTTGGCGCACTTCCTTTCCCCCCTTTTCCATTCTTCGCTTCCACCGCCCTCAGATGGTGTACCAGAGTGCAATGACAAATTGCCTGCGGCGTAAAAATTATCTTCAGCGACCAGGATCATAACGACGACGACAAAACCAACTCTCTGGCAGCAGCAGAGGTGAGATTTATAGATCAAGAAGAGCCAGCGCAGCGCCGCAAACTTTTGCAGGAGGCGTTACAGAGATAGACCTTATTTTCTGTTATGGCCGTACCATTCGATCTAAGGAATACGAATACAATCAAACAGAACTGGAAGAGACATACATACATACTTGATCCAACGCAAAATCGAAGATCTTCAAAGATATGACGACGAGCGACGACCCAAACCGAATCGGGCACAACATCAACAAATTCGCTTCAATTATCGCGTAGGCAGACGGGATGAATTTCGCTCATTTTAATCTGACTTTGTTTGAAATATAAAATTATACCAGCGAGCAAATCTTAATGTACAGTACAGTGAGCAAAAATTTGTCATATTTATTTTATCGAATTTTTGATTAACTGGATGTACATAATGTATATTATTTCGCTTAGTCTTTCTTCAACACACAGGAGTAAATACGATTAAAATATTTTTTCGAATCCAACTGACAAAATGAACTAGTGTTTCCATATCACTTACCGTTAAATGTCAGATTTCTTTTTGACAGCTGAAGTCACTGAATCTCGCAAAAGTACAAATCAAACGATTCCTAACATTTCTGGTGGAGTCTGCCAACTTTAGTCAATTCATAATAAAAATGTTGACCACGAAAATTTTCAAATTTTTACGTATTTCACTTTGCAAATATTAACGGTTTTTATTTCTTTAAAAAAACTTGGTTGATAGAATACAAGCATTATTCACATCCTTCTTGTAGGTATGTTTGATTGGATTTGGTTTCTTTTGGCTTGATTGGCCCCCAAAGGGAAAGCCGATCTGAGGCAAAGATCACTGCGCACTTCGCTTTATTTGCATTTTAACATCGCATTGGCCCAAAGAGAGAAACGGGCGCTTAAACTGCTTTTTAACATACCAAATGGGAACAGCAAATAAAATATTTACTTAACTTAACAGTGCTTTAGCCCCTTCCGCTGGGTGCTGCTGTTTGTATTATAATATGCCACTCACTACCTTCGTGTTATTCTGGATGGAGCACACTAAAGATATTAAAGCTGCAACCAGCAAACAGGAATATCGACTCTCAATAGCGTTACTGCGGCTGCGGCTGCGCGGCTGATCGTGATTGTTTGTCATTAAATTTTATGTCATGCTTCTTCTGGCTCTTCGCCATCATCTTTAAGTTTTAGTCCAAACGGCAACTATACGTACCAATCACAGCCAACACCAAGGTGAGATGTCAGTGAACGGTTCAGACGCCCACCATGCCGCCATACAATATGCTGCATAATTTATGACAGTCGCAAATTACATGTTGCAGTGCTGCTGCGCCGCCGCGCGCCATCAACCAAAATGTGTTTTCTTTATTCAATTCTTATGAGAATGAGACACAATATAACTAAAAGGTGACAAGATTCAGCGGCAGATTATGTGGAACACTAAACTTGGGAATGACGCTTAGAGAAAGGACTTTCGCACTTTATGAGTGACGAATTACTTTAATGACTGCATATTCAATTTTAATTTATTGAAAAATAAACCGCTTAGTTATTGTCTGGGACTTAGATCGTAAATATGTATCTATTCAAAGATTGAACATTTTCAATTAAAGTCATATTTTTAATCAGTTGCAATTTACAGTTAGACTGCTTAGATTCAATAAACTCTGGATTAAAGTTGCGACACACTCTAAGCCAAGCCTACTTCTCTGTCAACGTCAAAAAAGAGTGTCAGCTTCGAAACAGCAGGAGAGGAACATTATTCTAATGACAAGTAGTGAATTTGTTGCTTTTGTGTGGCTTGGGTCTTGATTATGAGCTGCAGCAAAGTTAAAAGTAATAATGAATAAATTAGCATTTTATAACGGAAAACTATTAATGAATAGAATTCTAATCGAAAGATTTTTATCCAAGTTAAGAATAGGTATGTGACATCAGAGGAAATTTTTTTATTATAAATATTCTTAGAATATGACGGATAAACTAGGCAAATCGTTATTACCAATGGAATCACAATTATTTTTAAATCTTTGTGTTTATGATCTTAAGAACCCCTTTTTAAGTCACTTTTAAATGTAACCTTTTCTGGAATATCCCCCTTAGCTCTACAGAGGTGTTCTTCTACGCTGGAAAGACTATTGCGTAAGCTTTTCCATCTGTTATTTTCTTTGAGTATTTTTCCGAGTAGATGGAAAACGACATTTGTCCAGCGTGTCCCTAAAAAGAAATAAAGATAATTGCCTTTGATATTTTTAAAGCATTTGAAAGAGTTTGGCACGCAGTTGTTTTATCTCAAATGCGTGCATTTTATATCGAAGCGTCTTCTTTTTTGAGTTAGAAATTACCTTTTGGATTTCAAGTCCAATATTCATATAATAAATGCTGGTTCGCCTCAAGGCTCCGTTTTGTCTCCGACACTATTCCTTTTGTTCATAAATGATCTTTTGTCTGAAACTTCTAATTGATTTTATTACTTCGCTGATGACAGCACCCTCAGTTTTTTGTATTCGTTTCCAGATTGTCAAGCCTGTTTTTCAGCTATGGAACTGTAATATCAGCGTATTAGCTCATTATAATCCGGTACTGCCAGCGTCATAAAATGGGGTATTAAGAACCGCGTGAAATGTAATGCTTTAAAAACACAAAGCTGTGTCCTCTTGGCCAAGCAAAATATACCACCCATGCCATTAATGGCTCTTGTATCAAAGAAATCATCTCTTATGGAAAGATTATATATTCGACGTAGCCAAAAACGCAGCGAAATGCTTAGGTTTTCTCAACAGATGCAATCAATGCCTGTCAGTTTACCCTTTAGCCTAACTTTGAGAGTACTATCAAATATAGAGGTTCTTTTTCCAACCGCACTGCTAGAATGTGATGCACAAGCTTTCAAGACCAACGTGCATCGACATCTCCCTTGAAATCTTCTCCACTTTACCTAAACGCTCCGACTGTGTTACACCATAACATTATAAGGGTAGTCATAAACCCTTGAATGTTTGAAAATTATTCAATTGCTACCATAAACTGATAATAATCTTACGGCAAATTCATAAATTTGTTCTAAATGTACAACGTTAGATGATGTTCTTGACTTAGTAATAACGATTCTTTCCAATTCTATTGTTTTTTTTTCGAGTGAACGGAAAAAACAGTTTTTGGTTAAAAGAGACCAATCTAAGCCGTTTTCGAAAACGTCATCTGCATCAAAAATGCATTTGCAGAATGTTCTTAAACGCAGACTGCAAAAGTCAACTGTTCGAAAATCCAAAACGAAATTTTCATGCAAAAGCATTATTTTCGATAACGCAGTTTTCTTAAGTCATACATATGTTTGATAACATAATTTGCGGCGCAGCTCTGCAGTAAAAAAATCGAGTAATTGAAGTTCAGAAAATAAAGTTTAGATTGTTTTTTTTTGTGTGTGTGTGTGTGGATAAAAGTAGTTAAATTGGTGCACAACATTATCAATTTCTTCATTTGTAGTTGGTCGTCTCACAAATTTTGAAGGTAAACGCACAATTGTTTTACAAGTTTTAAAGTATGAAATATGCAGTTGATAGATTTGTTGAAATGATCTACAATTATTGTTTTGATGTAACTACGCATACGCACCTTTGGAGTTTAAAACAAATCGCATTCTTTTTTTTTGTTTATTTAAAAATAGTTTTTTGCTATAGTAGAACGTATTTAAATTTTTTGAACAATTTTCAACCACAATTTTTGAAAAATTTTTAGCATCCACTTTTAATTTTGTTGACCGTGTTCCTAAACGTCAAATGCATTTGCAAGAAAATTCACTGACGTGATTTTGTGCAAGCCGGACGATTGCAATATTTGCGATCAAATTAACGTTGATTTGACGTTTTCGAAAACCGTCTTATTCTCTCTTTAATATCGTTCATTTGTTTTATATTCCTACTTCCATGGCCATGAATGAACAATTTATCAAAACTAAGATTATTGAAAGTTAACTTTCGAAAGCATTTAAGAGTATAGCATTAAGCTCTTTTATCGAAAATATATGCATTTGGTATCGATTTATCTCTTCTTCGCTGGATAAGAAATTTCCTTTTGAACCGATGAGTATCTACAAGAAGTATTGAATTTAGAAATTAATAAGCTAAATTTTGGAGTGCCTCAGGGCTCTGTTTTGTCTCCGATATTTTTTCTAAATCACTAATCCAATAATATTTTGCTGATGACAGCACCAGGAGCTTTTTGTATTTATTTCAAGATCAGCAACGGCAGCGTATAATAAGCTCTTTATACCTATTCTGATTTTGATAGGAGCATTTGATGAGCTTGGTAAGAAAATACCGAGCAGACCGAGAGGAAAAAGCTTAGCGGGGCTAACTTCATTAATTTTATTTTCCATTTTGCGTTAACCAGAAATTAATTTTAAGGAAAAAATGATGCAATGACAGTTCAGTGCTATGACAGTTCCATGCTCATTTGTGTTTCCTAAATATATCGCAGCGCTGAAGTCGCGTTCGATTCGGAGCAAGCTTAATTCACTCAGGCCTCTCTCGTGGTTAAAAAAGAAAAACTAATGTCCATCGGTATCTCTTTACAAAATGTCTCCACTAAATTTTGCCAGGAAAAAGAATGGTTCAAGCATTATTTTGCGGGACAACTCTTGACAGCCACCGTATTTCCGAAAGTAATTTTTGTCAAAACTGGTTTTATGTAAAAGGTGCTGATGCTTCTCTTGAAAGCATCAAGAGGAGATTCCAAAAAGGTATGAACGACTTTTATAAGACAACTAGTTCCAAAGATACACTAAAAAACACATTAAATTAGATTTCATCTCTCCAATGTCAAATTTTTGCGCGAGTTTTGGAAAGCTTTTGTAGAGATTAAAATTGTAGAGATAAAATTTGTCTTGTCTCGAACTGCGTACTAGGCTTAACTATGTTAAGACTTGACATTTAAAGTTATTCATCCTTCACTGCCCGTGAATAATAATAATAAACAAGAATTTCGAATGACAATTGCATCCATTCAAAATATCTTTCTTTATTTGGTTTCTTCTTCGCTCTCCAGTAGTGAGTTTAAAAATCAGACGTGTCATTTGTAATTTTGTAGAGATTTCTCTCAATTTAGAACTAATAAGTTGGAAAATTTTAACCGGGTAGGTAGTTCCATATCAACATTCCGAGAAAAAAAAAAACAATTTTTCAAAGATATAGTCAACTATAAAAATAACTCTCCACTTTACAATGTATTCCATATAAGAGGCCTGACTTCTTTTTTTTGTCAGTAGTTAGATATGTCCTCTGCACGTTCAATTAATGATGTTTCGCGTAACCATGATTGCTTATATTACCACACTTACAACGGCGCGGCGGTGTGCATTAACCCAATGAAGACACGTCCAACATTACCTTACATTATATCCCTGGCACAACCATCGACCAACTTGAGGCTATGATTAAAGTCCCTGATTAAAGTCTGCACTTAAAGAGACGCCAAATCAGTAGATTGGGTCTAGGAGAGGCGAACTACCTACCTACATACGAGTATAACTAAATAAAAATGCTTAATCATCAAAGCTCTCATCATTGTGAGCGCATTGCGCACGGCTGCTTGTTAAAACAAGCCACCAAACACGACTCCTTGCACACTTGCCAATTATATTTGACATTTTCCCCCAAAGTGCTGCTAACACAACTGACAGCCAACATATATCTCCTCTTAGAGCACACATTAGGATGACACGAGTGAGAAAAAATAAATCTCGGAACTCTAGACGCTCAACGCTAATAGGACACACATGATGGCGGTGGACAGCATACAGATTCCTTACCGCGAGTACCACTGATCGATGGAACGATCAGCACCGGCGCGGCGGCGCTTGCAACAAAACCATTAGGTCCCCTCCTTATACATAACTAGATATACACTGAACTACGCACTTTTATCGAGGAAGCTATGCTTACGCGGGCTCATTATACCTACACATGGAGTCTGTTGGTGAGCGGTGGATTTCGTATACCTTCATTCGTTCTACTTCATTGGTGTACAAAACAGAAGGTAAACTCTGTCTTCAACTTGGAAGCGATGGTCAGCGTCACCGTCCGCCGTCATCGGTCTTGTTATCTTCCATTTATAGAAGATTTTTTGAGTTTAATTAAATTTACGAACTTCGCGCTCTTTGTAGGCAGGAGTGCAACAGCAGAATCTATGTGATGTGCGCATGTCGAACGTGTTGTACACGAACCGAGCAAAGGCTCCGTGCCGGCCCGTATTTGGTCATTGGTTCGTGACTAATTAAAATACTTATATCCGACTTAGCGCCTTAATAATTAACCACAATGTCTCCCCAACTTTTGTTGAACATGATCTTTTTAAAAACACCGAATCGAACAGTGCTTTCTATATTTTTTTTTTTGCAAAGTCAGTGCTGGCTGCTTGGGACTTGCACAATGATTTATACTCGTAGATTTATTTATTTTTAAGACTTTCAGTTCAATCAAAACAAGGTCTTGCTGTTTTAAAAATTCTTACAAAAAAGTCAACTGGACCGCAATAGATTTGGCCACACTTAACGAATATAGATTGCTTTTCCTAAAGAACTTTAAGTTCGGTGTCAGTGTACATTGACATATGGTAGAATGCCAACTAAAAGATGCCAATGCCTCTTGTTCTTCCTGTTATTAAAATTATCGTTTTTCTCAATAAATCAAAGTTAGTCAATAATTTTGAGTTCAAATTTTCAGTTGCATCGTGCAAGCCAGATTTCGAAAAGTCATTAAACTAGAAAGTTTACGGTAGTAATTTAATTGACTTAAATGTAAATGAAGAACAAAAGTACGTGTGGTACCTCGACAGCCCAGAGTATTTTGCAAAGAGAAGCCATTTCCTTATTGCTAATTAAAAGAACTATTTTTACTGTTGGCATAAAACCTTAAATACTGTTTAACTATCCACTCTCCTATAAGTCTTGTAGGTTGATAAAGATCACTGCACCCACATCATGTGTCATGGCTTCCAACATCCAACTACCTCCCAGCAATGCATGTATGTAGTAGCTGAGGAAATCTCATTAAATTTTACTACTTAAGCCATTTAGTGTGGAATCAATAGGATTGATTGTTCCGTTTTAGGCTCATACTCCATTAAATTCTGTTAGCGAAAGCAATAAAGATTTCGCATGGCTAAGCCCATTGAACGTTTTCCTTTTGCAGCTTAAATGGTACTTACTGCCCCCATATAATTGAATTGATGTCCTATCTCAGCTCTGGTCCTATTCAAATTGCAGTTTGAACTAATGGTCAATCACGGTTTCGCAAAAAAGAAGAGGGCGTAAGGTCAAGCAATCAGTGTAAATTGCTTCGGCACACATAATGCCCACCGTCCAATATCCCGGACCATAAGAGGTCCCATAAAAAGACAGAGGGTGAAAATAAGTATCAATAGGAGATTTAACGATGCAATTCTCACACCCGATGTGTTTCTATTGACGAGACTATTGTCTGTCCTTAATCGGTGGTCTCTTCGCCAACTTTTTGTGTATCTTTGCAGAAAAATGAGAGAACTTATCGATTTCTTGTCATCGATGGCGAACGAATGATGGTCGGCAGGATCGACGTCGACGACAAACAGAACACGAAGAGTGTGTGCGTTTGCCAGTGTTGCCGCAAGCCAAAAAAAAAGAGTCGCTAGATCGACCTTAAAAATCCGCTAGATATGCTAAAATTTTGAAAAAAGTCGCTAGAAAAAAATTTCAGAACACATATCAAAAAAAAATATATTTAGTTATAACAAAAAAATTATTTTGAATAGTAAAGAAAAACTTATAAACATTAAGTTAACATAAAAAATCTTAAAAAAAAAAAAAAAACAAAAACAAATTCAGTCTACAAAATATTACAACTTTTCATTTTTTAAATGAAAAGTAAAGAATTTTTAATAATAACTTCAAACACCTATTATAAAAATAATCAATCACAAATAATTATAGCCATTATAGCATCTTCATCAATTTCATTGACTTCAATATCTAAAGCATTATTGAAATTTTTGAATTTTTTGAAAACAAGTATAAATATACTTACAA
The DNA here is from genome assembly GCA_911387755.1 of Chrysotoxum bicinctum. Lineage (NCBI taxonomy): Eukaryota > Metazoa > Arthropoda > Insecta > Diptera > Syrphidae > Chrysotoxum > Chrysotoxum bicinctum. Next base: position 5,093,940 of record OU426989.1, read on the forward strand.
AAAAAGTTAAATTTACTCCCGAAATCTCCACTTTGGCCGATTCGACAAAACCAAACAAAAACAATTACAGTTAAAATTGTACACAAAATAAATCATATAAACGAAATGACGTAGTCTAGTTTTTAAAACATAAACCCGCTCACTCGCAATCACACTCCTTTTGGTCTTATTTTGCGTGGTGAAGTTTCAAATTCAGTTCAGTGGTCGTGGTAAAAAGAGAGTCAATCGAACATAAGTGCCAAACTCGAATGCCAGGGATGTAACATCATCACATGTTCTTGCAAAAAGTCACTAGAAAAGTCGCTAGAATTATCTAGTGACAAAAAATAATTTTTTGTCGCTAAACTTTTGAAAATTCCGCTAAATATAGTGACAAAGTCACTAAAACGGCAGCACTGGCGTTTGCATTGCTAATCTACGGCACGACCGTTTTGTTTGCCGCACTACATATAATCTAAGTTACTTTCCGCTGTGTACATAAACTAGTACCTAAACTGGAACCTTGTGGATGACGGTCGGGAGTAAATGCAGCAAAACGTTTTAATGGTTCACGATTTTTGCATTCTTTTTGTTGGCACTTTTTCTTTGAAGGGCTTTAAAAATTGTAGGCAAGCGGTTCTTGTATCTTTATATAAATAGAAGCACGACTATGGAGGACTAATTTGTTGTCGTGTTTCGTGTAGCTCCTTAATTTTTATTTGAGTTTTGTGTAAATATTCACGCGCGGCATACAAGATATTACGTAGAAAACATTTTTTTTTAACTTTTTGTATTGAGAGTATTATCAAATTTGAGACAACAGATACACATTTGAATAGATTTTTTTTTGTTACTATTAAAAAGCCGTGGGTAAAATTATAGAAAAAAATTCCCCATCCGGCTAGATTTTTTCATTGATTTATTTTTAAGTTTCAACTGAAATTCTGCGTTCTTACAAAAATTTATAAACTTAAAATTCATAATTTTTTTGATTTGAAGAAACAAGAAAAAGACGTTAAATAAATAAAACTATTTTCAGCATAAAGGTTTTGGGTTTCAGGTTATTACAATTTTGGAGATAAGGGTCATAAGGGCTTAGGACGTAAAATGTAGACTTAAAGGTAATCATTTGTTTCAAGTTTAAGGTTGGATTCTTAGGGTTAATTGTTAAAGGTTAAAACTCAAAGGCCTGAGGTTTATATATTAGTGTTAAGGCTGCAGAATTTAAGAATTATAAAAGCCTGGGTACAAGTAGAGGTTGTAAACAATTTTTGGAAATCCTCTCTCTGTCTCGGTCTTTTCTCATTTTTGTGAGAGATATAACTACCTAAATTTAGAAACTGGTTAATATAGACATGAAAAAATTCAATTTTATTGTTTAAAAATAATTATTTTTCTACTATTAATCCTGTATTCCCAGATCTCATTTCGTGCTAGAATTAAATGAACTTTTGTCTTGTCTGTGTCTTGTCCAGGCCTAAAGATTAAATATTGTATGTTTGGGATTTTAGTTTTGAGAACTTTTAACATTTCAAATAAGGTGTTTACTAGAATTAGGGTCCTGTTTTACAGTCGGAGTAAGCTGAATTTCAGTCCCCAATATAGATGAATTTTGTTAAGATCATCAAGTCACTATTTTTTTTTAATAAGAGGCGCACTTAGCTTTCAGCGTTGGACACTATGAGCCAAATACTCAGACTCTGAAACTGAGGTTGAATTAAGTGCTTTTGTTAATATTGTAATATTTTTACTAGGTTCGTTAAATAAAACTTATTACTCTTTTTAGTATTTATTCTTTATTTACACTTTCCGAATCAAAACAATAAATCTCAATTTATAATCAACTCAAATACTTTATTCAAATTAAAATCACACTTGTTTTACACAATCCAATAAGCAGAGTTTTGCACACTTCCGTAATCAAAAATCAACTGTGTTGTGCTCACCGCGAACACCCCTTTATACACTCACGTTAGTTGTTCTCGAAAGTTCGCGAAGCTTCTCGTCTTGGAATGTTCCAGATGGTTGGAATAAGGGGAAATACATTTGACATTGGAAAAGAGCTTTTTGTTTCTTCCATAAATTAGATATGCAATTTTCCAACAGATGGCGCTGTAGTAGTGTAAGGCTCTGTTCACAACATACTGCTAGTTAAGAGTGCTCTGTGAAACAATCCCCATGTCTTCAATGTCTAGTTTCAAAGAAATAATTAGCATTTGCACAGTGTGAAATAGGAGATATTGCAGGAGACTTGAGTGTTCTGGAAAACAGCGAATAAGGGTTCACAGTTTATATGAAGGTTCTTATAATAAAAATTCTATATACTACTGAAATAAATCAGCCAAGTAGAAGACTTAGCACTATTAATGGACTTGTTGAATTATTGATTCAAAATAGCTTTTTAGGCCTTTAGTCCACAAAAATCGGCGTTTCGTCCCGGCGATCTTACATAGACTTATCAGTTTACTGTGAGGACCTTGTCAATACGGAACCTGGTGTCAGGTTTTAACAGCAATAGGTCGCAAAGAAACATTGACCTTGAGTCTCCAAAAGGGAGGTCCTAAAACGCTCAAAAATTGTCAAAAGAAAGCACATATGTATAAAGACAACAAATCCTTGAACCCTTGCTAGCCTTCACCCTTTACGCCACCATTATCTACTACCTTTGGTCTACAGGCTACCATTGGCAGATCCTAGCAGCAGGAATGAAGGGTGTTCAGGTATTCTATGGCTGGGCATGCTTGCTGGATGCCAAGGCTCTGCTCGTCGGCTATGGTTGGGTTCTTGCTGCAGAATCCGTGAACAATTGTTACGTTAAGTAATTGATGCCATTATACAAACGATGTTATATGTAAAAGAATTTAAAAAATGGTTCAAAATAAATTTGAGACCTGAATTCGCCCTTAGAAAAAGAAAAATATAAAATTAACTAAAATTCCGCAAACCTTTGCTCGAACGAAAGAAAATAGCAGTTGGCAACCATGGAGAGATGGATGGACAAGATTTTAATGTATGTGGGAGGCCCACCCACGCAACACTAAGGTGCAACGACCTTGGCTAATGCGCCCACTTTATAATCTATGCAATAGCAATTTTAATCTTAGTTGGATATAGTTCACATTGGATTTTTGTCAAAAAATCGATGAAAGATGAACTGAATTTAACAAAAATTGCGTTTTGACAAGGTCCTCACAGTCAACTGATGAAATCCATGTGAAATCGCCGGGACGAAACGCCGATTTTTGTGGACTAAAGGTTCACAGTTTATGTAGGGTTAAGATACGCAAAAGGGTTTATTTGTTTAGGTATTTGAGTTTAACTTTAAACTGTGTTTAAATTTTTGGGGTATAGAACTGAAAGTTTAGTGTTAAGGGTTTAAAGTTATGTGTTTTAAGAATGGAAGAAGGGATTTCATGTATGTATATTAATCAAATTTTATAGTGCGTATTTAAGTTTCAAAAATCAAACTTGACCAACTTGAGGAAATGCAACCGAAACGAAGTCGATGTATCTGTTGAGAAAACAAGGCATCGTCAATTTTGTTGACACATTCATTTAACATTTATTTCAAAGTAAAAAAGACGCTCAGAAAACAAACCAAATGAGGTTGCAAGATAGTACGATATGACAAAACCAATTATAATATAAAGCTTGCCTTGAAAAACAATTCGATTAATTGAAATTAAAACCTTTAAGATTTACGTTATTGCACGAAATTTTTAATTTAAAATTTTGGTTATATGTAAATCTAAAATAAATTCAAACCATTTGAACTTGCAGAAGTCATTTTTAAACTCTGGGCATTTTAGCTTCATGGAACTTATACTATCATCGTCATTGCTCTTCAAAATCGATACCTCAATTAAATAATACAATGGCCTAATTGTTCAATATCTGCAACTTTTCTATCAAGAAAATACACAGGTATCACGCTCTTGACTTCTGATAACTCAGAAAATCCTTGCATTAAACTTCCTCAATAGTCCTTCTTAAATCTGCATACAAATGTTTATTCGCATACAGGATTTTCTATGATTCATTCACGAAGTTGCACACGACTGCCTATGACCTTTCTCTTTCCTAACTCCCCCAAACGAAACTAAATCGTTTAAATCAAACTTGCCCAGTGTGTTCCCCTTGACCATGAACTTGTTGAAATTGAAATACATTAATTGAAATCAATTCCCTCTGCTGTTAAATAAAACCAGATGAATCAGTGCTGAACAAAGAATGTGACCAATTCCATATATGGACCCCGGGCACCGAGATGTCTACCTTACAGTAGTCGCGACTTAGTCACATCGGTAACACGCGATGAATGAGGAAAACCTAACATCTTCAAACAAACATACATTATGCTAAAGTCGAGGAGGGAATTTGTGAACAAACTGCAAGTAAGCGATTAGAGATTATACAAACCTCGAACAGCAATACCACGACAATTGCTATTAAAACTCAAGAAATCCCCAAGTCAACTATGTTAAAGTCTCCATATGGCTGAGAATGTGGAAAGAGCAAATGTTGTCGCGTCGGTGGACATATACAAAAAGGAAAGAAAAAAAACTATTTTTGAATTTGGTCGCGTGACGGTCGTCTTTCGAAGGATGAAACAGTCTATGGATAGCAATTAGTTTTGATTCGATTGTTGACGCAAACTAATTTAACAGTCTGATCAGCGACGTTCAACATTCTCAGTCTCTCATATTTTATTCAATTGAAAAGTTCCACTTAACCACAGAATGCGTTTCAATCAAAAAGAATGGTCTTGCAGACCACAGAGACCCCGAAAATATAATTGCATCCGGTGTTTCGGTTGTGTTGGTCTTGAAACAACGAGAAGAGAATCTGGAACGAAAATGTGGTACTTGGGACGCACATGTCGGCCTATAAGTACGACTGATAAGGCCACAAGAGGCTCCTTGGTTCTTGCGCAATTAAGAATTAGTGTGCGCAGCGTGTATGCACTTGAAGATAACACAAGAAGAACAGACATGCGTTTGCTTTGGATTTAATTATGCATGCATCTGATAAAACCGGAGAAGTGCATTAGGCTGTTCGTTTGTTAGCTAGTTCTTTCGCGCTGCAAAGCAAGTTCAGTTTCGATAAAAAGGCGGTCGTAAACACTTAGATGAATGTACGAAGATATCTTCATATACATATATCTGGTGATGCTGGTTTTGAAAAAGCACGCTTTAATTTGCTTCTTAACGACTCTAGTTTATTGACAGTTTAAAGAATAAACCTAAACGCTGTCATATTGCCTGTCATCTTCTGAGTCCAATTAATACCACATCCTACGAGAAAATGAGAATCTAGAAGATCAACAAGATAGCAGCTAGCGGTATACATAACATTCATCAACGTCAATAAACACAAAGTAGCTATAGAACCGCCAATACCAAGTTCAATGGCATTCAAGTTCGTTCCGTGTGGACGGACATTTTGTTAATTAAATTTTATACTTTACTTTCTTTGTGGAATAGACGGACCACAGAGTTCGAATTCGAATTTCCCATCCAATTCAATTAAACAAAATTACAAGGCAAGTCAGTAAAAATTAAAAGTCAATTTTGTGTATCTGTGTTTGGGTGTTCCATTGAACCCCAAATTTCGAAGAATAGTTATTTAATTGGCCCTGCTTTCCGGTTATGGCGCTAAGTGAGAACTTTTTGTATGTCATAAATATTTGTAGATATTATGTGTTCAATACAAAAGGCTAAATGGTTCTTCATTTTGAACTTAAATATTAATGTGTGTATTACAGTGATTAAACATGGAAAAGTAAAATAAGGTTATTCAAAATCAAGGTAATAATTAGTTGCTCATTGAAAGATAATTGATAAATACTCGTAGACTGCATAGACCTGTGTTCGGCGAGATGATGAATAAAACAAATTATTCTTGGAATACATTTTACCGAAGTGCGTTTTTTGAAAAGAAGTTTTGAAAAAAAATGAAGCACCTACTACGCCTGCTGTACGCAAGTTTGTGCAAAAAGTGAGAGTTTGCCCAAACGGAATATTTGTTAAATCTTTCCGCAAGTGAGCAATGAAGGTCTTATCCTTGCCTGGAAAGCTCGTCAGCCAATCCATTTCCATTCCACTGTAATCCGGAACCCAGTTAAGAGTGACATTGAGATCAATGTTCGGGCTCGTCAGCTCATCCCGGCATTGCTGGATAAATTTAGAAGATGAAAAAGCCGAATCAATGGCCTTAATAGCCGCCTTACCCTCTGTAAAAATGGCCGTATTGTGGTTTTGATTTCGATCTAGCTTAAGTATAATGCATACTTTTCTCACTGCCACTAATTCAGCTTGAAAAACACTGGCAAAATCAGGTAGCCAAAAATGCCCAGAGACATTTAAGGGATCAAGGAAAATTGGCGAAGCTACACCTTACTCATTGAACCAATAATAAATATGGTTATGTCAAAGTCTCTCATCTCAACGTTATCCCCCCAGTCCTTTCTTGATGGAAAGGATGTGAAGAGTACGATGTTAAAGCTGTTTTAGTATGAAACTAGGTTAAAACAACTTTTGCAACTTGTGATCAAATATAGTATCATACTTTCTCTACCCTTTTATAAAAATGAATACCATCGAATACCTATTTTATTTTTTTAGTATAGTGCTAAGCTTATATTATCCTTTGACATTTACAAAAATTAAAACAGATCTATTTACTTTGTTTTTTACATGAACTGCCATTACTTATGGTGTTTTTAGAAGCAATTTCTTAGGAAAATTGCTTTAGTACGATAATTGTTAGAAAATTTTTAAAATTAAAAATGAGTTAGTAAACTACTTTAAAGTTAGCAAATTGTTAAGTAGTATCAGCAATTACTGAAAAACGAGGTTTATTTTAAACATGCTCTGAGCATGAACATCTTCAAAACTAAATATGTATTAAACTCTTTTCGCTCTGATTTTGATTTATGTGTTTTTGAAATCCAAATAACCATTTAGTTCTCAACTTCCTTTTTAATAAGGCTTTCCACCAATCAGCTAAATATACTACTTAAGTGGTTGTCAACCGCCGCCTAGTACAGACGTGTTTTCAATTTGTCTCTCCATTCGTATTCCTGTGAATAATTTTTCTGTTACAATTTCGCCTATCCCTGCACATTTTCCAACCACGAACTCTGTGACCCAATTCGCTTTAAAATAATTAAATCTAAACCTATAGCGCGTGTGACCCACATAATTTGCCCACCACCGCCGTTCCTCATTTCTCAACTGTGCTTACTACACACGCACCTACTTTAAACTCTTGCCAAAAAAAAAATAAAATAATAATAATAATAACAAATTATGTCATCCAAGTGCGGAAACCCCATTTGCGTCAACATCGAACCCAGTGTTGAATGGATAAGTTGCAGTGGTATTTGTGGAAACTCTTTTCACCCTTCCTGTGTCGGTTTAAGTAAGAGACCACTTGCCTATCTAAAAGACTTTAAAAAAAACTTCTTCTTTTACTGTGATGAGTGTAAAAGCATATCCCTTTCCCATATTATGCTAGCTATCAAATGCCTAAGTGACTCAACAAATAACAATAACACTGACCACCTCAATAAAATTCAGAATGTGTCCAAAAAACTTGATTTAATTTTAAAAAGTGTTGAAGAACTTCACCAGCAGTGTCAACAAAATACTTCAGTATGTGTTTCCAAGATCTCAGACTTTGATAAACGTTTCAACTCCTTTCATAATATGTTTGACTCTATTAATGATTCGTTTGTACTTCTAAATAATAATATATCTTCTAAATTTAAGTCTCTCCAATCAGACTTAGAGGTTCACTTCCAAAGTAACTCATCTAAAACTGTATCTCCCTTCTCTTCGCCGGACCAACCCTTACTAATCGGGATTTTTGATGAACTTCAAAGTTCGAAGTCTTTGCTATCTAGAGTCTCAGCAGAGCTGATATCTATCGGATACGACGTTAGCAGCAATGGTCAACGGACGATGGAAATTCAGCATGACATGAGCCGCTTGAATTCGAATTCGCGTGAACTACGGCTGAAGATCAATGACATTTTGGATGAACCTAGATATCCCACACCCGAACCCGTAACGGTGTTTAACAATTTATCTGTTTTGGAGGAAATCCAGAACACCGAAACGAATACCGTGCCTCCTATTACTCCTTCAATCTCACAAATTGCTGATGTAACTTCTCCTCCTGTTCGTGAGTTACCACCCGTCCAACCAACAGTCACCGATGTCACTTCTACACGTCCATCCCCACCCACGATACAAAAATTTGGCGTCTCCTGGAACCTTACTGAATGGAATAATCGATTAAGCAAATTGGAAACCGCCAATAATAGCTACTTTTGCTTGAAAAACACTCCCCACTTTGCCAATGTAACCTGGGTCAAGTCTTACTTTAAGCGTCGATTCTCCATCACTGTCTCTGAATGTCATCGGATGTCGTCCAGATGTTATAAAATCCAGTTTTCCTCAAAGTACGCCTGGATATTTCACCACCCTAGTGGGTCGCTTCGCCTAGAGAACATGATGCTATCCAAATGGAAGACCGGAATTTCAACTTTTAAACATAAAAATCCTAGTTCTAAGAAACATGTTTCATCTAATCTATCCATACCAGACCCCACCTCTGTACCAAAGCAACGTCAAAACCCTTTTCGTAAGCCACATCAGCCGTCGACATCCAGAAATAAACAAAACCCTAATAACTGGTCCTTCAAAATGGGCATCATACCTAACTTCTCTCGTTCCCTATTCCAGAACTCATCTCTATCCGGTAATCCATCTAAACCTAAAGGTCAAAGGGTTTCCTTTAACCTAACTCCTTCAACTCATCTCTTACCCCCAACAAACTCTAATTCAAAGTTCAACCTCAATTCTGGAGCCAAATATTCTAATTTTCGCAGATCTCATATTCTTAACCCCTCGCCAACTTCTAAAACACCTAACCACACATCCTCTTCTACACCAAACCCATCAATCCCCGTCTCTTATTCTTCAGTCCACTCTACCTCTCCCCCGACATCAATTACCCCTCCCTTAATCACCACTCAGTCTTTTACAACTTTCCCAACGGCAATCTCACCTTCATCTTCCTTTATAGACCCCCTTCTACCCCCTACAGTCAAATGCACCCAACAATCTAGTGAATCCACTGAATGCCGCTATGCTCTCTCTAGGCTTAGAGATAAAAAAACCTACGAAAACATTCGTCTGTTTTTGGCATATCTGCACAATAAACCGGACTCCGTCTGCTTTGAAGGTAAAACGAAAACAAGTGTAATGGTTTCGATTCAACAAGAAGGTCTCCCCACCGATGTCCCCAGTCTTAGGAACCTCTTCATGAAATACCATGATTTTCTTAATTTGTCTCCCCAAAAAGTTGCGAATGACCTTGAGGCCTTGGGACAATATATTCACTCAAAGCGGATCTCGCACCTTCAACGTAGCAGAGCTGACCATGATAAGTTTTTTCGCTTCTAATATTTTCCCAACCTCCGCTTCTCCTTCTTCCAAAAATCTCCCTTTTTCTTTCTACTATCAAAATGTAAGAGGCCTTCGTTCCAAAACTCAGTCAGTTTTGCAACAAACTCATGCCTTACCCTTTGATTTATACGCACTAACTGAAACGAACCTTATCTCCAGCATCAAAAATCAAGAATTGTTCCCTTCTACTTTTAACGTTTATCGCGATGACGATCTTAACCGACCCACCAATGATTACCCTAACCGTGGTGTCCTTCTTGCTGTAAAAAATACTATTGACTCTTCCCTCATTGCCATATCTTCTTCCCCTATACTTGATTATGTGTCAATTAAGATTTCACTACCCCGAAAATCACTTTACGTTGTCTGTTGTTACATCTTACCTTCACAAACCATCGAATCCTATGAACTTGTAATTAAAACGATTGATCACATCACCGATTTGTGTGACCCCCATGATGAGATCATTCTTTTCGGTGACTTCAACCTTCCTAATTTAAAATGGTCTCCATCAGACGATCTTTCGTTTTATATTGCTTCCAATCCCACATCTGCCAAAGAATGTCTTTTCTTAGATAGCCTCGCTGATTCTAGCCTCTGCCAAATTAGTGGCATCTCAAATTTCATGGGTAGGCAGCTAGACCTTATTTTCACAACAGACCCCATTAACTCATCTGTCTCACCTAGTCCCCTTTTTCTATCAACCATCGACAACTTCCACCCTCCCCTTCTTGTCTCATTTTTTCACGATTCTCCACTACGGTCCACCCCTCCTACGGATCTGTCTTCTTACGACTTCCATAAAGCAAACTATCGTCTAATAAATGAATACCTCAACAAAGTCTCCTTCAATTTTGACAACTTAACCGTAAATGATGCCATAACCTTATTCTACAGAGAAATATTTAACTCTATTTCTCTTTATGTTCCTTTTTCCCGCCACAAAACCTCATCTACTTCTCCACCCTGGTATAATCGCAAACTTCGTTCTCTGCGAAATAAAAGAAATAAGTTGTGGGAAACTTACCTCCGTTCTCGTTCTCCTACTGACTACTCTAACTATCTGGGTTCTTATCTCCATTTCACCGAGCTATACAATTCCCTTTACCAGCGTTATCTAATGGAAACGCAATCCAACCTTATCAAAGACCCTAAGTCATTTTTTCAGTTTGTTAACTACAAAAGAAAATCCGATGGCTACCCAACCACTCTCTCTTTCAATAACGAAACATCAAACGATCCTAACACTATCGCCAACCTTTTTGCTACATTCTTCAAACAATCTTTTGCTGATGACTGCTTTGTTCCTGATTCAGACTATTTCAATTACATATCTACAAAGTTTTTCTGTTGGACCGCTTCTCCCTCGTTCCGTCGATCCCCATATCATCGAATATAAATTGAATCAACTTAACGATGAATTCAATCCTGGTCCAGATGGTCTCCCTGCCATACTTCTAAAAAAATGCTCTTCCATCCTTTCTCTTCCCCTCTCAAAAATTTTCAGCCTTTCCCTAAATAAAGGAGAGTTTCCTGAGATATGGAAATTATCTTTCATAACCCCTATTCACAAAAAGGGTCCGAAGAGCGATGTTAATAATTATCGTCCCATTGCCAAACTTTCACACATACCCAAACTCTTTGAAAGTATTTTGTATGAAACCTTAAGTTTCCACTGCAAATCTCTCATCTCCCCCTCACAACATGGCTTTCTCAAATGCCGGTCTACAACCACTAACCTTGTTGAATTTGTATCCGTCACCCTTTCAGCCTTAGAAAAAGGCTACGAAGTCGATGTAATCTCAACCGATTTCAGCAAGGCCTTCGACAAAATTTCCCATAAGCTTATTCTTTTCAAATTGTCCACTCTCGGCTTTGAACCCTCTTTGTTACAGTGGATCTCTTCTTACCTTGAAAACCGTTATTACAGCGTTCGATTTAGATCTGCCACCTCATGCCCTTTCTTAGCTACCTCCGGTGTCCCCCAAGGCAGCCACCTCGGCCCACTTTTGTTTATTCTTGCTATTAATGATATTGATAGGGTCATCAAACATTCTTCTGTCTCTCTGTACGCTGATGATACCAAGTTTTTCAAGACCATTTCCTCAACACATGACTCTTCGCTTATTCAAAAGGATCTAGACAGTTTTTCAGTTTGGTGTCTAAAAAATTGCATGGAGCTTAATGTCGTCAAATGCCAATCAATTACTTTTTCACGCAAACGTAACAAATCTCCTCCCCGTCTCTACCTGCTCCATAATCAACCCATACCCACAGTTGATAATATTCGTGACCTTGGCATTTTATGTGACCCAGAGCTTAATTTTCTCACTCACATAGACGATATCATTCTCAAAGCAAACTCAGTGCTCGGTTTCGTCAAAAGATGGTCCAAAGAATTCTCCAACCCCTACGTAACCCGGTCCTTATACATATCGTTTGTTCGTCCACTGCTAGAATACGCCTCTCAAGTTTGGAGCCCTTACCAAATTACTCATATTTCCAGAATCGAAAGCATCCAACGTCGATTCCTACGCTTTGCTCTTCGAGGTCTATCATGGAACAATCCTCTGATTCTGCCTCCCTATCTAGATCGACTTAAACTAATCAATCTGAATTCGTTGGAAGAACGAAGAGAGATATCAGACATTCTTTTCATTCATCGACTACTCTCCGGTTCCGTTGACTGCATGTCGCTCTACAACTCCATCTCTCTCAATACTAATCCCCGTAATACACGAAACCCTCGTCTCTTTTATATACCCACCCACCGAACCTCTTACGGCTCCAACGAACCTGTCTCTCGCATGCTACGGGCTGTTAATTTAAACATATGCTTCTTCGACTTTAACCTGAGCACTCCTTCCTTAAAACTCCTGCTTCTGAACCGTCCTCCCCCTCACTAACCTTAGCTTAAGTTCTTAGTTTTTAAGTTAGATTAAGAATTAGCTTGTATTAAGCCGAATAAATGGGGGTTTTGCCCCCACCAAAATTAAATTAAATTAAATTAAATTAATACTCCCGTTTAGGTAAACGTCTAAATCTTCACTTTGTTGAGACTGATATTTGCTTATCTACTTTTAACAGCTTTTAAGAGCTTAATTTGCTTAGGAATTTTGCATCTACATATCGCACCTCCAGTAAAACAACGACGTAAGTGCAAAAAATTGATATTCTGAGTTAAATATGTAAAAAGCATCAACAATTACAGCTCTTTCCAATAAAACAAACACCTACTTTATAAACACTAAATTAGCCACTAGGGGGCGGATGCGTCTTTGATCCGTTCACTTCTAATACACCGTCATTAAACAAAAATTGTGTTTTGAATCTCATAGGTGAAACAAGTCAATCAGTTCTAACAAAGGCTTAAGTGTAAATTCACTTTAATAAAACGATTCTAAAAATTTCTAATGCGTGTTCTTTGAATCAACTTTTTTGTGCTTACGTTGTTGTTTTACTGGAGGTGCGATATTATGTCTCTACAAAAAATACCTGACTTAATGAATATCAAAACATTTTTTAAAAATTCCCTTTAAAATCAAAATTCTAGTTATGTAGCTATGTATTTTAATAGAGAAAAAATTTTTAACTAAAAAATCTTGTTCTCGAGATTCTGAAAGTGTCTAACCTTTTGACATAATTAGCATTATGAAGTACAAAAGAGACGGGTTCGTCATATCTTCCATTACGTCAAAGTCAATCTTTTCATCGATCCACTAAACATCGAGCTAAGGTCTCAACACGGGTTAAGCAATTCACATTTGTATATAATGTATGATATTCCGTAGATCCAAATTTCGAATTTATACACCCGTTTAATTTTGTTTTTTTTTTTTTTGTCAAATTTTCTTAAAAATGGGTCAAGCGATTTTTATTAAACTTTGTACCTGATTTTTTTAAGTGGCATAATACTTTAGATAAAGGAGACTGGGTTTGACAGAATATTTATTTTATAACTCGGATTAATAGAACTAGTTTCATTATTATAGATGTAAATGTTATATTACATGTAATTAAAAAAAAGTATATTTAAATTATGTAACTTGAAACATTTAAAATTTGTCTGAACAAATTAAAATATTTATTATTAAATTTATGGAATAATTTATTTTATATTAAATTTATGGAATAATTTATACGACAAAATCGTTATTGTCCGATAGTTTGAGATAAGTATGCCTTTGAGCTACTTCTCCAAGTAATATTGTGAAGTATTTACTTTTTTGTGGGATAGTAGGTGGAAATATTCAATTTTATCGTTTACTTAGTTTACAATGAATGCAAAATATAAAAAACCGTCTGCTTTCAAAATTAGGCATGTCGATAAGTTTTAGTTTCTTGCTTTCAGTTCTTCTAACTAGTTCAAAAAATTTTATAATTGTATATTTTAATTTAAGTTTTTTATTTATAGAAAAAATAAAAAACTTAAATTAAAAATTATTTTTTAAGTACTTTTTGACTTGTTCAAACTAACAGAATTATTCCATTAATGAACCATTACTTTATATCTTTAAGCGATACACATTATAGTCTTCAATTTCAAGAGAAATTTTGTTTAATCCTGTTGAGGATTTTATTTTAACTTTAGTTTTTTTTTTTAATTTCCGAGTTCGTAAATTTAAAAATACCAACAAAATACATACAATGCAAATAAGAAATGGTAGCACAGTCCACTATCTCAAAACGGACATCTCTCAAACGGAGCCGACTGATTTCAACGAATAGAATTAAAACAAGATTTTTCATTATAATTTTTCCCTAACAATTGGACTCTCTTATAACGGGATGTAGACGAAAACTTTTTAAATCACAATCTTTGACAGTAAAAATACAAGCATATCTACTAGTGTCAAGTTTCATTGCTGAATTTTTTTTTTTGTCATCGAATATTGAACGTTAGAGAAATTCTCAAATAAGAAAAAAGTACACAAATTCAGAAAAATAACACAAGTTCAGAGACATTTGAAATTTATTTTCTCCTTAGTGTTTTACAAGTTTTATTCTGGGAAAAATGATAAATTCGACAAAATCCACGATATACATGATGTGTTTTTTTAAAGGTTCTTGATTTATTTTTGATTTTACTCATAAGCAGATATATTTCTCGGTATTAGTTTCCGCGACTTATTATGTAGTTTACACTACCTTACCATAAAAAGCCATCTATCCGCCAGATTTAGAACTAGTTTTTAGATCTTTGAAATAGATCCAGAAAGAGTTCAGGATACTAAAATGTTCTTGTAATGCAAATAATCCAGATCCGGATCCATATATATCTGTAGATAATATAACGCACCTAATGTCAGAGTCATATGAAATTAGAACGATACTAACAAATATAAATTAGCTAATTAATGATTTTAACTTTAATAAAATAATAGAAAAAGTATGATGTTAAACTTAGTTAAAATTTGTAAAATTGCCTAACTAAACAATTATTATTATACTAAAACAGTTTTAACGTCGTACTAATTCGATTAAATTTTCGAGCCACTGATTTTAAATACATGGGAAAGTCTGTCAAACTGAATTCACTTCCCCTAATTTTCTGGTAGTTTCTTTGGTGGTATGAAACTTAAATTATTTAAGTTGAACTTAAACGCTTTATGTGCTATTTTTTCTCGGCGTAAGTTTAAGTTAAATATTTAAGTTGTGTTTCCGTATATGATTCTTTAAATTTATTATTTATTTCATTGTCCACAAGTAAAACCATTTTATCACAAAAATTGTATTTTAAAGATCCGATATCATTATCTCAAAAAAACGTCTGATTTAAAATGTCTAACTGAATGTCTCTTAGACAACATATACATAAATATTTTTATTTAGATACCCAATTATTGTTCACCATTTTTAAAAATGCTTTATAGCCATTATACTCTTAAGCCCATCGTATTTTAAATTCCTTTTCATATTTTTCAACCTTAAACGAACCGAGCACTTCAACCAAAAAAAAAATAGACATAATCTTTTACGTCAGATACTCTCATCTAGCCACACATCACTGGCAACTGGCAAAACAAGTGGAAGAGTGGACCCCTTCAAGTGGCAATCCACTTCAAACCATTCAAACTCCATATACACAACAAAAAAAAACTCTTGAGAAATAATGAAAATAATAATAAATAAAAACGACTGGACAAACATATTTCGCCTCTTAGATTTTTTAATATATGTATGAAACAAATAATATACAAATAATAAAAAAGAAAACACTTGAAATAAAATTCAATACTATTTTTAGCTTTTGAGGAATTGAGTGCAATTTTATGCTGTGGTTTTGGGGTAGACATTATACTAAAGTGCCAAGTATAGGTCGTGTGCTTAAGTAAGTACTCATAAACTCTAAACACAAACAGTAGCTGAGAATTTTCAACTAATCGACTACACGAGTCGTGGCATCAAAATGAAACACTTTTTGCCTTCGTACATCTACATCAGCGTACTGTGGGGCTGAAGAAACTGAAACTAGGAATAATTGAATTCACGCATCTAGAAAATTTTAAAGATGTAAACTGACACGCCCACCTTGTTACATATTTTGATATAAAATTTGTTTTGGGGTTTAAAGGGTGTTTTGCTTGTCTTTCAATTTAGTCTGACTGAAACTGACAAAACATTCAATTCCTGAAAATTTAAAAGAGAAGCTTTTCTTCTTAATCAATAAATTCTTTATTTAATTCACAAGTTATTAAATTTGGAATTGGTGTAGAAGACGACGCAGCCCTTACAATTATAAAATTTCAAACTTTGCAAGATGGCGCTGTCAAATTTCTTTGCAATGAAGATTTTATTAAAATATCTATACAGTAGATACCAATAATTTATTTTTTTTTAATTTGAATTTATTCCAACTGTGATATAACTGCTTCACTATGCACCGCCGCCAGCGCCGCAGTCGACAAATATTTAGTTCCGATATCATCTTACAAGGTGTCTCAAACTAGTGTGTGCAGATGAAGTAAAACAAAAAACAAGATCGCGTAAAACGATACGATAATTACTTAACTATTTCTCAAAATCTATCTTCAAGATACATTTCCTAAGATTACACATATAAATTCAAAAACAAAAATCAACATGTACCTTTTATATATTCTATTTTTCAGGTTACTGGTGGGTGCACCGCTGGGGAAGAATCTGCAGCCGCAATCGAATCATTCGGGTGCATTATACAAATGTCCCATCACGCAGAGTCGAAATGACTGTGAACAAATTATCACAGACGGTCGTCGATGTAAGTATTGATTTAAATTTAGTTTTTTCCTGTTTTTAATTTGTAAATTTTTAATGAAAAGAGTCTCATTTGTGTTTTATAGAATTATTTTATTTTTTTCTTAAATTTTATATCAATCTGGTGAAGGTATTTTCTAAAAAAAAACTATCGCTAGAATATTTGTTGCCAGTTCATATGTAAATGTCCAACATTTGTGGACCATAGATTATTGTTTAGTATTTTTAATTTCCATAAATAAAAAGATTGAATGAGAAATTACAATTTTCTTTTGCATAAATAAAAATTAAAAAAGAATTGTAAATAATATTTACTAGAAAGTATTATTTTTTAGCTGAAATTAAACATTGAACATATTTTTTCCCCTGTAAATAAGTAAATTTAACGAATATATTTTTATCGAAATTCTGAAATAATTGTAAATAAAATAACTAAAAACAAAAACTATTAAAAATGTATTTAGGTAAAATATTAGAAATAAATGTAATTGAATTTATTTATTTTTTTTTCTTTCTTTTTTATATATATTATCCCTCCCCTTTCGTTTCCGGTATAATGGATTTCTGAAAAAAAAATATCAACAAAATTAAACACACAAAATTATTAAATAATAAAAAAAACGTAAAAATATATCAAAAAAATGTAGCGCCTGGCGGAGCTTATGAACCTTGTAAGTGGTATGGGTGCTTTATTAGTCATTAACTTTTGATGTTTGAGTTTTACTTTTTTGGCTAACAATTTATTATTTTAGTTTTTTTTTTCAATAATTGGCTAACATTCATTAACATTACATTAAAAATTAGTTTTTTTCTGTTATGGAAACAAAAAATGTTTTTCTTAAAAAGCTTATTAAAATTCAAAATTTGTTTTAAATGTTATTTAAACCACTTCATACGGCTCCATTCAGTTCCTGTTATTGTTTTTTATAGCAAGCTTATAAAATATTCTACCACAGATAAATATTTTACGAAGCTTTAACTTAAACTCTAAGCTTGCTTTGCAGTTGTTGTTCCTATAGACTAATCATCTTTAATCGGTGTTTTTTCATTCCTCGAAATCACTAATCACTCTCTGAGTTTGCTTAATTATTACATATGCCAATAAAACAATGGAAATTAAGGATTAAGAAGGATATGTGATAATAAAAGTGCAGATTTTAATTCCACACAAACCGGTAACCATCCGCTTCGCTTATTATCAGATAGTAATTGTAAAATAAATAATAATCATTAAAATTTGTTCTGCAACAACAGCTCCGTGTTTTGTTTTTTTTTTTTTTTTTTGAAAGCGTAGCTGATTTTTCCACGCAAAAATTTAAATATCAAAAGTTTGTATTAGTACTTCCCTTATAAAACAAACGTTAAATAAATAGTTTTTAATTGTTTGCATTTAAATTTTTTTGATGAAATCATGAAAACGAAAATTGATAAAATAAAGGGTTTTCCAATAAGAGGTGTTATTTTGAATAGCCCGCTATTTCGGTAGCTGTCACTTTTGAAGCTGTCATTTTTTGACATTTGACAAGTAGAAACTACGCTATTAATAAAAATGGAACGATACACGCTTCAACAACGCATTGAAATTATTAAAATTGGGTCCTTGAAATGCATGAAAATGAACCGGAATTTCATCGAAAAATCATCTTGACTGATGAGGCCCATTTCCACCTCGGAGGCTACGTCACCAAGCAAAACTGTCGCATCTGGGGCTCGGAAAACCCAAGAGTTATTGTTGAAAAGCCTCTCCATACTCAACGCGTGACTGTTTGGTGCGTTTTATGGTCCCGCGGGGTCATTGGACCTTACTTTTTCGAAAATGAGGCTGGAGCAACAGTTACGGTCAATGGATTGGGCTATCGAGAGATGATTAATGATTTTTTATGGCCTGAATTGGATGGTATTGATCTAGACAACGTTTACTTTCAACAAGACGGCGCTACGTGCCACACAAGCAATGAAACCATCGATCTTTTACGGGAAAAGTTTCCGAACCGTGTTATCTCTCGAAGAGGTGATCACAATTGGCCACCGAGATCTTGTGATTTAACACCTTGCGACTTCTTCCTTTGGGGCCACGTGAAAGATAAGGTCTACGCCAACAGCCCAGCGTCGATTCAAGACCTCAAAGATGAAATTCGTGAGGCTATCGAGGACATAGGGCAGCCACTTTGCGATTTGGTTATGGAAAATTTCATGAAAAGGATATGGTCCTGTAAGCGTGGTCTTGGCAGCCATTTGGCTGATGTTGTGTTCCATTATTAACGGCATATCTTCCTCTTTATAATGAAATAAACATTCGATCATTTATCTCCAAAAATGTTATTTTTCTTTGAATATCAAAATAACACCTCTTATTGGAAAACCCTTTATTACTGATTTCTCTTAAAATCGATGAAATTGATTTTTTGGGTTCTGCCTGTTTAACGTTTGTAGGGTATAACGCAATAACAAACGGTACAAACAATCTAGATAGCCATCTGAGCTTCCGACCCATATAACCAGGGCCGGATTAACCCTCAACGGGGCCCTAGGCAACCATCAATTTGGGGGCCCTTTTTCACATCCGTTCCCTTTTTTTTTCAATTATAAAATACAAACATATCTTTCATAAGAATTTTACTGTCACAATGTAATAATATCAATAAAATTACTATCTACATTTTAAACATGCAAAATCGGGGGCCCCAGGCAACTGCCTATTCTGCCTACTTGTTAATCCGGCCCTGCATATAACTCTTATAATTGAAAGCGGTAGCCTTATTTCTACTCTTGATCGTTTTCTCCCTACTTATTTTCTAACGAAAAATGTTATACTGCCACTGTTCCCGAATATTCTTTTAACTTTCGAAAAACCGAGATGTAAACATTAAACATGCTTGTCAGCTAAATTGATTTTAACTTTGGTCATAAACATAATTCGCAATTTTCTGTTTTTTTTTTTTTATAATCTACACGCGCTCAAGGTATTATGATTACCCTTTAAATGTTTGAACACAGCGCGGGCGTGAAGTTAAGGAAGAGGAAGGATAGGAAAGATGTGTGGCACGATGTTCTGAGACTGAAGGTGGTTGTCTCAGATTTTTTATCTCCAGGGATGGCGGCTGAACTAAAGCGGAGAATGCCGTGTCTTATTTCTATGTCGCTTATAATTCACATTATTTTTTATTCGTGTTCATCCTTGTTGGGCATACTAGTTTAACTCAATTACATGTTGTTGGTGTTATGCCTGGCCCTGAACAACATGTAATGAGTAAACCAGCAAACCCATTGATGACAATTTAGAAGGTTTTTAATGGAATTAAAACGACATAGACGACGGCAGGGATCGAACCTGTGATCATGAGGTTCACAGGCGAGCACACATCCATCGCGCCACGACCACCCCCTACACTGAAATTTTCATGTATTTATTGGATGCTGTTCCATTGGTACCACGAAAACATTTTTCTTGATATGACAAGCAACTTAGATCTCTTCGTAATCTAAGAAATATATTTAGGCAGAAATACTTGAAATCCAAATCTCATTACGACCATTAAGCTTTCTCAAAAGCTTCAACAGAATTCTTTGCATTCGATCAAATCGAATCCTAATAGTTTTTTTTTTTAATTCATTTATATTGAAAGAAAATCCTATGGCTAGGCTACCCACCCTCCCTACAAGGTACAACATATTATTAAGATTTTTTTTTTGGTCCTGCAGAAATATTCGATTTCTCTGCAAAGTTTTTCAAACAATCGTTTACTCATTGCGACATTGAACCAGATGCAAAATATTTCTACTACGAGTATTCAAAGAACTCCGAACATTCTAACAGCTTTGATTAAGGACAAAATCAAAAATCTTAAAGATGACAGATCGAATACCTGTTATCGTCCTAAAACAAATGCTTAAAAGTCCTTAAATAGCCGCTTACTTATCTACATATTTACGTTATCAAAGGGCACGGTAGTGCCCAGCCCTTTTAACAGGAACAAACTCAGGCGATTTTTGACCCCTTCCTATCTTTAGTACCAATGAAGTCAGAAACTTAAAACTCCGAATATATGCTAAGCTAGTCAGGCACAGGCGCTTCACCAAATATCAATTTGCTAGCATAAGCGGTTCCTGAGATATACAGAACATCAAAATTATGGAGCACTTCCCGACATCGTAGAATCTTGTAATTTTTCACAACGGTAGGTCTTGTCATGCAAGCAGAGGAAAAAATCGAAAATTTGAAATTTTCCATTCAGGGGGCGTGGTATCCGCCCACATTCTCCGAATTGGTGTTGGTTGAATGGAGCACTTCTGACTGCTGTAAAACGATGAAATTTGGTGAACCGGTAGGGCTTATATTGCATATAAAGAACCAAAAATAAACACCAAGGTTTTCCTTTCAGGGGGCGTGGTATCCGCCACTTTCTCCGAATTGGTGTTGGTTGAATCGAGCCCTTCCGACTGCTGTAAAATGATGAAATTTTGTAAAGTGATAGGGCTTAAATTGCATACAAAGAAAAAAATATAAAGTTAACGGTTTTCCTTGGGGCGTGGTATCCGCCCACTTCCTCAGAACTGATGTAAATTATATATGGCGCACTTCCGATTGCAGTAGAACAATGAAATTTGGTAGAACGGTAGGGCTCAAATTGCATATAAAGGACCAAAAATAAAAACTGAGGTTTTCCATTCAGGGGGCGTGGTATCCGCCCACTTTCTGAGAAAATGTTTAATTTATATGGAACACTTCCGATTGCTGTAATTAAGGTAGGTTTGTTAGTGTAAGGTATCTTGCCAGGATAAGAAGAAATAATTGAAGCGCAAATCAAAACAACCATTAATAAAAAGAAAATATACCAAAAGAAATAGGAAGCTATAAACTAAGTTGATTTTAGTAGGTAGAGTCCACCCTTCTATCCTTCCGTATCTTTCGAGATTTTGACATGGCAAAATATTAAAATCTTTGCAAAAAGGAGTGAGATCAGACCAAAAAACATAAATGTTAAAAAAAGAGCCAACTTCTTCTATACAAAAACATTTGTGTAACAAGTCAGCCGTGAAAAGTACTGAGATCTAAAAGTACGCCAAGTTCTTATATCATGAAGGTTTAATACCGAATATTTAAAGTAAAATAATTTTGAAACAGCTACAATGTAATAGAGAAATTTTATTATTTAATGATTACTGACTAAAATTTGATGGGCTTACTTGGCAAGTTTCTTCTTATGCCCAATTCAAAAGGTGTTGAAAACTTGACCAATAAGCCCATAAAATTTTAGTCAGTAATCATTAAATAATAAACTTTCTCTATTACATTGTAGCTGTTTCAATATTATTCTACTTTAAATATTCGGTATCAAACCTTCATGATATAAGAACTTGGCGTACTTTTAGATCACAGTACTTTTCACGGCTGACTTGTTACACAAAAGTTTTTGTATAGAAGAACTTGACTCTTTTTTTAACATTTATGTTTTTTGGTCTGATGTACTTAACTTGAAACTATGCTTGATTTAATTGCATACGAGTATGCCAAAGAATGGGAGTAGTTGTATTAACGTTTCGGAGATCCTTAGGACGCTACGGAGTAATATACATAATTGCTATTAAGTTTGGAGTACACGTAGCTTAGTTTTTCATTCACTCCTAAATCATTTTGGAAAAATGTATGTCGGTCCCATTTTTTTTACAAGAAAATGACATGCAACAACATATAAATAATAACACTACACATGCGTATGTACATATACATACATATGTATATCTACGAATGTTTAATACATACGTTGAAAATTAATTTCCTCATTACAATGAATGCTGAACCTACCTATAGTTCCATCGCACTTCTTGTGGTTATTAAAAAAAACTTGTATTAAAACATAGAATTAAGATCTGACTTTTCGTTTGTCAAAAAATTGCTAAGAAATTCTTTGTTTTAAAATAAGTAAAGACGCCTAGTTACAACACACACTTGTGATCCATCAGTATAAAACAGAGTTACCGCCAGGATTCAATTGAATCTACATGGATCGATTTCTACGTGACTAGGGCCAGTGGCGTAGCTTACTATCTCGGCGCCCGGGACGGGAGACCCATTTTGCTGCCCCCATTCAAAACTAAATTAAAACCTAATTTCGGGACATCATTTTACAGGCAATGAAGTATCTTTTATTGAAAGTAAAATAGAATTAGCGGTTTCATAAACGGATTCTACGGGCCTTACGAATGAGGCTCGTGAGACAAAGCTGCATCTGCGGATTCATCTCCATGCATGCATTTTTTCCTGCGAATTCTTCTCGTTTTGAGTTCGATTCCGAGTTTTTTCCAAAGAGTCTTAGAAAAGTCGATTGCGGCTTGGACGAAACGGTCTCTGCTCTTCACTAGGAGAGCTTTTAAAACGCAGAGTTTCTGAGCACACTTATCCACACTCAGTCCACATTGCTGCAGGTAAATCTGTGTGTCATCTTCTTCAGGTAGCTCTGCAGCTCAAAGGCCAAGAAAAGTGAGGAAGTTGAATGACTGCATGACTGTCAGAAGAAGACTGGCTACCGATCCGTCAATTCTTCCAGTACCTCAAGAACTTCCACAAACTTATTTTTAAGCGTCTCTACAGCTTCACGAGGTTCACTTTTTCTGCAGGCTAGTGACTAGATGCTTGAGGTACTTCTGGTGAGTCGACTTCGTCTTGACCCTGCTCTGTGTTGGGAGCAGAACGACTTCCAACTTCGACGGCAGGCACGTCTTCTTCTTCTGCCTGTAAAATAAGTTATGCATTCCCGTGAATATTGGCCGGAGAACAATTCTAGGCCACTCACGTAGATGGAGGAATCTTATTTACATTGGAATCACTTCCGCTGCTGCTGGATGCCGCCGAAGACGTTAACGTAGCTTTTGAGCCAGAACTACTCGTAGAACTGAAATATTTCGCGTCTTCGCGTCTGCTTCTTTCTTAGCCTTTTTCTTGCGGTATTCCGCGCCGCTTCCTTTAACTCTTTTCATTTTCAAAAACTAGTTCAAAGGATGAGTGAAGTACTTAGTGTTTAGTTTTAGAAGATTAAACAATATTTAAACTATAAACAACACAATCGAAATAACTTTCTGTGATGCGGGAGGGAGCAAAAACATTGAGCTGGCTGAGACTATAGAATAACGTTTCCGTCGAATCCTAGTTATCTTATCATATCTCGCATATGCATATCATATGTTTCGGAACACTCCCTTTCAGTTTCGCGAGAGTTTCGGAACGTTTTATTTTAGTTTCGCGATCAGCGCGACAATTCGGAATGCACTCTTACGGACCTACTCACCGTTTACGAATTCACGAAAATCAGCCAAGGGCGGTCAACGACGAACCACAGATAGGGTGGCAAATTTCAAATTTACATCATTGTTCTTTGTTGACTTGTCAAACGATCTGTCACGAAAAACATATGATTTCTACTCTACCCGCATCACCGGCGACATTTTGCCGCCCCCCTAGGCCTGCCGCCCGGGGCGGACCGCCCCCACCGCCCCCCCTACGCTACGCCACTGACTAGGGCTGACCCAGAGATTTATCAATGAGCATGGCATTTAAATTTATATTTTGTTATATATAAAATCAAATTATTACAATTTTGCAAACAAAATTCAAACTCTACGTAGAAATTTCCACAAAGAACACAAAAAAAAAACTCGACGAGACTGATACCGAGACGTTTCTGAAAGTTTAGGTTTTAAGGACACCAAGGCAAGTATTGCCAACTTTTCGTCCAGAGTTGAGTTGGGATTAGTTTCTTGTTTCGAAATCAATTCTGTTTTCGAAATATCTACTATCTTAAGTTACAGAACTTTTCTGCAATATTGTACCGTGTCTTTTTTTTTAATACAAATCAGTTAGGTCGAAAAAAAACTAAAACTAAAAACTAAACTACAAATTTTACGGCCTTTTATTTCTTTGGTTCCATTTTTTTTCGTTAAAATAAAGTAATTTTTGTGAGCCAAAAGAAAGCATTTAAAAAGCTTATCTGTGGCAACACTGCACTGGTTAAAAACATCAACGAAGTGATGGAGCGCACCACATGTTCATCCAGGCGTCAAGAATTTCCCAGCTAACGCAAAATACTAAATACAAGTCATGTGAACTACACCCTACAAGAAAAAAAAAACTCTAGACAAGGAGACGAGGCGCCGACAAGGGCGGCCGCTCCAACCTCCCGACTCCCGATTGGCACTCTTGAAGGCGATTAACGAATTTGTGAAAACAAAATCCTTGTGCTTTGCTGCAAATGACTACGACCGACCGACGCATTTCTATTTGTTCTCACTACATCATGCTTATCCGCATACTTTTGGCGACTGGCATCGGCATGGCTGTTGAAGAGGAATTATTCGCCTTCAAATAATTTATGAATCCCGCGTCGGACTCCCCGCGAACCAGCACCCATTAGCTTTTCGGAACGGAAAAGAGGAGATTTTAAGTTCTCCAACTTTCGAACTCACCCAATACCCAGAGAGTATTTATGTCATGTGTTATTTATAGATAGGATAGGATTGGTCTTTGGTCGGCGGGCTATTCCAAGTCCCGACATCATCTTGTGTCGGGACATGGAGAATACAAAAAAAAGTAGGACGATATGGGAACGTTTCCAACGAATATAGTGGAGGCGCATGAGTCATTCATTAGCATGCATTAGTTGTGCGCAATTTGATGTATATTTGAACTTTTTATTAATTGGAATTCTGGAAACAAAGTTATGAGTCGGTAATGATTTTCAATAGGCAATCACTTAAGATTTAAAACTTTTAGCATGGAATCAAAAATAAAAAGAAAACTTATTTTTAAATAAAGTAAGAAGATTCAAACATCCTTTTGAAAGCACAAACAAAAATGCAAAGAAAATAAAATCCAAAAAATATGGAGTTATTCAACCCCTCGTTATAAATAATGTTAAATCTCCGAAAAGACTCGGTCCTTATTCGGAATTCCCCCCCCCCCCCACCAAAATGCACTTTTTTTTTAATGAATCGATAATAACAAGTGTGCTGTTGATAAAAAACATCAAATTATGGAGGAGAAACACTTTTTTATGGTAAAAAAGCGAAGTATAATAAAATGCACGACTGGATCGCACGAACTTGCTCTTATGTAAAAGTACTTTGGAATTTAAGATACATTTTATAAATATAAAACATGAATTTAAAATAAAATTGCCGTCTGATTTCTAGAAAAGTATGAATTTATGCAAACAAACTTTAAAAAATCGTTTTAGTATTAAATAAATAAATTTTTTATATAAGAAATTTCTTTAAAATTTTTCAAGAAAAATATGTGGGATGCGAATTTTAAGTATTTAATAATATTGATTTTAGGAAATAATTTCAAAAAATAATCGTTCATAGGTTTTGAAGATATTGATTTTTCAAAAAAAAAAAAAAAATTTAAAAAAAAACCCAACAAATAATTTTTCGAATATTTTTATATACAATATTATTTTAAACTTAGGGGGACTCCTGCTGAAAATTTTTGGTTCAAATCGTTAGAGCCGTTAATGAGAAAGTCGAAAATCAAAAAAACGGTTCTATGACAGGTACCGTTAATAACATTTTGCCCCAAATTTTTTTTTTACCAAAACGTAGTCCACACCTAATTTTTTGTATCAAAATCGTTAGAGCCGTTTTCGAGATAAATAAGATTTCGCATTACGGGTGTACCGTTAGTTTTAGAGCTTTCCCCTCTAGGGAATCACCGAAGACCCATAACTACCGAGTTTGAAGAAAATAGGTCCAGTGGCTTAAGCTCTAGATCTAGGTACAGACATACAGACAGACAGACAGACAGACGGAATTGTCGGACCCACTTTTTTCGTCTTCGCTATCATCGTAATGTCAACTTTGATCAAAATCTCGAGTTCGATTTTTTTTCCAAATGCAGAACTTGCCCTATAGTACCTATATCGCAAGTAAAAAAATGAATATAGGCCATAGGGTAAATTCAAAGTTTCTTTAAATCCAGATTCTGTAAATGCAAAAGAAACCTTGCATACACCCAACCTCGCACGTACCCCAAATCCTATAGTGTGCCCAAGCAGGGGGGTTGCAGGGGGGCAGCATGCCCCCCCATACATATTTCACTGTTTATACGCCGTAATGCGTAAGCAAGCAAAAAAGCAAATATCCCATAGTAAAAAAGTAGTTTTAGTTATAGTACTGTGGGTGGTCGGCTTATACTTCACTTTTTTACCATAAAAAAGTGTTTCTCCTCCACAATTTGATGTTTTTTATCAACAGCAAATATTGTTTTATCGATTCGTTAAAAAAAAAGTTCATTTTGGTGGGGGGGTGAATTCCGAATAAGGGCCAATAGTACTGTGGGTGGTCCGCTTATACTTCACTTTTTTACCATAAAAAAGTGTTTCTCCTCCATAATTTGATGTTTTTTATCAACAGCAAACACCTTTTTATCGATTCGTTAAAAAAAGAGTTCATTTTGGTGGGGGGGGGGGGGGAATTCCGAATAAGGTCCAAAGACTCAATGAAATCAAATTTATGATAGCATTATTTGACTTCACATTCCTTTTCATACTTGAATGCAAAATCTGATCAAATGATGATTGCGTTCTTTGATTTATTTCAATGAATGCAATCATACGTATACCATATACAAGAGTTGTTTATTTATTGAAATCATTTAAATAAAAAGAATTGGAAATAGAAGGAGATACAATTATCAAAGAAACCCCCACGAAATCCTGAAAAATATACTTTTTTGGAGATTTTGCTTAGATTTAGACTTTTTATCGGAGAGGGAAAAAAAGTTGATCACTGAACTCGCTTTTCACCCACAAAACCATCGTCACGATGTAGCTTAAGGATCGCATTGTGTTGTCATTCTGGTTTTGATTATTTCTTCAAATCCAGATTTCATCTTCATTTAAGAAGAAGAACTGTCATCTAGTGCCAAACGAACGATTTCAAAAGTATTCCGAATGCTTCCTGAAGCTTCAGAATAGACGAAAACACTACAAAACGTTTAGTTTTGGTATAGCTTTGAGGTGTGTATATAGTCCTTGTCATCGCCACACTGTTTCGGTGTCACGTCACAAGTGACTTATACTTGACCCGATTGTCTCAATGAAATCTCGTTAAAGAAATTGTATTTGTTTTACGAATTTTGATTATTTCTGCGAAGAAGTACCAGTAAACTGGAACGAAACTATTTAAGGTTATTATAAAATTGAAGAGTTGTCCACTCTTCTTCGTTGTTTTCCTTATTGTTCGAGTTGTTTTCCAATTCGACAATTGCTCTATGAACTCGGCTTAAGCAAGTGGATAAATAAACAATAAATCACTTTCTACTGGGCTCTTCTTAAATCAGTGGAAGTTTTCATACATACGTAAGTACGATTCAAAAAGCAGGTCCAAAAAATTTGGTAATGAATTATCGTGCGATTTCTAAAATATCTGTAATCCCTAAATTATTTGAGCTTATAGTTAAAGATCATTTGTATTTTAATATAAAAGAACATATTTACTATGAGCAGCATGGATTTATAGCAGGGAAACCCACATCAACAAATCTCATGCATTATTCTAGATACAGTAGTTGGCATAAATATTTTGACGAAACCTTTTTCTGACTATTGAACCTACACTTTGCTAATTATCGTTAAATAACGGCGAAAAAATAATGTGCAAAACAAAGAATATGTTTTAAGCTCTATGCATGCCAAATTTTGTATTGTTTACATTTTGCATTCTCTTTTTGCTCATAAAAATGCATGTAAACAACGAATTTTTGTGTGGCATAAGTATTTTGACGGAATCTTTGTGTACCTGTTTTTACACTTTGCAAGTGAAAACCAAGCAAATTATGCAGTATTAAACTTTATTTGAAGTGAAACGTTAATAAAAAATAAAATTTGATCAAAAGTTATTAAAAAAACATGGTTAAAACAGTGGAGTTGAGTTTGGTTATCAGATCTTCCATTGTAGCAAAGTTTAACGCTGGAATGGCAGTAAAAGACATTGAAAATGAGTTTAATGTGTCACGTCAAACTGTGCACTATCAATTAAATAAGTTTAAAAAGCATAATGACATAAGAAACTTAAGAAGATCAGGTGCTAGGCGCAAAACAACGCCCACTGAAGACCGAATCCTTTTACGGGAATTTAAAAAAAATATTTTTGTGAAGCCTTAATCTGCTGCAGATAAATAGAATTTGACGGCCAAGAATCCAATCAGTGAGCGTACTGTCCGACGACGTTTAAAAGAAGGAGATTTCAAGACAATTAAAGTTAAGGACGCGCCGTACATATAAAAGGTAAACAAATTTAAAACACTGGCCTTCGGAAAGGAACATCTGCACAAGCCAAAGGAGTTCTGGAGAAGCGTTCTATGGACAGATGAAAGCTCCTTTGAGTATAATTCATCAAAAAATAAATTTTTTGTAAGATTGCCAAAGGTAGTAAGGCAAAAAAAAGGCCCGTTTGTCAAAAAATGAGCCACGGTGGAGGCTCTGTCATGTTCTGGGGATGTGTTGCTTATAATGGACTGGGTGACTTGGTTCCTATCACCGGCTCTATGAAAAAAAGCCAATATGTTAGTACCCTAAATGATAATGCCTTTCCATCCGGAGATATGCTTATTGGCGAGTCATTCATCCTGCAACAGGACAATGCCCCATGCCACAAAGCCCGGCTGGTAATGAATTTTTTGAAGGATGTTGGTGTTACTACTTTGGACTGGCCACCTCAAAGTCCAGATTTAAATATTATAGAAAACGTCTAGTCTCTTTTGAAACGCAAAAGAACAGTTTCTTTAAATAAAACCAGAGAGGAGACAATTTATTGCTGAGGTAACTTCCCTTTGGAAAGAGATACATATCTCCAGATATTCTTCAAAAATTAGTGGATTCAGTACCGAGACCCCTTCAAAAAGTTATTGAAGCCAAAGGAGGTTATACATTTACTAAATCCTTCATTTCTTTATTTTTGTGAAATTTAAACTTTGTTTTCTTAATAATGCATACTTGTCAAAATACTTATGCCAACGAGTGAAATTAATAATTTATTTATATCTTTTTAGGTTTCTATGAAAAAATATTTGTTTGACTATTTTTAAGTTTGTGTTAGTTATATATAAAAAGGAAAAAAAATAAACAAAAATTCTTTATAAAGCCATTAAAAAGTTCAACTGAAAAATGCACGATTTTTATTTCGTCAAAATACTTATGCCGACTAGTGTACATAGATGCAATTATGGTAGAAACGAATCATTTTCGAAATGCATTAAACTTTTCAATTTGGTATGTAATGAACTTGATCTCTCAATGAAAAGATTGGAATTTAAAGTTAAATAAGTTTATAAAGTTTAGATTTAAGTTTATGAAAAACTTATATTGAATTGTTAGTAATCGGTGTTTCTCCTGCTGCTCAATTAAGCTGACAATATAAAATCTCTGTCAAATAGAGAACTGACAGAATCTATTGTCGATTTCCCTTACACACTACGGACGACTTCGATCCCGGATCAAGAAATTCTTCGTTTGGTGTGTGTGCAAGAGTTTGTTTTATGTTCGTTTAGATCCCTCTTTAAATAGGGTTTTGAAGATTTTGATACCTGTCAAAGAAAAATCGATTTTTTTAGTGTGAAGGAACTCAAAATCTGGCGAAGGATCGAAATCTTCAAATACAACCTGATTTTCTATGTGTAAAGGAAATCGACATAAATTCACTGTCTTTTCTCTATGAATTGAATGCGTAACATTTACTCCGTTTCTGTGAATTCTATTTAAATAGATCCTAAAATTGGAAGACTGCTTGCAAATTGAATTGACTAGTTCTACTTTTTCATCATCATCAGCAAATTCAATTAAAAGCACACTTTATAGGAAAACTATTTTAATTTTCAAATTTATGATTCGTTTGAGTGCATTGGTCTTTCGGTTTTCCGACTTGTTTTGAAAATTATATTTCTTAAGAAAATACCGAAAATGTCTTACAAAGACTTATAGATTCTTATATGTATATGAATAGATAACTGTTCCCCCCCACGTCATTTTTACGTTTCTGTTCATTAATTTATTTGTCAAAAATGTCAGCTCATTCTCCACCCCATAATTTTACTAATTAAAAGCTGCAAAAATATTCAATTAGTCACTGCCAAATTGTCCCGGAAGTTATCCCGCATTTTGCATTACATTTATCAAAAATGCACTCAAATAAACTAACACTGACATTTTACAAGTTTAGAGCGCGCACGCGTCTAGTTGCAGTCGCTCAAAGCATCTAATGTCAGCTGCTGCCCGTAAGTTATTGTGCATTGATCCCATTTCCTAGTGCTCCATTCGACTCCAAATAACTTCAACTATTCCAATCTGCACTACAAAACACTTCGAGAATGCGGCCCGCTAGCTGCAGGCTGGTCTATGTCATATACATACTAGCTACAGCAAGTTGTGTGCCATTATAGAATTTATTACCATAATGTTGTTGCAGCAGCTCGGCGTTGGAATAGGAACAAATTTGCTTATCGCTACTTCGCTACTGCTGCAACGCGACGCTACGACAACAAGACAGACGGAAAAATAATAAATCCAATGGCGTTCGGTGGCCTGCGCCAGATCCACTTCTTCAATATTGATTCCTGTTGAAGGTTGAAGGTTTCCCCTTGCGGCTGGCCAATTGGCGGGGACTCTTTTTTTTTTGCAAATCGAAGTGAAAGGCCTGTTTGTACGATGCCAGTTGCACTGCAACCGTCCGCGTCTGTTGCGTTTTCGTCATGGTAACATTTTGTTCAAGGTTCATTAAATTCGCGACTGGGCTTACTTCATTTTTAATTGGATTTCAATAGACCCTATCAGGAATTGCATACGCAAGGAGTTTCTGCCACGACCGACAGTGGTCATTACTCAACCAGATGTCACTTGGATTGTGGGCTAGAGATCTTTGAGTGTGCTCATAAAGCATATCGCACTGGAACACGCTTCTCTGCGTGCCGCGCTTATGATTTGCATCTTGAGTGCACAATAGTTGACATGTGTTTTACTCAAACGCCCACGCTTAGCTTTCTATACCGAGTTTGAGTACCTCTACCTATATACACAATATCTCTAGACCTTTCAGCGATTTAGTTACCCTGAGTGGCAGATCTTTTTACCGGTTGGTGGTGTCCGCAATTAAGTGTTTGGTCGCTGTGAATTTCAATCAGAATCTGGGAAGAAGTTGCTTACAGATGTTGGCGGTCTTACCGGATCGCAAGATGTGGAGAAATAATCTCTTCACGCGTGGGCAGTTCACAAAAGTGTTTATGAGAG
Organism: Chrysotoxum bicinctum; assembly: GCA_911387755.1. NCBI lineage: Eukaryota > Metazoa > Arthropoda > Insecta > Diptera > Syrphidae > Chrysotoxum > Chrysotoxum bicinctum. Next base: position 5,125,906 of record OU426989.1, read on the forward strand.
TCGCCATCATAAAGAAGTGGTCCAAACTGACTCGCATAAGAACGTCAGCAAGAACTGAGAGGAATACGAAAGCTGCTAAAGAATCATTTTTATTGTTCTTGTTTTGTTTTTTTTTTTGTAAGAAGAAACTTGAGAATGATGCAAAATACCATAAAATTATTCATGTAAAATGATTGACCAAGATCTATTTTGGCTATTAAGAGGGTTTAAGGCGAAATTGCTATTTCAAAAAAAAATATTGTGAAGCATATTTTCGTTTAACCAATATGTCTGCATATTGTATAGTCATTTAATAGTAGATAATATTGACTAAAAATCTTATGTGGTTTGTTAGAATTATGACTTTGAAAAGACAGAAAATGGTTATGAAAGCCTGTCTTGTTAGAATTTTCAAACCAAACATAAATCAAAAAAAAATATAAAAGCTTGGAACAAAAATTTATTTTTTTAACAAACACAATAAATATGCAAACAAATTCTGAAAATAGCGATTTTTGAAGAGGAAGAAATATGTTTTAACCAATTTTTGATGTGTAAACATCTTTCCCGGCGGTAGAGTGAATCGAAAACGTGTGTAAAACTTATGCGTCCCGTGTAACCCGTTACGGTTACACGTTACGGTTACACGTTACGGTTACACGTTCCGTGTAGCAATCTACCTTACCGACGATTGCATTTAACACCATGTTTACATTGTTAATATTTCGTACTTACGACATCGTGCTTACATTGGAGACTTTGAGTACTGAAATCGCGATTTTATTACTTTCCATTACTGGCTAGAACTTAATTCAATCCCTCAACATTTCCTCACCTCTCGACCAATTGGCCTATTCTGCCACATTTCTTATTCTGCTATAGATTTTCTGTTATGAATCATAAAAGATTTCCACCTTAAAAGATCTTTTATGATTGGTATTCAGAGGTTCGAACTTTTATAAAAGTCTGTTAGGCTAGTCGCGCACTGTGATTGAAATCAAATAGTTTAATCACCAGTTGAAAGAGAACCGCGCACTGGCAACTCTTTACTCACGCTCATACTCTTTTCTCTCTTGCGCTTATAGAAAACAGCTCATCTATTACCAATTAATTTTAGGCTAGCCGCGCACTAGCAACTTTTAGTTGCTAAACTGCTTGGTTCGAGCAACTAAAAAGTTTGTGTTTTGACACAAACTAAAAGATTGCCTAAAATAAGTTCGCCATTTTATTGAACATATAATTATCTGCAAATTCACGGACATTCAACCAAACAGTTCATCTGTTTTCTATAAGTAACCAAACAGTTTCGCAACTAAAAATTGCTAGTGCGCGGCTAGACTTAGGCAATCGTTTAGTTTGTGTCAAATCACAAACTTTTTAGTTGCTCGAATCGAGTTGCTTTAAGTGCGCGTTGTCCCATATAAGCCCATATGTTTCATTTTCGCAACTAAACAGTTGCGAAACTAAAAATTGAATGTGCTACTTCGAAAACGAGATCTGTTATGAAACTGAACTAAATCTGTTATCATAATCAGCTGTGATTATGTAAAATTTTTCATCTGGCATAATTTAAATGGATGACAAACAAAAAAGTATTTAGTTGAATGTCCGCGCAGGTGCATATAATTATATGTTGTGTGTGTGTAACAAACTAGTACGATTGCATTGTATGTTTATTGGGTACGTTCAATAACAAAAATTCGGCACTCGGACGAACGTTGATGTTTACACATCTTAACCGTGAGTCCTGGCACTCACACTTTTTTTTTAATGTATATGTGAAAATGTTTTTACGTGTTTCAGCCCTACACAGCTTTTAGAATGACAGGCAAGAGTAGAGCTTTAACATTCGCATAGTGCGGTAAAACAAAAGATCTCTGTACTTGACAGTACACATCCGAAATTTGGATCAGAGCAATCAGATAAGTGTTCCTAGAAGTAAGATTAAAAGAATTCTGAGAAGGAACACTACTGATTATTTTAATAGGGCACTGTTTTTTTAAAGTACCCATGAATACATCATGGGAGAAACATCATAAAATGTTACGTTGGTACTCGAGCAACAGAAGTGTTTCCGTTGTTAGGATAGGTTAGTTAAATGGGTTGACCGTTGATCTTGTTACCGTCACACTTAGATCAATGTAGATTCGGTGTGATAGCCTAGGGATTGTGACTCCCTTGTATTGAAACCAATGATATTTAAGCCCGTTAATTTTGATTAGTTTCAACAATCTATAACCTGAAATGTCGCAGGGTACTTCTAAGTCATTGAAGAAATGTCTGTCGTTGAGGAGAGGTAGACGCCTTCTAATGGCGAGATCTTTTCCTTAATCCGCACTTGAAAAATCATCCCTCCACCAGACCCGTAGGAGCATGTAGCTCCTTGCAACGTATGTAACATGATTTTGATAGGTCAGTGGTTGGTGTATATGTCCGTTTGTTTAGTCAGGATTGCTAAATAACGAAGGGGCAGTCCCTTTCCTCAAGAAGATTTAATCAATCTTAGGGAGAGGTGGCCCCATCAACTCACTGACGCTGTTGTTAACCGTATGATTGGGTATGAAGTGCAATCACTGGTGTTGCTGCTCCCGCAAGAAACACATCTTTCAGTCGTTGTCGTTCTATCATTTTCGGACACTTTTTATATCTTTTGACTGTTTTGAAGACGATTTCCAATCTCGTGGTCGGCTAGTTGATAGAGCTTAGGAATTTTCAGTTTTTTGCTTGGAATGTCACAGAGTTCCTCCAAGTCGTTGAAGAAGTGTCTCCCCATCCGTTGTTGTTCAATCACGTATCATTTTCTGAATTATGTTCAAAAGATTCAAGTGTGTTGAAGAAGCACCTTTCTAGATTATTTCAAACCTTGTAAGAAGCTTCGTTTTCATAATTTAAGAATATAAAAATAAATAGATATCGTAAAACAAAAATATGTTTATTAATAAAAAAATTTCAAATTGACATAACATGTGCCAGTTAAAAAGTATAATTATTAATTAAGAAGCGGATAATGTTATTATTTATGGAGTTCTAGAGGTTCCAGCAAGAAGATCGTAGATAAATGTGAGGACATGGAGCCAAAACAGAGCCCCACAGCACATTAACATTTTGACATACAATATTTAAATTTCAGAATTGAATATTTTCAAAAAATTTTCAAGGTAGTTTCTAATCCAACAAAGAAGGGATTTATCGGTTCCTAATGCACACATTTTCTATAAATTAGCTGGATGCCAAACTCTATAAGACGGTTTCGAAATACCAAGTGCAATTATTATAGTACCTTCTCCAAAGCTTTACCTTTTTTAAAATTGGTAACACTTGTTCAGTGAGGTGTGTACCATTGGATCACAAGTTGACCTATTGGAAACCCTCAAAAATCTCAAAGAAGTTTTTATTTTAAGAGATATTTTAAATGTAGGAGAAGGGAACAAGATTTTGTAGTTTTAGAGACAGACATGAACAAATGATGCTTTTCAGCCAGTAAAAAAGAAACGTATGAAAAAGTACCACAGGAATATGCATTGCATTGTAATAATCAACCTTTTTGTATCCAATTTTACAAATAGTTGCTGGTAAAATAAAAACAACTGCAGTATTATTGCATTGCAAATTTGACGAAAATATTTTCTACATGTACTCAATATTGACCCTTTTATAAGATTATAAAAGAACATGTTCATCCAATACAATCTTGGATGATATCCTAACAAAGCCCGAAAGAAATGGTTCTGTAAATATTCCATTAAATCTGGTGTTTTTATATATTTACGGTAAGTTTGAATAAGTTAAAATTTGTAAGCAATTTCAAAATAAATTCTTGGTGAAAATAATGAAAAAATTGAAACTCTCATTTAGCATATATTTTCATTTTACGAACTTAAATTGCATGCTTCCTGCTCAACAAATTTCTCAGAATAAAAATGTATGCCATTCTTTGGAATGACATAAGTGTAAAGTATTAAAAATAATATCTACCCTCAGAATGTGTTTCTCAGGAATTGTGGTTTATCTGTTTTTTTTTTGTTGTCCTTTCTGTTTGTGTGCCATCATTCCAATCATCACATTCATCATGCAAGTAATATAGTCTTCGTCTCCATCGTCAGTGATAAATGCGGGAAGAGAGTTTACTGCAAGTTGCAAGTACCTTATGTTTGCTCGTTGAAGTTTCCCATAAGAGAACCAGGGCCGGAATTAATATATATAAAGCAAACACTGCTTGGTGAAATTTAAGATCCCTGCACAGATTTCCTAAAGGATGATGAATGTACATATTTCTTGTTAAAAAATATTAAGTCCGTCTTCTAATTTCACTTATAAAGATACATTTGAGAAAAGTAGCCTCAAACTAGTGTTTCATACATTTATTTATAGAGTTAAGTAAGTTCAGCCATGAAAAGACCGACAACGGGGAAAATAACGTTCTTAATTGAATTCGCAAAATGATCCACTCAGGCTAATTTATTTTAATTAATTTGTATAACCTTTAAAATTGAATTTTATGTACATAGTTCCTCTAATTATTAACATAGCGCTTTTTTTTACTAACCACTGTCTATTTTTTTTATTTTTCTTGATGTATTCTCTTTGTTAATATTTAGCATTAACCAGCTTAGTTACTTCTCCTTCAATCATCTCTTTGTCTTCCACGACTTTTGTTAAAATAGTTGTTTCACTTTTGTTCTCATTATTTTTTGTTTTATTAATAAACTATCGTACAAATGAACAACGCAATAAACAATCGCTAACTTCTCATTCGAAAATAGCTTTCGATAGTGATGACATTGAAGAACTCTCGCCACCATCTGATGATGAGATCAAGGAGGGACAATGGCTTGGGGTGACAGTTCGATCGCAGGGTCTTGGAGGCAAGGTATGTTTGTTTTTCTAGTTTTTCACTATACAGTCCATACAGGGTGATCGATTGTCACGATCAATAAATACCCAAACCCTTGGGCGTCAATCTTTAATCAAATTATCCATGGTTTCACTGTTTTATTTTTTTTCGTTTTATTTATTTGGGTGTGCAGGTTCTGGTGTGTGCCCATAGATACATAACAAAAATTCGAGAAAACCAATACGGGCAAGGGTTGTGCTATGTGCTGACGAACGATTTAAAGTACGACGAGGTCTATGAGCCCTGTAAAGGCCGCACCGTTCAGAGGTTTGTATCAAATTTCTTGTTATTTTTTTTTTCATTGATTGTTCGAAATAAAAATAGTCAGTGTTGATTTTATTGATGACTCTGGCACTTTTATAGCCACGACGATTGTAATAAAAATGATTTATTTGAAATAATTGTGATGTTTTCATCGGATGAGGGTAAATGTTGGGGTCATTTAACCTTTGATTAGATATTGGGGAAAATTTAATTCAATATTGATAATTCACATAACGAAACTTAATGAATTATGAAGGTATTTAAGAAATGATTAAAGCTAAATATATGCAGTAAACACAATATCATATACCTTTTGTGGATTCTCCATATTTTAAATCGCTATTTTCAATAATATTACTCAATCTTACTTTGAATATCTGTACACAAACACATATTGAAAATCGAAGTTTATATCTTCCTTGTAGGTAGTTATGCCTTTATACTTACGATGAATAGAATATTTAAGAATATGATTCTTGGGTTTATTCTTAGAAGGAAATCGTTCTAAGAGTATGGGTCTATCCCCAATGTTAATATCATTTTTCGACGATTTAAAAAAAGGCCTACTTTGGTCTACCTTGACCTATGTTAATAAAAATTTCTCTTTTGTAGATTAAAGGCTATTTTTATCGTGGTTCTGAGACATTTTAATGAAAGAACAATTTTCGGACTTACCACGACTATTAATTATATTTTAATCAAATTTGTATCTAAATTTTACCCGACGTTTCGACAGGGTTTCACTTGTCGTGCTTACGGGTTTAACTGATGGCTTGAAGGTAGTTGTTGTTTTATTCTTCTCTTGTTCTTGCTCGTAGATTGTACCGGAGAAAATTGACCTGGAAGTCAAAAATTACTTTGGAAAAGAAAAAAAAACAACATTTAGGACCAAAGTAGGTTTTTTCTTAAATCCCCGGAAAAAGATGTCAACATTGGCGATATACCCATACCGTAGAACGATCTTTTTGTTAGAATATACACAAGAACCCAAATCCCAAACTGTCTTCGACGAAAGTCTTAGCGCTTTTTCTAATTAACCCCCACGTTAAACAGCGACATTTGCGAAACGAAAAACGCATTTGTTATAGCTACGAGTAGTTATCTAGTTGTACCCCCATAGGTCTTGGATTGATTGCTAGCCACTTCCAAGTTCCAATTAAGAAAACTAATATGATTTTTCCTTAAAATTTGGCGGTGCAACAGCTCGAAAAAAAACCAGGATCTAGTGACTTACAACTTATTTCTGTGTAGGTGTTGCCAGGAATGGAGGGGACCTACAATTTTCTGCCGATTCCAAACGGCTAATGAGCAGCACTCTTCACTTTTAGGTTTTCTCCGTCGATGCAAGAAGTATTTTACCCCATATCTGGTTGCTATACATATATAAAGCTTTTATTCTTCTGAAGCTCGAGTACAATTCCCATTTATGGGCAGGTTCTCCAAAAGCCCACTTGAGTCTCTTGAGTCTGATAGAATTTAAAAGAGAGCTATAAAAATAATGATTCAAAATAAAAATAATAGGCAAATGTTGCACATAGGGGTATTTATACCAAAAAGCTGATCAAAAGTCTAAAATAAAAAATGAAGCATAACATGAAAGTTTAACCGTTATGTCATAGATAAATAGGCAATGCATCATGGTGACAACCATATTTACCACGCCATGTCGATCCGTTACTTTTATTCTAAGTCAAAAGTTAGTGCTTGCCGGATCGACTTTTTTTTTGTGCGATTTTGTTTAAAGGTGTTTTTTTATAAGGTGGATTTCCTGTATTTTTTTTTTATTTTGAAGAGTTTTTTTGCCTTAAAATATAAAGGTATTAACTAATGTTTATCCTCAAGTGGGCTTTAGGTCAATATTTTGTTTAGTTTTTTTATGTTGTGACGTTTCGGGTGTGGTTACACCCTTCTTCAGACCTATTTATTAATTGAAAAATAATTTAAAACATATATACATATATATTAAATACATCAAAATTCTAAAAGAGTATACTTACAACTTTAAAAATTACAAATATTTTTTATTTGTTTGTTCTTTTTTGGTTTCCGTGTTTTTTCAAAAAGTTTAAAAGATGTTTAAAATCTTTTTCTTTTTGTTTTATATATCTTACGAGTATCTCTTTTGTTTTTTATTTTTTAATTTGTTTGAAAATTTGTTTTAAACAAAATGATGTTTAATTATTTGAATTTTCAAATTCAAATAATTTATTTTGAAAATAAATTCAAATATTTTTTTGTATATATGTATAATATATTTAATCGTTGAGTTTTGTTTACGTAGATATGTTTTGATAATTAATAAACTGACCGTAAATATTACTAAGTCTATCACAATCTGAACGTCTATTAATACTATTTTCGGTGTTTCTAATATGTAACATTTCTAGTAACATTCTTTTATTGTAATTCTGTTCTGATTGTAAAATTGTTATATTTTTGAAGTCAGGATGATGATTTTCTTCTATGCAATGGAGAGCTAGTGCAGTCTTTTGTGTACTACCACTATTTATATCAGATTTATGACCTGATATACGATTTCGAAGTTTTTGCATTGAGGTTCCTACATAGATTGATGGGCATGATGTTGAGCCATCACCTATACATTTAATCTTGTATATTATATTTGATTTTTCTTCCTTTTCTAATTTATCTTTTAATTTTGAGAAAACTGAATTTCTAAGAGTATTTGTTGATTTAAAGGCTATTCTAGTTTTTTCTTTATCTCTAATTGGTGCTTTCAACAAACGGTTTGAAAAATTTGGAACGTATAAAGCACTTTTATATATTCTTTGTGGTTCATTTATATTTTGAGTTGATCGTCTGACACCATTGAAATAGTTGTTAATAAGTGATTTAGTTATTTCTTTTGGAAATGAATTAGAGTACATTGTATCTTTTATTATTCCAATGTTTTTTTGTCGAAATATAATATCACTAGTGTCTAGAACTCTATTTATGAAATTTTGTGCTGTATTAATAATTACTAGTTTGGGTTGTTGAGAATTGAAATTTATCAAACGGCCTGAAGATGTTGGTTTTTTGTACCAATCAAAAATTAGATGTGTATTTTTACTTGCGACTTATAGGTACTATAAGGCAAGTTATGCATTCGTAAAAAAAATCGAACTCGAGATTTTGATCAAAGTTGACATTACGATAATAGCGAAGACCAAAAAAGTGGGTCTCGCAATTCTGTCTGTCTGTCTGTCTGTCTGTCTGTCTGTCTGTCTGTCTGTCTGTCTGTCTGTCTGTCTGTCTGTCTGTCGGTTCGACTACAGCCTAAGCGGCTCGGCCGATTTTCTTCAAACTTGGTAGATATGGGTTTTAATTTTTTACCCCCGGACGTTTTTTTCTATTTTTTTTTAAGACCAAAAATAACGGTACCTGCCATACGATTTTTTTTCGAAATTTTATAAATATTTTTTTTTCTCAAAAACTGTCCCACAGAATTTTTTAAAAAAAATTCCAAAAATTTCATTTGGTAAAAACTAGCTAATGGTTGAAAAAAATTTTACAAAAAATTGTTATTTTCGGTAGCCCCCCTGGGTCCATTTTTTTTGTTTTTGATTTTCTCGAAAACGGTACAGCCGATTTTAATAATTTTTTTTATGCCAAAGCTCCTCCAAAGTTTGAATATTATTGCATATTCAAATTTTCAATTTTTAATTTTTTGGATTTTTAAAAAAAAATTCAAAATTTTTTTTTGGAATCTCAATATTTCGAAAAACCCATGCTCGATTTTTTTCAAACTTGGCAAATAAAAGTTTCTTAATATAATCTACAAGATTTGAGAAAAAAAATTTTGTTTTATTTAAAACTAACGGTACCTTCCATACAAATTTTAAAAAATGGTTTTCGAAAATCGCATTTTTCTCGAAAACGGTTCCGAGAATTTTGCTAAATTTTTTTTTCTTTTGATTAATCTTTACAATTTATAATTTAATAAAAAAAAAATTTAAATCTAGATATTACTGACTGTATCTACCATAGAACGATTTTTTCGAATTTTGAATTTCTCATTATCGACTTAACGGATTTTAATGAAATTTTTTATAAAAAAGCTCCCAAAAAGTTTAAAAAACATTGCATTTAAAAACTTAAGAAAAAATATTTTTTCAATTTTTAGAAAAAAAAGTAATTTTTTTTTTGAAAAATTCGATATCTCAAGAACGGCTTAGTATTTTTTTTGGAAATTAGACTTTTATTCGTACAATAATAAAAACTTAAGGTTGGCGTACCAAAATTTTTTCTTAAAAATGTTTTAAAAATTTTGTACATAAAAGCTTATTTTTTTAAGGAACCACTACAAAGACTTATAATTTTTGTTCCTGCATAAATTCATATTTGCATATCATTCTGTTTTTATCTCTTACTACTTAAAGAATTAAAAAAAATCATTTTATCCTTATGAACAGTTTTCTCTAATAACATTCGTTTTTAAAATTCCTAGTCTATTACATAGGAGCAAGTTCGTGCGACCCAGTCGTGCATTTTATTTCTTATAACTTTAACATCAAGATATGGGAGCATTCCTTGTTTTTCAACTTCAAATGTAAATTTAATTTTAGGATGAAAGGAATTTAATGCTGTTAAAGTTGAATTAAGTTCAGTTGATTTGATGATTAAAAATAAGTCATCTACATATTTCTTAATAGCTTTTGGTGTATACGATAGTTTTTTTAAAACGTTATCAAGTAAAGTTTCCATAACTATATCTGCTAAAATTGGGGATAAAGGACTTCCCATAGGTACACCTTGTTTTTGCTGATAAGTTGTTTTATTAAATTGTAAATAATTATTATCAACTATGCAAAAAAGTAGGAGTTCTAAAAATTGTTTCTTTTTAATTTGTGTATTTTCTTTGATAATATTCCAACTTTTATCAACAGTTTCTATAGCCATATGTACTGGTATATTCGTAAACAGAGAAACTACGTCAAAAGAAACTAGTATATCGTTTTCTTCTAAAATAATTGGTGATATTGTTTCAATAAAGTGTTTTGTATTTTTAACATTATATTTTGAATTTTCAGTTATTTTGTTAAGAATTTTAACAATATATTTTGAAAGTTGATAGCAAGGGACATTTGTAGAAGAGCATATTGGTCGTAAAGGACAATTTTCTTTATGAATCTTAGGTAAGCCATAAATTTTTGGACTATTGGCTGTGTATGTTGTCATACATTTCTTTTCTGATTCATTTAGAATTTTTTGATTGAATAAATCTTTTATATACTTATTATTTCGAACTTGAAGTTTGTTCGTGGGATCATTTCTTAAAATAGTATAGGTTTCTCGATTTTCCATCATATCATTCATCTTTTGAAGATATGTTTCTTTTAAAATTGCTACCGTAACATTTCCTTTATCTGCTGGAACTATGTAAATTTCAGGATGTCTTTTGAGAAATTTTCGTGTATCAGAAAATATTTTATTCAAATATTTGTCAAATGGGGGAGTTGAAGTTGACTTTAAATAATTTTGTAACATTTGTGTAAAACATGTTCGTGCAGATTCATGTTCACTTTGTTCTTTAGTTTTAATAATCTCTTCTCCATCTGCTATCATTTTAAAAAGTGGAAATTCTCTTTTATCAATAGGTAACGAGAATTTAGGACCTAATGATAAAAGCCATTTGATATCATCGGGAAATATTGTATTTGTTTTGTTAACAAAAAAATTGGTTTGTTAACAAAACAAATACAATATTTCCCGATGATATCAAATGGCTTTTATCATTAGGTCCTAAATTCTCGTTACCTATTGATAAAAGAGAATTTCCACTTTTTAAAATGATAGCAGATGGAGAAGAGATTATTAAAACTAAAGAACAAAGTGAACATGAATCTGCACGAACATGTTTTACACAAATGTTACAAAATTATTTAAAGTCAACTTCAACTCCCCCATTTGACAAATATTTGAATAAAATATTTTCTGAAGAAAACGATATACTAGTTTCTTTTGACGTAGTTTCTCTGTTTACGAATATACCAGTACATATGGCTATAGAAACTGTTGATAAAAGTTGGAATATTATCAAAGAAAATACACAAATTAAAAAGAAACAATTTTTAGAACTCCTACTTTTTTGCATAGTTGATAATAATTATTTACAATTTAATAAAACAACTTATCAGCAAAAACAAGGTGTACCTATGGGAAGTCCTTTATCCCCAATTTTAGCAGATATAGTTATGGAAACTTTACTTGATAACGTTTTAAAAAAACTATCGTATACACCAAAAGCTATTAAGAAATATGTAGATGACTTATTTTTAATCATCAAATCAACTGAACTTAATTCAACTTTAACAGCATTAAATTCCTTTCATCCTAAAATTAAATTTACATTTGAAGTTGAAAAACAAGGAATGCTCCCATATCTTGATGTTAAAGTTATAAGAAATAAAATGCACGACTGGGTCGCACGAACTTGCTCCTATGTAATAGACTAGGAATTTTAAAAACGAATGTTATTAGAGAAAACTGTTCATAAGGATAAAATGATTTTTTTTAATTCTTTAAGTAGTAAGAGATAAAAACAGAATGATATGCAAATATGAATTTATGCAGGAACAAAAATTATAAGTCTTTGTAGTGGTTCCTTAAAAAAATAAGCTTTTATGTACAAAATTTTTAAAACATTTTTAAGAAAAAATTTTGGTACGCCAACCTTAAGTTTTTATTATTGTACGAATAAAAGTCTAATTTCCAAAAAAAATACTAAGCCGTTCTTGAGATATCGAATTTTTCAAAAAAAAAATTACTTTTTTTTCTAAAAATTGAAAAAATATTTTTTCTTAAGTTTTTAAATGCAATGTTTTTTAAACTTTTTGGGAGCTTTTTTATAAAAAATTTCATTAAAATCCGTTAAGTCGATAATGAGAAATTCAAAATTCGAAAAAATCGTTCTATGGTAGATACAGTCAGTAATATCTAGATTTAAATTTTTTTTTTATTAAATTATAAATTGTAAAGATTAATCAAAAGAAAAAAAAATTTAGCAAAATTCTCGGAACCGTTTTCGAGAAAAATGCGATTTTCGAAAACCATTTTTTAAAATTTGTATGGAAGGTACCGTTAGTTTTAAATAAAACAAAATTTTTTTTCTCAAATCTTGTAGATTATATTAAGAAACTTTTTTTTGTCAAGTTTGAAAAAAATCGAGCATGGGGTTTTCGAAATATTGAGTTTCCAAAAAAAGATTTTGATTTTTTTTTTTAAAAATCCAAAAAAATAAAAATTGAAAATTTGAATATGCAATAATATTCAAACTTTGGAGGAGCTTTGGCATATAAAAAATTATTTAAATCGGCTGTACCGTTTTCGAGAAAATCAAAAACAAAAAAAATGGACCCAGGGGGGCTACCGAAAATAACAATTTTTTGTAAAATTTTTTTCAACCATTAGCTAGTTTTTACCAAATGAAATTTTTGGAATTTTTTTTAAAAAATTCTGTGGGACAGTTTTTGAGAAAAAAAAATATTTATAAAATTTCGAAAAAAAATCGTATGGCAGGTACCGTTATTTTTGGTCTTAAAAAAAAATAGAAAAAAACGTCCGGGGGTAAAAAATTAAAACCCATATCTACCAAGTTTGAAGAAAATCGGCCGAGCCGCTTAGGCTGTAGTCGAACCGACAGACAGACAGACAGACAGACAGACAGACAGACAGACAGACAGAATTGCGAGACCCACTTTTTTGGTCTTCGCTATTATCGTAATGTCAACTTTGATCAAAATCTCGAGTTCGATTTTTTTTACGAATGCATAACTTGCCTTATAGTACCTATAAGTCGCAAGTAAAAATACACATCTAATTTTTGATTGGTACAAAAAACCAACATCTTCAGGCCGTTTGATAAATTTCAATTCTCAACAACCCAAACTAGTAATTATTAATACAGCACAAAATTTCATAAATAGAGTTCTAGACACTAGTGATATTATATTTCGACAAAAAAACATTGGAATAATAAAAGATACAATGTACTCTAATTCATTTCCAAAAGAAATAACTAAATCACTTATTAACAACTATTTCAATGGTGTCAGACGATCAACTCAAAATATAAATGAACCACAAAGAATATATAAAAGTGCTTTATACGTTCCAAATTTTTCAAACCGTTTGTTGAAAGCACCAATTAGAGATAAAGAAAAAACTAGAATAGCCTTTAAATCAACAAATACTCTTAGAAATTCAGTTTTCTCAAAATTAAAAGATAAATTAGAAAAGGAAGAAAAATCAAATATAATATACAAGATTAAATGTATAGGTGATGGCTCAACATCATGCCCATCAATCTATGTAGGAACCTCAATGCAAAAACTTCGAAATCGTATATCAGGTCATAAATCTGATATAAATAGTGGTAGTACACAAAAGACTGCACTAGCTCTCCATTGCATAGAAGAAAATCATCATCCTGACTTCAAAAATATAACAATTTTACAATCAGAACAGAATTACAATAAAAGAATGTTACTAGAAATGTTACATATTAGAAACACCGAAAATAGTATTAATAGACGTTCAGATTGTGATAGACTTAGTAATATTTACGGTCAGTTTATTAATTATCAAAACATATCTACGTAAACAAAACTCAACGATTAAATATATTATACATATATACAAAAAAATATTTGAATTTATTTTCAAAATAAATTATTTGAATTTGAAAATTCAAATAATTAAACATCATTTTGTTTAAAACAAATTTTCAAACAAATTAAAAAATAAAAAACAAAAGAGATACTCGTAAGATATATAAAACAAAAAGAAAAAGATTTTAAACATCTTTTAAACTTTTTGAAAAAACACGGAAACCAAAAAAGAACAAACAAATAAAAAATATTTGTAATTTTTAAAGTTGTAAGTATACTCTTTTAGAATTTTGATGTATTTAATATATATGTATATATGTTTTAAATTATTTTTCAATTAATAAATAGGTCTGAAGAAGGGTGTAACCACACCCGAAACGTCACAACATAAAAAAACTAAACAAAATATTGACCTAAAGCCCACTTGAGGATAAACATTATTTAATTAAATAAAAGGTCACGAAGAAAGAAAATATAAAGGTATTAACTTTATTTAACTTAAGATGATTTATTGACCAATTTGGAATGTCATAGATGAGTGGAAGTGATTAATAAAATCTTTCCTTCGGCTTTTTTTGGTCACTGTATTTTTGGCAATGAAACAACGAAGTTACATTCGCTTTCCCGACTTTTCGACAGGGGTTGCTGTCTTCTTCAGGGGAACTTTATTGAGACAAAAAATACAAAAGTTACAATTTAATGTGTAATAACAATTAAAACAATAAAAATACACTCACTATTTGTAAATTATTAAGTTTTAAAATTAATGTGATTGTTATATCATTAAAATAAAATATAGCACTTCGAATGAAGTTAAGTCTTAAAAAAAGAAAAAACGAAAAAACAACAAAGAAACTATTGGAATGACATTTATGAAGATGAGACGAGAGAACAATAGATAGCAGAGATGTTTTGTGTGTCTTGTTTTCTATTCATGTTATTGTTATTGTTAATTATATGTAATGTTTCAAGAGTGTAACGTTTTGATACATGTTTCTCTGTCTGTAAAATTTTGACACCTTCAAAATCCGGAGAATGACCGCTTTCGATGCTGTGGCTAGCCAGGGCTGTCTTTGCAGGATTATTTGATTTGATATCCGATCTATGATTGGAGATCCGTTGGCGAAGAAATTGCCAATAGTTTCTTTGTTGTTTTTTCGTTTTTTTCTTTTTTTAAGACTCAACTTCATTTGAAGTGCTATATTTTATTTTAATTATATAACAATCACATTAATTTTAAAACTTAATAATTTACAAATAGTGAGTGTATTTTTTATTGTTTTAATTGTTATTACACATTAAATTGTAACTTTTGTATTTTTTGTCTCAATAAAGTTCCCCTGAAGAAGACAGCAACCCTTGACGAAACGTCGGGAAAGCGAATGTAACTTCGTTGTTTCATTGCCAAAAATACAGTGACCAAAAAAAGCCGAAGGAAAGATTTTATTAATCACTTCCACTCATCTATTAACTTTATTTAAGGCATATTTTTTTTTCAATGAAGCAATTTTCTTTTTTTATTTTGATCATTTAAGGTGAGAGTTCAAAGTGTTTTTTCACGAAAGCGGAAAAAGAAAAATTTACAAAAAAGTAATATAATAGCCCTTGGTACCTAAAAACTTAGTAGTATACATAATTTTCGCAATATTTTTACTTGCGACTCATAGGTACTATGTATAAGGCAAGTTATGCATTCGTAAAAAAAATCGAACTCCAGATTTTGATCAAAGTTGACATTACGATGATAGCGAAGACCAAAAAAGTGGGTCTCGCAATTCTGTCTGTCTGTCTGTCTGTCTGTCGGTTCGACTACAGCCTAAACGGCTCGGCCGATTTTCTTCAAACATGGTAGATATGGGTTTTAATTTTTTACCCCCGGACGTTTTTTTTTTTTTTTTTAAGACCAAAAATAACGGTACCTGCCATACGATTTTTTTTCGAAATTTTATAAATATTTTTTTTTCTCAAAAACTGTCCACAGAATTTTTTAAAAAAAATTTGAAAAATTTCATTTGGTTAAAACTAGCTAATGGTTGAAAAAAATTTTACAAAAAATTGTTATTTTTGGTAGACCCCCTGGGTCCATTTTTTTTGTTTTTGATTTTCTCGAAAACGGTACAGCCGATTTAAATAATTTTTTATATGCCAAAGCTCCTCCAAAGTTTGAATATTATTGCATATTCAAATTTTCAATTTTTATTTTTTTGGATTTTTAAAAAAAAAAATCAAAATCTTTTTTTGGAAACTCAATATTTCGAAAACCCCATGCTCGATTTTTTTCAAACTTGACAAAAAAAAGTTTTTTAACATAATCTACAAGATTTGAGAAAAAAAATTTTGTTTCATCTAAAACTAACGGTACCTTCCATACAAATTTTAAAAAATGGTTTTCGAAAATCGTATTTTTCTCGAAAACGGTTCCGAGAATTTTGCTAAAATTTTTTTTCTTTTGATTAACCTTTACGATCTATAATTTAATAAAAAAAAAATTGAAATCTAGATATTACTGACTATACCTACCATATAACGATTTTTTCGCATTTTGAATTTCTCATTATCGGCATAACGGATTTTAATGAATTTTTTTATAAAGAAGCTCCTAAAAATTTTAAAAAAAAACATTGCATTTCAAAATTAAAAAAAAAATATTTTTCAATTTTTGGAAAAAAAAGGCATTTTTTTTTTGTTGGAAAATTCGATATCTCAAGAACGGCTTAATATTTTTCTTGGAAATTTAACTCTCATTCGTACAATAACAAAAACTTAAAACTTTTTTACTTAAAAGCTTATTTTTTTAAGGAACCACTACAATGACTTATAATTTTTGTTCTTGCATAAATTAATATTTGCATAGCATTCTGTTTTTATCTCTTACTACTAAAAAAATTTAAAAAATTCATTTTACCCTTATGAACAGTTTTCTTTAGTAACATTCGTTCTTAAAATTCCTAGTCTATTACATAGAAGCAAGTTCGTGCGACCCAGTCGTGCATTTTATTTCCTATCAGGTAAGAAAATAAAAAGTTCCGCTAACTTCCGCCATTTTGTTTTATGATTTGTTTTCTGCATGGGTTAGTGGGTAAAAAATACTTTACCCATTTTCGCTTGCAATACTTATTTAATGGCTCAGAAATCTTAGCATCCCATATGCAAAATTTTGACATTTATTGAATGGTGTACTGGTGTAATTGTTTAGTCAGCTATAAATTTGTATTAATTATTTTGTTTGCGTACTAACTGCGGGTCACTGTGGCGTATAGGTAACTTTTTTATATTGAAATATCTTATTGGTTAATAAAAAAAATCAATTGTAATACCCCTAGGAACGCTCAACAGTCTAGATTGCACTTTCTTCAGCCGCATTTTTTTTGTCAGATTTATTTTTTTAATTCCAATTGCTGGTTGAAGGGTCAAAGTATGTATGTATAAGCGAAAAATATTCAGCTTGCAATTTTGAACATTTTTTTTTAAATTTTAATGAAAAAAATTCAAAAAATATTTCCAAATAGCAAATTTTTAAGAAATAAAAAAATAAATATTTGTACAAACATTTTTGATGTTTATTTATTTATTATTATTTTGTATATGCAGTGGATATAAATAAATTATTTATTGCTACTTCAGCCCATGAGAAAAATATTTTGTCACATTGAATCCAGATTTAATTCAAATTTCTGAGGTAACTCTGATTCGAGATTTGAAAGTGACTGAACGAAATTTTTCAAGAAAACTGAAAAACATCTTCGAAGCGTATAAAAAATATAATATAATTTTTGTTTTTATATTTTGCGCGGACTACAAGGATTAGGAGTATATATCTACCATTTAAATGTTCGAGCACAGTGCGAGGGCTTAGAAAAGTTGGAGATGATTAAAAAGGAGATACCAAATGTAATTTAAATGCCTGAAAATCACAATGGAAGGGAAATATTGAGCAAGCTAGATAATCCTAGCAAAATTCCTTAGCAGTATTCAAAAAAATCGAACGTAAACTTTGATTGAATTTTTCATTTAATTATGTATATGAGTAAATGATTAGTTTTCGGTTATATCTTTGTGTATATGTATGTACATAGAACCTATAGTATTATCATGGAGTGTGATTTTGTGTTACCAACGCTATTCTGGTGGTGCACAGTGCGGCCGAAAGCCGCTTTGTGCGGCCAAAAGTCGAAAAACGTAGAGAAGGATCCACAAATTGGTATATAGGGGTTTTTGGGGTCGCTGATTACGAATCTGTTATCAGAATCAGCAAATTCAAAATGGCCGACCTAATATGGCGTCATGTCATACGAAAAAACTTAAAAATGAAACTTTAATAGTTGGTTAAAAAATTTTGTTTTGATATTATTAGGGCATGTACTTGAAAATTTATTAGAAATGAACAAATTCAAAATGGTGGAATGCTATATGGCAATATTATAAAACAAAAAAAAATGGAAAAAAATTATTTATATATTTTTATTGAAATCGAACACAGTAATTTATAAATCATAAATTTAGAAATACAAAATGCAATATGAACAAACAATATATATAAGTTAATCCGATATTTACATGAAAAAGTTTTCATTGCCCATCTCGTAACAGTCACAATCATCCACATCTGTATCTGTTTCAGAAGCGGAATAGCTGTCAAAAGATTGTTTTTCATCTTCTGTTTGATTATTTACAGGTGGAGGTGCTAACAAATTGATACAGTCCTTAGACAAAGATTAAAGTGGTTTTAAAGGTAATTCCCGACAACTAGATATTAATGGATCGGATGCGATTAGGAATCTTTTAAAAACATCCTCCATTGTCTTTTGACGATAATGGTTTCTTGCGAAATTAGCTTGTAGATTTAAAAAAAATTATTACATGCTTCTTGTGCATCTTCCGACATTTGACAGATAGGTAACACTGAATATTTTATTATTTCGGGGCCATGAATTAAAAGTTTGTGAACTAACGTGGGCATACAATACCAGGGATATTGTTGTAAATTAAGGTACTATAGTACGGTCTAGAACCCCAAAAAACGCAGGATTTTTGGGAATTTTTTTCTCGGAAACTTTATTAGATAATAACATAATTGTTTTTAGATAATGAATACAAATACATGCGTCAAGAGTACAAGAACATTTTTTTTTTTGTCTTAATTTTCTAATTTTGGCCGAATTATAGGGGGCGCCAACGTTGACTCTTCAAAAAACACATTGTCGCATTGCGGACAGTTAATCTCCGGATCTACTGAATCGATTTTCAAAAAACTTGTTGCAACTTGGTTGTTTTTATGTTTTCTGTAAATAAATAGTGTTGACAAATCTCTGGCTAACAATGTACTATTTAGGAATTTTTATTCAGAAATTTTTTAACTTATTTTACGCAGCTATTGAATCCATTTTATTGCAATAGATTTGCTTGGAAATATAAACTTTTACATGTGTTTTGATGGAAGTGTCCATTAGCCTATCTTAACGATGCGTGACTACGTTAACTTAGCAGCCACATTCAGACTTAGATTATGGGGGGGATTTGCGGCAAGACACTCTACTACGAACATTTTTCGTCTCCTAGGGGTCTCCTTTAGACAACCTGATGACAAAAAACCCCTAACTCAAAACTTTTATTTTGGACTTTTGGCCGCAAAAAGATGCCTTCGGCCGCACTGTGTGGTGGTGGTGAAATTAGCGCAAGATTTTACAGTGGAGAGTAGGATAAGATACAAAACAAGTAGTAAGAAAGAGAATATTTTATAATTAAATTTAGCAGAGACAAATCTAACAAGTACTATCGCTACGCTTAAGATGTCGCCCATATCGTTCGTTTTCATGAGAGCACTATAAGTTTTGTGTACAAAGGTTATACTAAAAACACCAAATTGTTATATGAGAAAAGTGTTTTACGTTAAGTAATCGAAGCAACTATCTGCTAGCAAAAAATAATACCGAAAAATGTTAAATCTATTAAAGTAGTATGATATTAAAATTTAAAGTTTTAATCGAATTTAGCATAACACTTCACTTAAGCATTTACAAATGTCAAGAAAAGTTCTATTTACTCTTATTTTTGTTCCACGAACTGTCTTTGTTTTAGGTGTGCTCAGAAGCAAACCCAACGTCTTGAAACTAGAAAAGTTTAGAAACCCATTGAAAATTTAATGATATTTTAAAAGGACACTATAAAATAAAATTTAGGTTTTTCCTGGATGATTATGACACAAATTTATTATTTCAATAACTACTCGTATTTATTTTACACTACTTCTTTTCAAATTACATATACATAATCATTTTACTGGTTTACGCACAGGAAACCTCACTTTTTGACCAAATCAACCTTAAAATACTTGTTAGCGGTAAAACCTTAAGCTTCAGGTATCGATTAGTGTTCACTTTTGCAATAGTCATGAGTCATGACATGTATGATATAAAGAGAGTTTTTTTTTTCAATATTACAAAAAGCTTTATCGAAATACATATATACTTTCAAATTATACGAGTATGTACATGTACATACATACAAACATATGCAAATACGAGTGTCAACTAAATTAAAAAACATTAAATGAAACGTGCGGAAATGCCATTCTTAATTTTGAATGTCAACTGTCAACTTTATAACTTATTCTTGTTGTGTTTACAAAAAAACTGACAAACATTCCCATATACTCTTCCAAACTAGGATAAATTATGAAATGTTATTATTTCACAAGAAGATTCAAATTTCACACACCCTCACGTAATCCTCATTAGCGCGTGACTTTCATTATTCATATCTCAATATGATCCTTGTACGTGTTCTTAGTCTTGCTATCCTATCCCAAGGAAAACATGACCTCGACAAATCAAGTGTAGGTACACAATCGTTTCCAGTGCAAACTTTAATTGCTAACCCGTGGGAGTGGTTCTCCAACAAAGGACGATGATTAACCTATTATAATATGACGACGCTACATGTGCATGTCCCGAACATAGTCTCATTTTGAAATAACTTAGACAGAAAATTAATATAATTACTGTCGACTTAGACTAAACTTGCGACTACTTAAATTGCTAGAAGTGGGTTACAAATGTACTCGAACGTATAGTATACCCTAGCGCTACCTTTGCATGTTAATTAAACGGCATACTAATGTACAATGGTTAAAAGGGTGTGTTGTGCATTTTGCATGGCAGCAAACCCTTATTCGGTCAACAGAAGATAGGAAAATAAATTAAAATAATAAACTGTTTTTTATTTCCAGAGCTCACGAAGACTATGGTTTTTGTCAAGTTGGTACATCTGGAGCATTATTGGACGATAATACAATGGTACTGGGCACACCGGGGCCATTTACGTGGCGCGGAACGATTTTCGTTACGGAAATTGGAGGAGAGTACTTGGAGCGCGACAAAAATATGTACTATGGGGACCATTCCGAGAGTTCATCGCCCGTGGATAAGTACAGCTATTTGGGAATGGCTGTTACCGGAGGACGTTATTTCGGCGAAAGGATGTCATATGCTGCGGGAGCTCCCCGCAGTAATGGTCATGGTCAAGTTGTGATCTTTAATAAGGCCAACTCAAATCCTGTTCCAGTGGAAACAATACTAGAGGGTGAGCAGTTTGCCTCAAGTTTTGGCTATGAACTGACCACAGCTGATATCAATGGGGACGGTGAACCAGATCTGATTGTTTCAGCACCGTTTTACTTTTCCAAAAATGAAGGTGGAGCCGTTTACATTTACCAAAACGAAAAAAGTCGTCTACCACTAAAAGCAACGCTTAAACTAACGGGGACAGTAGAGAGTCGATTTGGGTCAGCTTTGGCTAATATTGGGGACATCAACAAAGATAACTGCGAGGACCTTGCTATTGGAGCACCATACGAAGAGAATGGTGTTGTTTATATTTATCTAGGATCAAGAACAGGTCTTGTGGAAAAACCTGCCCAAATAATTCACGCTTCAGATCTGGGAAACACACCGATTCCTATTAATACCTTTGGAAGCTCGATAACCGGTGGAACTGACTTGGATGATAATTCGTATCCGGATGTTGTCATTGGAGCCTACAATTCTTCGGCAGTAGTTGCTCTTCTATCACGACCAATCATAAGCATTCAAACAAAAGTTAGAGGTATTGAGTTAAAGAATATCGACCCAACTAAGGAGGGATGTTTTACAGACGTTTCTACGAATCTTACGTGGTAAGTTATTTACCTACATAAACTCATTTCTTTCTGATTGACTGATGTAAATTCTTACAGCTTTTCATTCGAAGCATGCTGCTCTATCGATCCCTATGAGCAAACAACCAGACCAACTGATCTCAAACTTATGTTAACAGTCGAAGCCGAAACATTTTCGAACTCGAAAAAGTTCTCTCGAGTCTTTTTTGATCGGGACAACAAGCGAAGAAATGTCATAAAACGAGAAGTTACTGTACGAACTAATGGAATGCTAGACTGCCATCGAGTAACTGGTTATATCAAAGAGAATACCAGGGACATTCAGAGTCCTTTGAAGTTTAGGCTTAACTACACAATCGTTGAGTCTGATTTGCCTGATTCGGGGTTAAAGGCTTTGAATCCTATTCTTGACAAAACACAGGCTGATATTGAGTTTGAAGCTACATTCCAGAAAGATTGCGGAGATGATGATACATGTGAATCGAATCTGGAACTCTATGCTGAAATTGACTTGGACAAACAAAGTATGTTTTTAGGATAAGGATTTATCAGAAAATTCAAATAATCTATTTTGTTTTCATAGATGACGAATACGCATTGATCCTTGGTGAACAAGACGAACTGAGACTCAACGTCAATATCAGCAATTCTGCTGATTCTGCCTATGAGTCACAATTGTTCATTGTGCATCAAAAGAGTGTATCGTACATAGCAGCTTTAAAAACGGTAAGTTATTTTTTTTAAATATAGGTTTTCAAAAACTTAACTCTCTCAATGTCTGTAACATTAGAATACAGCGGTATGCAATCGATTCAATGAGACAGTAGTTGCATGTGGCTTAGGCAACCCAATGCGGAGAGGATCAATATTTCAAGTGTCAATTCGTTTCGACCCGAGTGGCTTGGAAGATGATGAAACCAAATTGACCTTTGAAATTTTCGCAAACACCACTTCGAAACTGATTGGCGGTGTTCCAGCTACCAAACAGACAGTAAGAGTAGTTAAACGAGCTGATCTTAGTTTGAGAGGTTGGGCAAGTCCTGAGCAATCTTTCTATGGTGGAGAAATCAAGGGAGAGAGTGCCATGCAGTACCTCGAGGATATAGGAACCCTTGTCACACATACTTACCAGGTGATTACTTTTGAACTTAAATCAAATAAAGGAAACTGATTGAAATCTTTTACTCAGATATACAACGACGGTCCATGGAAGGCTCCGAAGGTCTCACTTACTATCTACTGGCCACATCAAGTTGCCAATGATAAGAAACAAGGCAAATGGTTACTCTATTTGGAAGATCTTCCAATAATTGAAGGTAAGATTTATTGAATAATGCAAAATCCACTAACGATTATTGAAAAAAAGTTTTTGAAATTCTTGAGCAATCTCCATGCATTTCAGTGATTCATTAGGAAATCTTTTGTAACAATCAATTAATCTTTTACGACTTTGACTGAATTCATCCGACTGGGGAACTTTTCTGCGATGTTCTAACATTGCTTCTACTTCACCGGCTGTTTTTTCGAATTGATTTTCCATCAGTTCATTGGATTTATTATTAAAATATTCTAACTCTTTCAGTTTTTCTTGGCAAAAATCCTCCTTTTCGTCAAAATTATTGAGTTTTTCAGCAACTTTCGATGATATTATTATTACATTTTCTTGTGGTTGATTATTCTCTATGCAAAGTGATCTTGATTTTGTGTTACCCATTCTGACAGTTTAATTAAACATTGAAAAACTCAAGCCATATAACCGTCCTCAAAAACAAACAAATAAAACTAACGCGGTGTATTAATTTTTTTTAAGTTAAAGAATTATCCAAGAGCATTAGTTCTAACAAGGTTTTTGCAATGTGCTGAGTTTAAAATGTTTAATTTTAAAGCTAATTTAACTGCATGATTCTAAAAACACATTAGCTATCGTGTAAAAAGTTAAGTGATAATTTTCTTTGAGTTTTTGAGGGTATTTTAATATGAGAACTCTCCTTAATTTGTTTGAAGAAGGCGCTTCTGTCTTCATGAACAAAACATAAAGCACTTGCAATAATTAGAGAAATTCCAAATTTATAGGATTTACCTTTAAGCACAGAAAAAAAAAATATAGCTTTTCCGACCAAGCCAAATATTTAGGCCTCATTTACAAAAAACTAAATTGGAAGGCAAATATTGATGAAAGAGTAAAAAAGGCTACCGTAGCGCTTTTTACTTGTAAAAAGGCAATAGGATCAAAATGGGGCTTCTCCCCAAAAATAACCCACTGGCTATATACCTCGGTAATCAGACCGATACTCATTTATGGAGTTGTCGCACTGGACAAGGTGGTAAATCTAAATAAACTCATCAAAGTCCAGCGGTCAGCAGGTATGTGCATCACAGGAGCACTTCGCTCAACACCAACCGCAGCCCTGGAAGTGCTTTTAAACCTAACACCTCTTGACATATTTTCTAAAATGGTGGCAGCCAACTCATGCGTTAGGCTTAGAGCCACCTCTCAATGGATCAGTAACAATACTGGTCATAGTACTATCTAAGACAATTTCAGATCTATCCCAGATCGCTTAGACTATACCACCCCAAAAATGGTATTCGATAACAGCTTCCTTGTTTCCATCCCTTCAAGATCGTCTTGGGAAGAAGAGAGACCCCTGGAAGACAATGCGGTACACTTCTATACAAACGGTTCAAAGACCGATTACGGCGTTGGAAGTGGTATCTATTCGAAACAACTGAATCTCAGTCTTTCATATAGACTTCCCAATCAATGCAGTGTATTCCAGGCAGAAGTAATGGCGATTAAAGGGGCACTATCCTGGCTCAAAGAAAACGTTATATCTTGCAAGGATATACGAATCTTCTCGGACAGCCAAGCCGCTCTCAAATCTCTCGCGTCTGTCTCCACAAACTCTCAAATAGTCCACGATTGTCGATCATCTCTGAATGAGATGACAGAACAGTTTAATATTCACCTCATTTGGGTGCCGGGCCACAGAGACATTCCGGGAAATTGCAAAGCCGATGAGCTCGCCAAAAACGGAACACTTCTGCCTACTGTTAGACAAAAACATAACATAGGAACACCACTTGCTACATGCAAATATCTTCTCAAACAACATGCTCTAGAATCAACAAATGCTAGATGGTCACCTGCCTGGCAACCAAACAAATATGGCCAAGCATAGACCTAAAACGGTCAAAAGGCTTGATCTCCCTGAGCAGACAAAATATAAGCTCTACAATCGGAGTTATAACAGGACACTGCCTCATAGGTAGACATGCTTTGAGGCTAGGAGTCTACACAAATGACTTCTGTAGAAGCTGCATGGACGAGGAGGAAGAGGAAACAGTCCAACACCTTCTATGTACATGTCCAGCACTCTCCAATAGAAGGAATAACTATCTCGGTAATCCCTTCTTCGATAATACCAGTGAACTGGCAACGATCGACACAAAATGTCTCTCTAACTTCATTAAAAGCACGAAATGGTTTGTTTAAATTCATTACTCTCCCATGAGTTACTTCTTTAGTGGTATCACAACGGATCCTTGAGGTCTAAGTGAGTCAACAACAACTAGACAGCCACTCCAACCTACCTACCTACAACCTACCTCACATGTACCAGACATTTCCTGCTCTATCCCAAAGACAAAACTTCCATCTGAGAGACTTCTACTACAACGATCCCATTGATCTGGGAAATACTGAAATTAGTCTTCATAAGGAGGCCGAAATATGAAAGCTTTCCTAGATCCATGTAGCATCACAATTGGCCACAATTATGTTTAAGTGTCGGTTATCCGCTGGCAGCCACGTGAAATACCTGGATATAGTGACTCAAAACTCTCAACTTTTCCTGTGTGCGTGGTGTTAATCGGCGGGAACGCAAAAGACTTACAATTGTCTGCCAAATCTACTTCTGTTAAAAAAGGGGGGGTGGTATAAGCACGATTCCGTGACCTCCAGACTGACCAACACACTTACCATTAAGCCAAGGGATATTAAACAGCTTTTCAAATAAAGATGTTTTCAACTAAGAAATGCAAAGTATACTCCGCTTCCACATCAAACTCGATCATAAACTAAACATTTTCAAAAATGGAGGTCTAGAAGCTTACACTTAAGCCCTTTAAGTACTCATGCACAAATTATGGTTTATATAAAAAGGAGGCATGGTAGTTAGTGCGGTTGGACAGTCATGCCTGAGGTCTAAGCCTTTTCCCAGCATGAAACCGAGCAAAAGGGCGGAAAACTATAATTCCTAAAATATTTAAGATAATTCAATGCAGTAAATTTTGTAAAATTTGTAGAAGTCTTTTTTATTAGATTGACGAAAAAAAATACTAAAGGGACCTTTTATTTTCGTCCTTTAGCGAAATGTTTTTTTTAGGCAGTTTGTTTGTTAAAAATATATTTAGCGCGTTTTGAAAATAAGTTTCTTAAATTTTGATTCTCAAATGCCTGTAAAATTAAAAAAGAAGAGAAAATTTAAGTAAGGAAAAGTTCTTTTTATTGGAATTCATTAAAACTTATTTAACAATGATAACAAAGAATACGATAGATAAACTAAAGATCCTTTTATAAGGATCAACAATTTAAGCGCCCAAAATTATTTAGCTCCTTTTGAAAAACAATCCTATCTATTTGATTTTATTTAGAGAAAAATAGAGCTGTTTTGAAAATTACAAGCATTGTATGAAAACCACCATTCTATAGCTCTCTTTGATACGCAAATTTTGGTATACCACATTCCATATTTTGAAAAAGTGCCTTTAGCACCGTTTTGATTGTTAACGTCACATAGTCAATATTGAGTCAATATTTGATAATGAAACAACTTATTTTTGTTAGAGTCCATCAACTTTAAAAGTAAATAATATTTATTTGCTGTAAATCTTGAAGCATAAATATTAAAAGAAACTTTAATTTTCTGGTTTTTTTTAGGTGCCCGTCATGGTGAGTGCACTGTCGGTCCAGATATGGTCAATCCATTAAAATTGCCTCGAAAGGCAAAAGCATCTATGACACACGAAGATCTGCGCTATATACCAGAACCTTATATGCTAAGGCCAACAAACAAATCACATTACTACAACCGTCATACATATTTTGAGAAAACAGAATCTTTCGAAAAACTGTCCACGCCCTGTGATGCTCATCTCAATCGCGTACGTCGTGATAGGGCCAAAGTTATTCGGGCCGAGAGACTTACTGGCAAAGACGGTAAGAAACACGATGTAGTCGTTATGGACTGTGATAAAGCAACTGCTTTCTGCATAAAGATCAACTGTGAACTTTATGATTTGCCTCAAAAGACTGAAGCTTATGTTCATGTGAAAGCAAGACTTTGGAATTCAACATTCATTGCTGACTATCCTAGGGTAGATTTGGTGAAGATAGTCTCAAGAGGTCATGTTAGAATACCAACTGAGTATGCAGTTGAACAAATCGATTCAGATGATCGAGAAATGGTAAGTTGGAAATTTTCACTCGCAAGAACTATTTAATAATGAATTTACGTTTCAGGTGGAAACACGAGCTTATCCAGAACTTTCAGATCAGGCACGTGAGACTCCAACACCGTGGTGGATAATAATTCTTTCCATTATTGGAGGACTTCTACTTTTAGCCATTGTCACATACGTGATGCACAAATGCGGCTTCTTTAAACGACGAAGACCTGATCCAACACTTAGTGGTAACATCGAGAAAATGTCCGAAGAGAAGCCATTTTTGGGAGCGAAAAACAAAAATCGGATTTTCTAACGAACATGTCAAATGGAATTGTGTAGTGATACTTTAAAGTAGAATGCTATTGGGTTCAAAATAGTATGAGCCATTTTGAATGGTATACTAAGAACCATTGCGCTATCTTGGAGTTTATTTCTTAATGTTTACGATCAAATGACCATTAGACTTTTATACTTAACTTCGTAAATTGTATTGTTTGTAAATATTAGCGTTAAATATTGTTCAGAAATAGTAGACTTACAATTTTCATTAAAAACACTGTCCAAACTGTGAAGGTAGATTAAGTTAATTTTCTCTTAGAGCCGCTGGCGGTTATGGTAGTTTTAAAAAACGATTAATTTGTACTTTCGCTATAGTTTTGGGAA
The DNA here is from genome assembly GCA_911387755.1 of Chrysotoxum bicinctum. Taxonomy (NCBI): domain Eukaryota; kingdom Metazoa; phylum Arthropoda; class Insecta; order Diptera; family Syrphidae; genus Chrysotoxum; species Chrysotoxum bicinctum. The sequence goes on from OU426989.1 coordinate 5,153,924, forward strand.
TTGGCTCTATAGCTTTACAATAAATGAATAGAATCAGTTTGAGTTGAGTTTTCCAACTCTTGCAAATGCCGTTTCAATCACAAACCATTTAATATGTAATTCTTTTGTTCCTTCTAAAATTATTACGACTAGGTCTTATAAGCCAAGTTTATATAAAGACTTGTATTACAGCTATATTTTTGAGCCCTGTAACTATGCGCCCAAATAGTTTTCATTAGTTATTTATTATATACCAATTTCAAATTCAAACGTGTTCGGCATTTACTATTTTAAGTACACGTCTCGAAACCTTTCCAAATAGTCGTGTTTGATAAAACCCAACTGATTAAATTCTCTCTTTTTAGGACTTTGATTCGAAGTTCGATGTTGGAATTTACAAATAAAAGAAGTACGAGTAAATATCCTTTTACGATATACATACAATACATATTTTTTAAAATATTTTTTTACAAAATTGAACTATCGAATTCAAAACCGTCCGTGTTTTAATGCAGCTGAAAAAAAAAATCTCATTGAAAATTAACCATTTTTATAAATTTACAAACAAAATGTGTAGGTATTTTTATAAACGCATTCAAATTAAAGGTAGCTACCCCTATAATTACATACATATATATACTGCTATACGAAACGATACATTTAAAATATTTATTATTTACAAATAATTTTCTCACGGATGCCTTACAAAAATGTAACGTTGTAAATAAGCATTTATAGTTTTTTAATTTTTTTTGTTAAATCTAAGTTTGTAAATTCAATTCAAAAGTATTATTTTTAAATATTATAATATTTTAATTAACTGAAATAATGTTGTACATAGATTAATGTTTAGGAGAAATAATATAACGTTTAAGTATTTTATAAATAAATTCAAGTTAAACTAAAAAAAAAAGTTAAGATAAAATCTTGTGCTTACTTAAAATTGATTTAATCTTGTACTGGTGTTATGTGTTAGTTGCAAAAAAATGTATATTTGAATAAACAATCAATTATTATAAGTTATTTTTAGTTAAAAAAAATGCGTAAAAACGAAAAGAATAATTTGACTTACTTAATTTAATTTTATAATTTGTTATATAGTTAAACGAAATGTTAAGATATAAATAGGTTCACGAAAAAAATAAAATAAATTATAAACATAATAATTTTTAAATACAAGAACAAATTTAGTTTTATTTCGTTTGAGTTATTATGGTATTTTCAATGCTTCAAAGGACTTAATTTACTAAATATATTTGAGTGAAATTATATTGAAAAATTTGGAACAAAAAATTCCTTCGGGCATCACCTTTAGACCAAAAATTTACTTCTCTTGCATTAATAGTTTTTATAGAAAATCAGGAATTTCGGAAATTTCCATCGGAGAACTATACTTTTCCCAAATTTATTTAACCACATAGCAAATAGATTTAACCCAAACGCAATTATATGCCAATGGATCCTAGACATTTTAATATTATTATTCCCATTCAACATGGATTCATTCCACCTTTTCCTAATAAATATTTACAGGATCAACTATAGATTGGATTTGTTTTTAATTTTAGCCTATCAGGCTAGGATTACCAAATTATATTTTTTTTAAACTAATAATTTTCCATATCTGGAGCCCAAGGTATTAAATGACTCCTACCTAATCATAACGGACTCTATTAGTCCTATGTAAAAAGTTGAAAAAAGTTGTTTCTCGAAAAAAACTCTTACGATTTTTTTGAACCTTCGTCACGAACTTTGTTTACAAAACTGTTTTTTGAGGTTCTTCCGAAAGTGATGATGTAATAAGTACATACATAGGTAGTCACAAGCAGACTTATTGGGTCAAATCGATTTTAATAGCCTTAAGGTATAAGAGATCCGAGAATACAACTACATCAATTCATTGTTTAGAAGGATAGAAAATGAATCAATTTTGACTCAAGTTTACTCAGTGAAAAGCATCAGGTAAAATTTCAACAAGTATGTTTGTTGTTAAATTTACAAGGTGTACTTTCCTATAAAAAGTTGCAGAAATCTCAAAAATGTACATGGTTTCAATGACAATATGTATAACCATGTGGCATTATTCCTGATCGCCTTTTAGTTTATCTTTTTGATGACTTTGATTATTTGGAGTACCTTCAGAGACGATAAATCACTCCCTTCTACCTGGTAGCGTCCCAGGCTCCCAGGTACTTGTTTCTTTGATGCATTAGTGCTTCGCATCCACCAGCTATGTGTTCCGGCAGCGTATTGCCAAACTGTATATCAGCACAGATCTCCTTAGTCTGTGCTCAGCCATTTTCTGCTCACCGAATTTGAAAGTATTGTAGAGCAAACTGTATGCTACCACAGAGCGCTCTGTGGTCACATGCAGTTTGCTTGTAAAATATTAAATAAAATGCACAGACTAGGAATTTTAAAAACGAATTTTATTAGAGAAAACTGTTCATAAGGATTAAATTATTTTTTAAATTCTTTTAGTAGTAAGAGACAAAAACATAATGCTATCCAAATATGAATTTATGCAAGAACAAAAATTATCAGCCTTATTTTGACATTCGATTTCATTAGAAAGTATGTCGAATTCGAATAATTTGTATTTTGAGATTCGAACGATTCGAAAGTTCACCTTATCAATGGAAAGTTCATTTATCTTTCGAAAACTAAGCAAATTTTCACTTTCGAATCGTTCGAAAGAAATGTCATTTCATTCTCGTTCAATTTTTTCTGGCGAATAGATTCATAAAACATTTAAGTTTAGTATAATGTTAGTAGTATTGGATGCATAAAATGGATGTGATGCATCCATTATCCTTCTCCTATACAACTTCTTCTCACCGTTTTCTCTTTTCATACATAAAACAAATGCCATTTTGATTTTTTAACGTCTGGCTACAATTTATTAATTATTTTCATAAAACAATTTACAAATGGTAGTTCAAAATTCAAGTGTGACCAGATTTGTGTAAATTAAGTGGCTTTGAAGTTGCCTCCTTTTTTTGTTTATCAATTTGGAAAACAAAATTAGTTTACATGAAAATTAAAACATAAATCAAGTATTTTATTATTCAGGAAGGTTTTACCCTTATTTGACATCTTTTTGATATCAATAAACTTACCATACTGTTTTCTAAATGCTCCAAAATTTGAAAATGTCAGTTTTTATTGATGTATTCAAATTCAAACTTTACCGGGCTGTTAGTATCACTTATCTTTACTTTATTTTGCTTAAATAATAAAGTTTTATTTTTAGACCATATTTTTTTTTGAAATAAAAATTATGAAAAAAAAACAGCTTGGTCATACTAAATCAGATAGAAATGTCAGTAAATTTCAAACAGCTGATTTCGAAAATGAATTTAATTGAGGTTCATTTTATGCAATTATTCGACAATGAACATTTTTCGTTCGAATGTCAAAATATGGATAGTTCATTCGAATGAAAGTATCTATTCTATCGAATTAGCTATTCGTTCGAATCTCAAAATAAGGCTGTATAAGTCGTTGTAGTGGTTTCTTAAAAAAAAGCTTTTATGTACAAACTTTTTCAAAGCTTTTTAAGAAAAAATTTTGGTACGCCAATTTAAAGTTTTTATTATTGTTCGAATAAAAATAAAATTTACAAAAAAAAATATTGAGCCGTTTCTAAGATATCGTATTTCAAAAAAAAGAAAAAATAGATTTTTTTTCAAAAATTCAAAAATTATTTATTTTAAAGTTTTGGAATGCAATGTGTTTTAGACTTTTTAAAAGCTTCTCTATAAAATTTTTAATTAAGATCCGTTATGTGGATAATGAAAAGTTCAAAATTCGAAAAAATGGTTCTATGGTAGGTACAAGCTGTAATATCTTAATTTCAAAATTTTTTTTTATTAAAATAAAGATCGTAAAAATTAATTGAAAGAAAAAAAATTTTATCAAAATTCTCGGAACCGTTTTCGAGAAAAATACGATTTTTGAAAACCATTTTTTTTTATTTTTTAGCATTTGTATGGTAGGTACCTTTATTTTTAGGTAAAATAAATTTTTTTTCTCACATCTTATAAATTATATTGAGAAACTTTTATTTATCAAGATTAAAAAAAATCTAGCGAGGGGTTTTCGAAATATTGAGTTTTGAAAAAAAAATTTTGAAGGTTTTTTTAAAACTCCAAAAAAAATTTTTTTGAAAATTTGAGTACACAATTCTATTCAGGTTTTTGGGGAGCCTTAGCAAAAAAAAAAATATCAAAATCGGTTGTACCGTTTTTGAGAAAATCAAAAACAAAAAAAATGGTTCCATGGGGGGTACCCTCAATAACCATTTTTCTGAAAATTTTTTTCAACAAATACCTAGCTTTAATTAAACGAAATTTTTGTGTGTTTTTATTTTTAAAATCTGTCGAACAGTTCTTGAGAAAAAAAAATGTTTATAAAATTTCGAAAAAAATTCGTATGGCAGGTACCGTTATTTTTGGTCTTAAAAAATCAAATCAAAAAACATCCGGGGGGAAAAAATTAAAACCCATATCTAACAAGTTTGAAGAAAATCGGCCGAGCCGTTTAGCTGCAATCGAACGGACAGACAGACAGACAGAATTGCGAGACCCACTTTTTTAGTCTTCGTTATCATCGTAATGTCAACTTTGATCAAAATCACGAGTTCGATTTTTTTTCCGAATGCATAATATAGTACAGTAAAATCTCGAAAACATGAACGGTTCTAAAACATGAACAATTCGGAAAGATGAACGCTTTTTTTCTCACCATTGCAGTGTTCCAAAAGATGAACTGGTTGAAATCTGGGTACTCGAAAAGATGAACGCTTTATTTCTTATACGATTCTTTTCTACTTCATCCCCTTTATTTCGTCGTTACATTTTTTAGTAACTGTATTAAATTTTGGTAACGGTTCTTTTGGGCGTGGTTTACTCATAGCTTGTATAAATTCTTCAGCATTGCAACAAAATATGGAATCGCTATATCCACGATTGTTTATTATAAAAAAACATAAGGCAATCACTTCGAGAGTTTGTAAGACATCAATTTCTGGGGCGGAAAAACCCAAAACATTGCATAAAAATCAGAAATGCCGGAAATGGAAGCGGTGTTGTGTAGATGGTTCCTAAAGCTACGAGGATCATGATGAAAACCAAGGCCAAAAAATTGCAGGCTATTTTCAAGGAAAAAAATTCATTTAACGCGAGTGATGGATTTTTGTTATATGTTTTATGTTTTTTTTTAAATAATAGAATTGTTATTTTGTTAGATGCAATGTTTTTATGTACAGCTATATGTTTTTTTTAAACTAACTCTCGATGCCTGGAAAGATGAACAATTCGAAAAGATGAACAGGGCCTGTTTTATATCTGTTCATCTTTTCGAGATTCTACTGTACCTATAAGTCGCAAGTAAAAAGCTGAAGCAAACTACATATTATTTAAGATCGAGCAAAGTACATGTGATTACAGAGCCATCGTTCACGTTGGTGTGGTTATTGTGTGTGGTGTGTGGTGCCGTGACATAAGGCCAAGTGACAAAAGGCCAAATTTGTTTGTGACTTAAGGCCAAACATAAAATGTTTTGTCTTGAGCAACAGTACATTGGGTGGCCTTCAGGATTTTAACTCCCTTTTCGGGGCTCACACCCGCTCACGCAACTCCGTTGCTCCGCTTAGGGTATGTTCAGTCGCCAGGCAGGCGCCTGTAGCAACAGTTTTGTATTTTACATTAATTGGAGTAAACAACTAACAGTTATGTACTGCTGCTCAGGAAAACGTGAACGATGGCTCTGTAATCACAGGTACTTTGCTCTTAGTTTCCTGAGCAAAATATATACCAACACAGAAAAATCTGCTTTTGATCTGACACAGTATATATAGTATGCTCTTAATTTGAATGAGCATTCTGTAGTCTATTATAGAGCGTCGGAGCTCTGTACTGATATACAGTTTGGCAATACGCGTTCCGGCATTTCTTCATATCAGTATTGCAGAATCTGTATGTGGGCCTGTTTACCAGGCCAAGAATTTAAGTGTCTTCTTAGTTTACAGTAGCCCGTGAGGAGTCCCGTTACTAATCGTAGATTTTTCCTACCTAAGCTGATACAGTTCCTGAAGCGATCTTGGTTATAGTTCCCAAGAAGTAGTTTGGCCTGCCTCAGTTTTGCGAGTGCTTTTAAGTGTTTGGATCTTTTGGCCACCTCCTCAATTTTGATTTCGTTTTTAATTCTGTTTTCTCCTATTCGGCTCCATTAGAGGAGTCCGTGTCCCTATTTTTGCTAGGCAGTCTTCCCACACCAACTAAGACGTGATGGCGTATGAGCTTAGTGCTTTGAGTGCGGCTTGGCTAGCTGACATAATGACAATGCTTTGGTTTCGGTAATTCCTTTCAAGATTAAGATCTTCACATTTCGCTATAGAATTGACTTTCGACTGGAAAATGATAGTGAACTGTCCCATTGGTACGGAAAGTTTGGTTCTAGGCCCAAAAAGTCCAGCACCAGTCTTTTCTGTCGTTCTCGAATCATCCGTGTACCACTTAATGGCATTGGCTTTGGATGCATAGTTTTCTGATTCGGCTACCCACTCTTTTTTGCAACTCAACTCTGTGTTATAAATTTTAACAAAATTGTATTTTGAAATCATTCTAAGGAATGTCGATAAGGTTAGTTACTGCCGATTTTAAAAAGCAGCCCCTTTCCTTATACATTTGGCGGACCCAGTCCCTTCCTTGGCTCCCTTTGCAACACTTTCAACTTCTACGTGTAATCGTAATGGGGACAGACGAAGAATAACCTCTTTTAGGACAAGTTCTCATTGCTGCAGTAATACATAAACAAGTGAACCTTTGGACTTTTCCTAGTTCTTTCCTAGTTGATTGTAACTCGGTTCTTTTGCGCCATGCAACCACACCAAAGGTAATTTTGTGGTTATTGTATTCGCATAATTTCTGTTTGTGTCAATATTAAAAAAAAACTTCATCATTCATCTATTTTGGGTGGAGGAATATGGGTTGGATCCATTCACCGAATTACTTTGAATTGCTTCTATTTTGCATTACAAATAAATTTTTCATGTACTAGAAATAATTTTCTCAATTGAAATAACCATAAGACCACGACTGAAAGTTGTTTTGGTATAAGTACATGGAGGCGGAGGGGTAAATTAAAAACACCATTAGTTTATGAAGACACCATCTTATTTCAATTTAAAATTTTTGAAATTAAAAATATTGCAGTGTTATTTTAACCACCTTTTTTATTTTACTTCATATCTCGTTACAATTGTATAATTATTTTTACAATAGCTTACCTGTTGTATATACTTAACTTTGTCTTGAGTAGTGCGTTCATTTAAACAGTTCATCATCCTAACATTCTTAAATTGCATCCAAGTACATCAAAAGAAACTTCATACATGGTGTCCCAAGATTCAACGTCGAAACGAAAACGGGTGATACGCTAGGTGGTGACAGTTATCAGAAAAATAATTTTCTCAAGTAACCCGGTCTTAAGATAATTCTTTTTAATTCATTAAAAAAAACTTTGAATGCACTCTAGGCTTCCTCGTGTCTAAGTTTAAGTTCGAGGTTGGTGAACATGAACAGTAATTTATAAGTAACTACTACCAGGTCCAGACTCCAGAGTACCGTGGGCTATCAGATAGTGATTCATTTCTATTATTTGATTTGAGTTTTAAATGAAATTCAATTTTTCAACAAAAATCACATCAAAAGTTTATTTAGGTTAGCTATAACAAATGTTCAAATTGTTTGCCTCCTACGGCAATGCAAGACCTTCTTAAAAAGATCGGTTTACAAGACGGGTGAACCTCCATGAGTTGATGTCTGAACAGCCCCCGTGATTTTTTGGCGCAGCTCGGCTAAGTTTTGGATCGGTTTTGAGTAGATAGGTTTTGATTCTTGGACAAAATTCTGTGGTCATTTAAAAAGGATGGATACATGAACCTTACCATTTGCACGAGTGGCATGTAGAAAATCCACATTTCAAAAATGTTATACCATTTTGAAATGAGAATAGAACACGCCAACTTTTAAGATAACTTTCCAAAATTTTGTAGTACATTTTTTTTACACTACATTGAATTAGGGTCATGTAAAAATTTCGAGTACTTAGTTGGGCCAAAAAGTGATATTTTCTTTAGAACTAATGCAGGTGTGTTTAAATTTTTGATGCCAATTGTTAGCAGGGTTATTTAAGGTTCCGTAACAACAACAAAATTTGAGAAAAGTTAAGACTTTATATGAAGGTTTTTTATAATACAAACTCTATATACTACTGAAATAAATCAGCCAAGTAGAAGACTTAGCACTATTATTGGACTTGTTGAATTATTGATTCAAATTAGCTTTTTTGGCCTTTAGTCCACAAAAATTGGCGTTTCGTCCGGGTTATCTCACATGGACTCATCAGTTGACTTGTGAGGACCTTGTCAATACGCAATTTTTGTTAAGTTCAGTTCATCTTACATGAATTTTTTTTTTGACAAAAATCCAATGTGAACTATATCCAACAAAGATTAGAATTGTAATCATTAATGTTGGAATTTTTTTTTGCCCGTGGCCTGGCATTGAATATTTATATGAAGGTTTTTTATAATACAAACTCTATATACTACTGAAATAAATCAGCCAAGTAGAAGACTTAGCACTATTATAATAATAATTATAATAATAATAGTGCTAAGTCTTCTACTTGGCTGATTTATTTCAGTAGTATATAGAGTTTGTATTATAAAAAACCTTCATATAAATATTCAATGCCAGGCCACGGGCAAAAAAAAATTCCAACATTAATGATTACAATTCTAATCTTTGTTGGATATAGTTCACATTGGATTTTTGTCAAAAAATTCATGTAAGATGAACTGAACTTAACAAAAATTGCGTATTGACAAGGTCCTCACAAGTCAACTGATGAGTCCATGTGAGATAACCCGGACGAAACGCCAATTTTTGTGGACTAAAGGCCAAAAAAGCTAATTTGAATCAATAATTCAACAAGTCCAATAATAGTGCTAAGTCTTCTACTTGGCTGATTTATTTCAGTAGTATATAGAGTTTGTATTATAAAAAACCTTCATATAAATATTCAATGCCAGGCCACGGGCAAAAAAAAAATTCCAACATTAATGATTACAATTCTAATCTTTGTTGGATATAGTTCACATTGGATTTTTGTCAAAAAATTCATGTAAGATGAACTGAACTTAACAAAAATTGCGTATTGACAAGGTCCTCACAAGTCAACTGATGAGTCCATGTGAGATAACCCGGACGAAACGCCAATTTTTGTGGACTAAAGGCCAAAAAAGCTAATTTGAATCAAAAGTTAAGACTTGTAACCACGGCACTTGAAAGACCGCCATAGGGTGAACATTTTTTCAATTTTTTTTTGAATGCCTATAACTCACAAAAAACATGGCTACGGTTCTTGTAAAATATTAACCATAATCATTCAACCATGTTGACAAATGCGCACTGATAAATTTTTACATGACATTGTTCCTAAGTGTTCTCACTTTTTAATGAAGCTGAAGATCGCTGCATCGAAATTTATGTTTTCATTTAGGATAGCAGATCTCGATAAGTATCAAAGATATTGGAATATTTTAAACGCCAAAATGTTGGGCGCAAATTTTCCTAGGGGCGATGTCCGTTACTTTTTTTAAATTGTATCTCGTTATATTTTATTTTAGTGAGTTTTAAAACTTTTAAGACAAAAAAATTTTTAGGAGAGGATATAGACCGCAATAATTTTTTTAGAAATATAATAAATATGACCCAATGTAGAATATACGTTTCTCTAGGGGCGATGTTTCTCCTTTTTTTTATTTTTTTTTTATTAAGCTTATTTAACCATGATTTAACCATGAAATTAACAAAACAAAACAAAAAGTTTGGACCTTTATAACTTTGGATTGACTAATCGTAGGTAAAAAATCGGTACATGAAAAAATTATAATTTCCAAACTCTAGGGGCGATGTTTTTTCTTTTTTTTATTTTTTTGTCTATTAAAGTTTTTTAAACATGAAAGTTAAAAAAAAAAAAAAAAGTTTAGACCCTTATAACTTTGGATCAACTAATCGTAGGTATAAGAACGGTACATGAAAAAATTAGAATTTCCAAACTCTAGGTGCGATGTTTTTTATTTTTTTTTATTTTTTTGTTTATTAAATTTTTTTAAACATGAAAGTTATAAAAAAAAAAAGTTTAGACCCTTATAACTTTGGATCAACTAACCGTATGTATAAGAACGGTACATGAAAAAATTATAATTTCCAAACTCTAGGGGCGATGTTTTTTCTTTTTTTTATTTTTTGTCTATTAAAGTTTTTTAAACATGAAAGTTAAAAAAAAAAAAAAAAAAAGTTTAGACCCTTATAACTTTGGATCAACTAATCGTAGGTATAAGAACGGTACATAAAAAATTAGAATTTCCAAACTCTAAGGGCGATGTCTTTTATTTTCTTTTATTTCATGTTCTTGAGTCATTTGAGTCCCCTGTGCAGGGACGGGTTAGAATATTCCTGCAGCGCCTCCCCGCTTGTCGTAAAAGGCGACTAAAGGAGTAAATACATCTAGGCTACAAACAGCAAGGTGAACCTAGCGACACGTAACACCTATAAACTTTCCCAAAAGTGTGCATGCCAGTCCCTGGGTTGGCACGACTGGAGATCACCGGTGCCGTAAAAGAGAGATCAAATACAAAACTGGAGCATGCACATGCACACGTCGATACTTACAACGGATTTTGTGAATTCAAGCATTATGGAAGTACTCGTCCAAAATGACACTACCCCGCCAGGCACTACCATTGTTACACATGGTACTGATCCTGGACCGAGCAGCAATGCTCGGGTCAGAGCTAGACGGATTCCGGGGGCTAGCAAAGTAATGCCGCAGATTATACAAAATCTGAGAGTTGCGAGTTGGAACGTTGGCAGTATGACAGGTCGAAGCTTCGAGTTGGAAGAGATGATGAAAAGAAGGCGAGTGGACATCTTATGTGTTCAAGAAACAAAATGGCGAAACACGGGAAACAGGGCCCGTTTCTTGGATACGAGGACAAAAAACTATAAGATGTTCTACTATGGAACGGAAAAGGGTAAAAACGGAATCGGAATCATCCTTGCAAAACATCTATTAGGCAGCGTATTGACCATTTCGAAATCCAGCGACCGTTTGATGTCCCTTAAATTGGTGATTAAAGGAAAGTTGTGGAATATTGTCACTGCATATGCTCCCCAAATTGGATGTGAGCAGGTACAAAAAGATGCATTTTGGCTAGACTTTCACAATCTACTTAAGGACATCCCAAAGGAAGAGTTTTTGTTCGTGGGCGGAGATTTGAACGGACATGTCGGGAAGACAAACGAAGACTATGAAGATTGCCATGGAGGTCTCGGATACGGCACCAGGAACCATCCTGGTGAAGACATCCTGAGCATGTGCAAAACATACGGTCTTATCGTGCTAAATACCATGTTCGTCAAACAAAGCCGACACCTGGTCACTTACAGCAGTGGTGGAAATGAAACCCAGATTGATTACCATTTGGTATCTAGTTTCATGAAACCCCGGGTAAAAGATTGCAAAGTGATACTAGGAGAAGCGATCGCCCACCAACACCGTCTCCTACTGACAGAATTTTTTATGGAGACAGTGAACGACAACAAACATACAAAAACTTTTGGGAAGATCAAATGGTATAATCTGGATAAGGAAAAAGGCGAAGCTTTTATTTCGAATATGCAAAACGTTCTGTATAACAACACCGATATAGTTCGAAATGAAGAGAGTACAGCACAAAGTATGTGGGATCTCCTACAGAGAACTTGCAAAGAAAAAGCCAAAACACTGTTAGGGGTTTCAAAAGGACAAAACCAACAAGGCAAAGAAACATGGTGGTGGAATGATGAAGCTAAATCAGTTATAAGTAAAAAGAAAATGGCTTTCAAGGCTTGGTCGAAGTGCCCCTCTAATGATACAGAGCAAAAGTAACGCCTCGAAGTGGAATATAGAAACTGCAAGAAAGAAGCGAAGAAGAAGTGCGCCCAAATTCAAGCAAAGAATACAGAAAACCTGTATCGGGAGCTGAATGAAATTTCTACCCCGACAGCTGGTGCTATTCCAGAGCTACGGCAAAATACGAATAAGGGCGCAACTATCTTCAAAATAGCCGCTCAAAGAAGAAGAAATGCCCAGGAGATTTGTTCGCCAAAGTTCATTAACAATGCTCAAGGCCAACTACTTGTGGAAGACAACGAAATTCTTCACAGGTGGCGACAGTATTGTGACGGACTTCTAAACGAACAATTTCCAAGGCTATACTTTCCAATAGCTTCACCTAACTTAAGCGAAGTATCCGACGTCACAGTCGAAGAAGTTAGTGAGGCGGTAAAATACTCCAAAAAGGGAAAAGCTGTTGGCCCAGACGAAATACCCTCAGAGTTTTGGAAAAAGATGGGAGACATCGGGTTTAGATGGCTCATGATTCTTGTCTCCAAACTTATACGAGGTGATCGCATGCCTAATCAATGGAGGGAAAGTTACCTTCTTCCAATTTATAAAGGAAAGGGTGATACTCGAAGCTGTGATAATTACCGTTCGATTAAGCTGATGTCACACACCATGAAGATCGTTGAGCGAGTCTTGGGTAGCCGACTGCGAAAAATAATTAGGCTATCTGATGACCAGTGCGGGTTTGTCGGGGGTAAGTCAACCACGGATGCAATCCAGAGTATAAGAATAATTATGGAAAAACATCGGGATTCTTTGGAGGATTTGCATGTCGTATTGGTTGATTTTGAAAAAGCATTCGATCGGCAACCACGAGATCTAATATGGGTGGCCCTCAGGCAACGAGGAGTTCCAGAAACCTATGTGCGGATAATTATGGACATGTATGATGGAGCAGTTACTAAAGTAAGATGCGCAGCTGGAGTCACCGAAGAATTCGAAATCACAGTAGGTGTACACCAGGGAAGTGTCTTGAGTCCCCTGCTCTTTATTACAGTTCTTGATTACCTGCTTGAAGGCAAAGTGACGGATCCAAAAGTACATCAGTTATTCTTTGCTGACGATGGAGCCATCATAAGTGAAGACCCGATATCCCTACAACGAGCACTTGACGTATGGGTGGATGTTCTAGAAGGAAGTGGGTACCGCATAAGCGCGAAAAAGACAGAATACCTATGCTGCCCATTTTCTGATCCACACAGGCCTACTCCAGACATTTATTTGAATGGAGTAGTGCTTCCCAAGTGTGAAAAATTTAAATATCTGGGGTCTATGATAAATAACGAAGCTACTTGTGATGACGATATCAATCATCGCGTAAGCGTAGGGTGGATGAAGTGGCGGGAAAATTCTGCTATCTTCTGTGACCGAAAAATGCCCCCTAAGCTGAAAGGAAAGCTCTACACTTCAGTTGTGCGTCCAGCACTCACATACGGTTCACAATGTTGGACAATGTACAAAAAGTATGAGAGTAAGCTTACGGCAGCTGAGATGAAGATGCTTCGTATGACAGCAGGAGTTACAAAGCTTGATCGAATTAGAAGTACGAAGATCCGAGGAAGCCTTCATGTTAAGAATACCATTTCCCAAAAAATTGAACACGACCGACCAGGGTTCGGACTTAGGTTTTCAATTTTGGAAGTAGATACGGAAAAAAACTGAAGTAGATCTAAAATTTTCGAAGTAGTTTTAGGAAACTAAATTATATAAACATAACATATATAAGTAAATTCTGATTTCAGACTTTTAAAAAAAAATTAATTAAATATACCTATTTTAAAGTAAATTTTCCATCAACGAACTTGTACAAATTTTATCAATTAAATAGGTGGCTCATAAATATCTTTACGTTTTTCTGTAAGTGATCTCAAAAACATTAAATTTTCCACAGTGCTTACGTTTAAATGATTCCTAAACTTGTTTTTTATGTAATACAGAGTGATCAACGCTGTCTTTAAATATGTTGGTTTAGAATTTCAAAGAGAAGTAGATCATAAAAAAGAGAAGTAGGGAAGTAGATTAAATTTTTTTCTCAAAATCGAAGTAGATCTACTTCGATCGAAGTAAAGTCCGAACCCTGCGACCGACTCAGTTGGTATTGCCATGTTCAAAGGAGAGATCCTGAGAACTCCGTCAAAAAGGCAATATCATACAACGTTCCAATTCGGAATAAAAAGAAAGGTAGGCCTAAACACTCCTGGTACAAACAAATGCAAAAACACCAGCATTCAGTTGGCCTCAGAAATGGAACAATACAAAACCGGGAGGCTTGCCGCCGATTTCTGAGGTCAACCCGGCGAACCCCACAGGCGGATCACTAGTGTGAAGCAGATACGTGGGAGAGTTATGATCCCCTCGACATCGAGATCATAACAGCGCCGAAGAAAAGGAAGAAGAAGAGTCATTTGTGTTCTAGCAAACTTGGTGCCAGTGCCATACTTGTAAACGGTGGGCAGAATTGGGATGTCTGAACTACTTGAAAAAAACTGAGGAAGAGTTACAAAATGTATATTTTCTCTTCAGTTGTGACTGTTGTTCTAGATGGCTGGCATTACAAGAGGAATAAAACTTGAATCATCGTTAGAACTAAACCTAGTATAATTTTGTTTTAGCTAAACTAATAGCTCAACACCATCCTTTTTTGGTTTAGCTAAACTAAAAGCAATAAATATTTTTTAATTCAAATTTGTTAAACATATCTCATAATATCTATCTAATTATTATAATAGTTATTTTATAAAGTATATTCATTCTGGAATTTTCTTTTTCTTTGTCTTTGCTGAAATTTTGTTTTTGTTTGTATAACAATTAATCTTTTCTTTATATAATTCCAATTTTGTATAATTATTATCAGAATTATTAAAACTTGAATCGAAAAAATAAAAATTCATATGAAGTAAATATTATAATTTTGATAATATACAATTATTAATATAATGCAATAAGAAATATAAAAATATTACAAATAACCAACATCTTAACTAACTAACACAAAACGTAGATATCTATTTTCCTTTTTGTTGTAATTTGTTGCTAGACAACAAATGACTCAAGAACATGAAATAAAACAAAAAGAAAAAACATCGCCTTTAGAGTTTGGAAATTCTAATTTTTTTATGTGCCGTTCTTATACATACAGTTAGTTGATCCAAAGTTATAAGGGTCTAAACTTTTTTTTTTATAACTTTCATGTTTAAAAAAATTTAATAAACAAAAAAATAAAAAAAATAAAAAACATCGCACCTAGAGTTTGGAAATTCTAATTTTTTCATGTACCGTTCTTATACCTACGGTTAGTTGATCCAAAGTTATAAGGGTCTAAACTTTTTTTTTTTTTTTGACTTTCATGTTTAAAAAACTTTAATAGACAAAAAAATAAAAAAAAAGAAAAAACATCGCCCCTAGAGTTTGGAAATTCTAATTTTTTCATGTACCGATTTTTTATATACGATTAGTCAATCCAAAGTTATAAGGGTCCAAACTTTTTGTTTTTTTTTTGTTAATTTCATGGTTAAATCATGGTTAAATAAGCTTAATAAAAAAAAATAAAAAAAAGGAGAAACATCGCCCCTAGAGAAACGTATATTCTACATTGGGTCATATTTATTTTATTTCTAAAAAAATTATTGCGGTCTATATCCTCTCCTAAAAATTTTTTTGTCTTAAAAGTTTTAAAACTCATTAAAATAAAATATAACGAGATACAATTTAAAAAAAAGTAACGGACATCGCCCCTAGGAAAATTTGCGCCCAACATTTTGGCGTTTAAAATATTCCAATATATTTGATACTTATCGAGATCTGCTATCCTAAATGAAAACATAAATTTCGATGCAGCGATCTTCAGCTTCATACTTTTTATTTCACCTCAATATCAAGTAATTGTATCAAAACAATAAGATTCTTTATTACTTTTATAGTTAATTTAAAAAATATGAACAGGTTTTTCAATGTAATCAAAAATATTTACAGACAATCTCTCAGTTTTCCGAATACGTAGAAAATTATGTATGTATAACATTGCCATAGAAATTTCTATCTACAATGGCAAGTCTGATATGGCCTTAAGTGTTTAGACATTCAAAGCTTTTTGCGATGTAATGACGTCAGGGAATCAGCTGATAAATAGCTTTGTTTTTGTTATCATAACTCAACTTTTTGTTTGCATTGAACTTTATTTTGAGTTGACAGTTAGTTCGAGTTCCTCGGTGTGGATTATCGTAAACAAAAGTGATGTGATTTTATTCGAAAGGTATTAAAATATTCTGTTACAAATTTTGAGTAAACAAATCAATACAAAATTCAAAACTACTGGTCATAGTTGAAATTCACCCACCTTATTGATACCAGTACATATTACGAAAATAATACCTAAGGTCTATTACAATATCATTGCGTGACATCAATATTTCGTGCGGAACTAATAAAATTTATAAACATTTCATGAAATTTTGCATTACTCATCAAGTTGTGTAATATTTTTTTAAAGATTATTGTTCTAATTTATTCTCAATGTTTGATTTATCGGAAAATTCTGATTTTAATATATTGTGTATGTACCTACACGTTTCAATGGATAATGAAAAGTTTGTATCGCTCAATGTAATAATATTATGAATCAAGAAGTAGAGGCTTTTATGTACCTACCAGCAAAGCTATCATGAGGTTAAAGATATCTCGAGTGTGTATGTACTCGTATCTACTATAGCAAACCGAATATTTTTTACAAGGTCAACGTCATAGCCACGTGCTAGAGCTTTTAAATTCTAAAGTCTGCAAACTACTTCCCATTCCCATCACACTTTTGTTTACATTTTTTATATCTTTGTTGCCAGAAACAAAAGAAAAAGAACTTGAACTGTTGCCAATAATTTTGTTTTTGGACTTATGAGACTATGAACTTACGGGAGTGTGTATTGTGGATTTGGTGTAATGAATTAAAAAGCGGGCTAGAACAATCTGATGTGAACTTGTAGCTTTATAAATTAAATAAAGATGAAATACTTATAGGTATGAGTAAATGCACTAAGTAGGTACGCCTAATCATCTACCGATGGAAAAAAACTCTTACATATGAAAATTGTCGTCTGACGAAATGTACCTACATGTCGTTATCTAGCATGGTCGCATGCACGAAGTCTATTAGATTCTAGATAGGTATACCTACGACTTATTTCCTGCAGTGCGTAAGAGATATTTTATATTGTTCTGTAAATAAACTGAAAAATATTATATATCCATACTGTCGTTACAAGTTCAATATGTACCTAACTTGTTCTCTTTAAATAGACTATAAGCAAAACTAATGTAGTAGGTAGCTCAGTTCTGACTGGGTTCTCCCCCGATAATTTTACTTAAAAGCATCGTATAGAAGTGTAATGAATCATTTTGAAAATGCGGTAATAACACGATGTATGAATTCTAGGTACTACGATCTCGTGCTTTTAATAACTTGTCCAGGTTCTGAATTTCAATCACTTAAAATATTTTTTAGAATTAGAATTGGAATCTCAATTGGAATTCAAAAACTACCTTTTCTGAAGCAAAACTCACCCTCTACGCCAATCTCGATTAGTGCGACACTTGTGTTCAAGAAATTGAAGACGTTTCAGTAGTACATTTAAAACTAACTTTTATGGAATGAACACAGTTTCGATAATTCCAAAATATTCCTGAGTACTTAAGTTTTCTTCAACGATGCAATAAGTTTGTTCCCTCTTTTGATCTGGTTGTAATTTTTGAATCCAAATGTTTAGTATAACTCTTAAATCTGGACAGGTGCTGATAGGTGATAGAACTATAACGGACTCATATACATTGCTGGGAGCACCGCCGCAATGTTTCATATCTTATATTAGTATTGAAATACCCAGCTCCAATTCTCTTCTAAAATAATTCAACCGTATACTCAAGCTTGAAGAAATGATCACCAGATTGCACTTGAAACCAATTTCGACCGTATTGTTAAGTATAGAGTTTCCTTCTTTAGCAGTACAACACGAATGTGGAATGCTTCACCTAGATCTGTTTTTCTCCCCATTTCGATGAACAGAACTTCAAAACCAATGTGTATCGGTATATACTCCTTTCAAATCCTTCCCTGGGTTTAATCTGAAGATTAGTTAAAAATGATTTAGTGAACACACATTCTAAAAAAAAAATTAAAAACTAAACAACTATGGCTGAAATTATTTAAATAAAACTAAGACAAAATTATTACCAAAAAAATAGATTCCCCAAAAGAGAACGAACAACATACAATCAACGCAGTTATTTTGAAGATGAGTTGAAATCTATTATATCGTTTGTTTTGATGAACGGAAGGAAGTTTTACCGCAAATGATCTTCGGCATACTAATCTGTAATCAGGAGAATGGATTAAACTCGTACTGTACGAGTTTTCGCTTCAGTTTGCTTTCGAAATTCATTTTTACTCTCTCCAAACCAAAAATGGTGTAGACTTCCACTCTTAAGTATTTAAGTAAATCCTCCTTGCTTAATGCCAATTTTTTCTTGAAAAAGTCTTTTAACCTTTGATATAACGCCGCGCCGGCCGTATTGGTTATTAAATTGTTAAGATTAATTAAAGAGTTAACTTTTTTTGTAACAAAATGTTTGTAACAAAGCTTACATTTTTGTTTTATGTTCAATGTTTATATAATTATGTAATACTACTTCTATAACATTTTTTCGTTATGGTTTTTGTTAACACTCGTACAAAATCTGTCAAGCTTACTATTCATTCGGAGTTTCTGATACTACTTTTTCACGAACTCCGAATTTCATAGTAACAATGATAAGCCAAGTTCGTAAAACAATTTCATTAGCTATTACGATAGATATGGGGTGTACGATAAGCACGAATGGGTTTTTCGTGAAGCCCGCAACTGAAACACGAAACAATTTACGATTTCATTTATATGAATTTGGTTTAGTTTTCAAGGAACATCGTCCTACATATTAATTTTAATTAAATAATTTTATCCTTCCAAATTTAAATTACATTCCTTTTAGGGCCACAATATTTCATAGAGGTCTAAGAAAAAGTGCCACTTAAAATGGCATATGCATCGATGGCAGGAAGAATAAGAATGCTTAATACCCGGCATCCGATCGTAAGGGGAATGGTTTCGTATGCTATACTCTGGCCATGTGGAAGTGCTATTCAGCAAATAATTGAAGGAAAAACAATTGGTAAAAATAATTTAACTCTAAGCTTAAACCTTTGCTCAAACTTGTTTTTTATTTCTTTGAAGAAACTTTCGACTGGAAAAGATGCTTTCGCTTTAGTGTATATGGAGCTTTTGTTGTAGCACCAATGCTGCATGGATGGGTTCGTTTGTCAAGTACAATGTGGCCTGCCACAAGTCTTAAAATTGGTCTTACTAAGGTAAGTCATAATTAATCCTAAAATTTAATTTTATAAATTCGTTTTATTTACCACTTCCCAGGCGGCTGTAGAGCAGATCTCTTATGGTCCCTTTGCGATTGCATGCTTTTACGTTGGCATGAATTTATTAGAATTCAAAAGCCTCAATGATGGTTTTGATGAACTTCGTCTGAAGTTTTGGCCAACTTTTAAAGTAAGATGAATTTGTTGCGTCAATAACTATTTACTCATTTCTTGTATTTTTTTTTCGTTCATACAGGTTGGCGTTTGTGTCTGGCCCATTGTACAGACAATAAACTTTTCCATGGTACCTGAACGTAATCGAGTAGTTTTTGTAAGCATTATAAGTGTTCTGTGGACAACATATCTAGCATACATGAAATCTTTAGAAGATAACACAAAAGTATTACAACTGACGCCGCCGTTGTAAACTGGCGTAATTAAATACCACCGAATTGTTAATTCAAATCTCGTAGTGATTGTCAGATCTAATTGTATGGCTTCTGAAAATATTCTACTCAACTATTAGTTGAAATTAATAAATTGCCAATCAGAAGCCTTATAAATGTTATTTCACTTAATATAACATCTCTTTATTTTTAATCGGTGACAATAAATGCTAATAGGTACGAGTACAACGGAGTTCTTTAGGTTTCAATTAAAGTCAAATGTAATTGTATTTATACGAATGTTATATATTATGTAAGTTTTTAAGCTAATAGATCAATTTATGTTAATTGAATTAATGCAAGCATTTACGTAACTATTTTTTCTTAAGTGTGTACATACAAACATGTATAGTTGGGTATTTTGTAGAGCATAAAAATATACATATAAATTATTTTTCTCCAAACTGTGTTTCATTAAAAATAAAAGAAAAAGTACAAAAATAAATGAAAAATGTATCTTAAATCGAATTTTTGTCTTTTTTTTTCTAAACCAGAAATAAGGAGCAAAGATTCTGTACCTATTTAATTATAGACTTAAGGAATAAAGAAGGAAAATAAATACAACGGAAAAGTACTGCAGTGAATGTATTTTCATAAATCGTTCAAATAATTCTGCGGTTATCCTTCTCACGTTTTCTGAAATTGATTAAAAGGAGATTTTTCATATATTTTTACTTGCGACTTATAGTCCAGTCAAAGCGTCATGAAAAAGGGCCTGACCTTGCGCGCAGAGGCATGGTCAATTTTTTTTTCATGGATCGATAGGTGCTTATGAGAAAAGCTTAAAATAAAATTTGCACCACATGACAACTTTTTTTACCAAAGTTATTGGTAAAAATGTGTTTTGTGTTATTTTTTGGTCATTTGCGAATATCTCGGCTCCACTATCTCGTACAAACAAAAATTAAACATGTGTTTATTTCTAATAATATTATCTATTATGTTATAAAAAAAACATTTATTTAAACAAATGAAAAAAAAAGTTATAGTAAGTTAAACAAATTTCTTGTTGTTTAAAAATCACTTTTTCGTGATTATTAAGAAAAAAGCTCATTTAACGATAAAATTTTTATATTTTATTATTAAAGTTCTTGTAATTCCCTACAATTTAAAAAAAAAATCAACACTCTTCGATGAACCAAAGCCGAGTAATAAATTATTGAACATAGGTAAGTCAGCGCACCCACGCATTTTATGATTTTATGTTTTAATTAATATCTCAGTCCCAGTATGTCGCAAAGTGAAAATAAAAAACTGTATTGCTAATAACAATATTTTCTATCAACATGCATTTAATTTAATATGTTTGAGCAAAAATATAAAAAGTTACCGTTGGTTTCAACGTTTTTTTTCTTGTTTTTAATACCTTTTTTTCATAGTTATTGAGAAAAAAACTGTATTTCACGGTAAATACTTTTCAGTTTTGGATTTTTGTTTTATAGTCCTGCTAATTTTCTTCAAATTAAAAAAAAAATTAGTCCATTACGACAAACGGGAGCCAAGATATTCATGATTTAAAAATTTAGGAAAGCTTACAATTTAGTATTTTAACCTTGTAGCTTGTAATTTTGGTGTCGCCAGCAACAAGAAGCAACAAATATGTGTAAGTATGTGTGGAGTGTTTGAAGGATACCAATATGTCTTGTTGCTGGCGACACCAAAATTACAAGCTACAAGGTTAAAATACTAAATTGTAAGCTTTCCTAAATTTTTAAATCATGAATATCTTGGCTCCCGTTTGTCGTAATGGACTAATTTTTTTTTTAATTTGAAGAAAATTAGCAGGACTATAAAACAAAAATCCAAAACTGAAAAGTATTTACCGTGAAATACAGTTTTTTTCTCAATAACTATGAAAAAAAGGTATTAAAAACAAGAAAAAAAACGTTGAAACCAACGGTAACTTTTTATATTTTTGCTCAAACATATTAAATTAAATGCAAGTTGATAGAAAATATTGTTATTAGCAATACAGTTTTTTATTTTCACTTTGCGACATACTGGGACTGAGATATTAATTAAAACATAAAATCATAAAATGCGTGGGTGCGCTGACTTACCTATGTTCAATAATTTATTACTCGGCTTTGGTTCATCGAAGAGTGTTGAATTTTTTTTTAAATTGTAGGGAATTACAAGAACTTTAATAATAAAATATAAAAATTTCATCGTTAAATGAGCTTTTTTCTTAATAATCACGAAAAAGTGATTTTTAAACAACAAAAAATTTGTTTTACTTACTATAACTTTTTTTTTCATTTCTTTAAATAAATGTTTTTTTTATAACATAATAGATAATGTTATTAGGAAAAAATACATGTTTAATTTTTGTTTGTACGAGATAGTGGAGCCGAGATATTCGCAAATGACCAAAAAATAACACAAAACACATTTTTACCAATAACTTTGGTAAAAAAAGTTGTCATGTGGTGCAAATTTGGTTTTAAGCTTTTCTCATAAGCACCTATCGATCTATGAAAAAAAAATTGACCATGCCTCTGCGCGCAAGGTCAAACGACGCTTTGACTGGACTATTATAGGTAGATACTATAAGGAAAGTTATGCATTCGGAAAAAAAATCGAACTCGAGATTTTGATCAAAGTTGACATTACGATAACGAAGACCAAAAAAGTGGGTCTCGCAATTCTGTCTGTCTGTCTGTCTGTCTGTCCGTTCGATTGCAGCTTAACGGCTCGGCCGATTTTCTTCAAACTTGGTAGATATGGGTTTTAATTTTTTCCCCCCGGATATTTTTTGACTTGATTTTTTAAGACCAAAAATAACGGTACCTGCCATACGATTTTTTTTCGAAATTTTAGAAATATTTTTTTTTCTCAAAAACTGTCCCACAAATTTTTTAAAAAAAAATTCATAAAATTTTTTTTAATTAAACCTAGGGGCACGAGTACCTACGATAACTTGGCCGCCAAGATTTGATGATGGATTTGTGTAGAGGGGTCAAAAATAAGCACTTTTTACTACGGGAGGGGGGGGTCTATCTCCCCCGGCTTAGGAGGTAGGGGCACTTTTAGAAAAAATGGTTTAAATTGAAAAAAAAAATATTAAAAAACAACGGCAACACCTACAATAAAGTATTATACTGCGTTTGAAAGCCAGAAGATTGTTCTATAATCCTGCATTTAAATTTTATTACTCATATCAATAGTTTTTGAGAAATTCGCATTTAAAGTCCAAATTTTGATAAAAAAACGTGAAAAAAAAAGTTTAGACCGGTTGTTTTCAAAATTGTGAAATGAAATTTTAAATTAGCTTATATGTGTTTCATGTATCTATCAGTTTTTAATCGAACACAAAAAACGGCATGGTTCTATGTCTTCTGGTTTTTGAGAAAACCTCCGTTTAGGAGGTAGGGGCACTTTTAGAAAAAATGGTTTAAATTGAAAAAAAAAAATATTAAAAAACAACGGCAATACTAACAATAAAGTGCTATACTGAGTTTAAAAGCCAGAAGATTGTTCTATAACGCTGCATTTAAATTAAATTACTCATGTCAATGGTTTTTGAGAAATTCGCATTTAAAGTCCGAATTTTGATAAAATAACGTGAAAAAAAAAGTTTAGACCAATTGTTTTCAAAATTGTGAAATGAAATTGTAAATTAGCTTACATGTGTTTCATGTATCTATTAGTTCTTAATTGAACACAAAAAACCGCATGGTTCTATGTCTTCTGGTTTTTGAGAAAATCGAAAATAACTAAAACTACTTTTCTACAAAATGTTTGATATTTTTTGCTTCCTTACATAAATAAATCAGTGCTAGCTTCCAACATTACAATATATAAACAGTAAAGTATGTATGGGAGGGCATGCTGCCCCCCTGCAACCCCCCTGCTTGGGCACACTATAGGATTTGGGGTAGGTGCGAGGTTGGGTGCATGCAAAGTTTCTTTTGCATTCACAGAATCTGTATTTAAAAAAATTCAAATTTATTCTATTTATCCAATGTCCACTAAATACATATAAAATACAATAAACGATCTTGAAAACCAAAACAAACTTCTGACCATGTTCACCAATACATGGCACTATTTTTCTATCGAAAATACTGCCTAGAAAGGAAATATAAGGACGACTGGGGTTCGCAAATAATAGAGTTTTTATCAGATGTAAAAAAAGTTTACCCTTGTTATACCGATGGTGATATATGTGAGGCTTTACAGTTAAAAGACATCGATCCTCCCACCCTTCAGAGCGAAAATTTAGAAAGTGTTTTACCGCAAAAACATCCTCGGCTTCCCACCATAAAAGAGTAACTCAACGAACTCGACAGTTATAGTACGGACGATGGCTTTATTGACGAGACTTACACACCTTTTTAATACATTTTGACCATTTTTAACTAACTATGACTGACTAACTCCTGACTAACTGATAAAATAACTGACCCAGATGCAATTCTACCTCCTCATGGTGCATTCTGGGTAACGCTAAATGAATTGCGGTACTGAACTAACAAAGATTCATTATGTTCATTAACATTAATCCTTAAAATGGAATCACCGTCACCAAAAAAATCAAAAAAAGTAGGTTTGGTAATTTTCGATTTTCTCAAAAACTAGAGGACATAGAACCATGCGGGTTTTTGTGTTGGATTAAGAACTGATAGATACATGGATCACATATAAGTTAATTTACAATTTCATTTCAAAATTTTGAAAACAATCGGTCTAAACTTTTTTTTTACGTTATTTTATCAAAATTTGGACTTTAAATGCAAATTTCTCAAAAACCATTGACATGAGTAATTTAATTTAAATGCAGGATTATAGAATAATCTTCTGGCTTTCAAACGCAGTATAGCACTTTATTGTAGGTGTTGCCGTTGTTTTTTAATATTTTTTTTTTCAATTTAAACCATTTTTTTCTAAAAGTGCTCCTACCTCTTAAACGGAGGTTTTCTCAAAAACTAGAAGACATAGAACCATGCCGTTTTTTGTGTTCGATTAAGAACTGATAGATACATGAAACACATATAAGCTAATTTACAATTTCGTTTCACAATTTTGAAAACAACCGGTCTAAACATTTTTTTTCACGTTTTTTTATCAAAATTTGGACTTTAAATGCGAATTTCTCAAAAACTATTGATATGAGTAATAAAATTTAAATGCAGGATTATAGAACAATCTTCTGGCTTTCAAACGCAGTATAGCACTTTACTGTAGGTGTTGCCGTTGTTTTTTAATATTTTTTTTTTTTCAATTTAAACCATTTTTTCTAAAAGTGCCCCTACCTCCTAAACGGGGGGAGATAGACCCCCCCCTCCCGTAGTAAAAAGTGCTTATTTTTGACCCCCCTACAAAAACCCGTTATCAAATCTTGGCGGCCAAGTTATCGTACTCTCCCCAACCTAGGTAATGGTTGACAAAAATTTTCAAAAAATAGTTATTTTTGGTACCCCCCTTGGAACCTTTTTTTGTTTTTGATTTTCTCTAAAACGGTACAACCGATTCTGATAATTTTTTTATGTTAAGGCTCCTTAGAAGTTTCAATATTATTGTTTATTCAAATTTTCAAAAATTTTTTTTTTAATTTAAAAAAAAAATCAAAATTTTTTTTTTGAAAACTCAATATTTCGAAAATCCCATGCTCGATTTTTTCAAAACTTGATAAATAAAAGTTTTTTAATATAAATTATAAGATTTAAGAAAAAAAAATTGTTTTACCTAAAAATAACGGTACCCTCCATACAAATGTTAAAAAAAGGTTTTCGAAAATCGTATTTTTCTCGAAAAGGGTTCCGAGAATTTTACTTAAATATTTTTTCGGATTTTAATGAAAGTTTTTAGAGAGAAGCTACTAAAAAGTTTAAAAAACATTGCATTTCAAAACTTTAAGAAAAATATTTTTTTGAATTTTGAAAAAAAAAAAATTTGAAAATTCAATATCTCGAAAACGACTCAATATTTTTTTTGTAAATTTAATTTTTATTCAAACAATAATAAAGACTTTAAATTTGCGTACCAAAATTTTTTCTTAAAAATGTTTTAAAAATTTTGTATATAAAAGCTTATTTTTTAAGAAACCACTACAAAGACTTATAATTTTTGTTTTTTCATGAACATATATTTGCTTGAATCACATGGCATTCTATTTTTACCTCCAACTACTAAAGAAGCTGTTTTAGTCGTTTAAAAAATTAATTTTTATGCTTATGAACAGTTTTTCTCTAATAACATTCGTTTTTGAAATTCTTAGCCTATTACATAGGAGCAAGTTTGTGCGACCCAGTCGTGCATTTTATTTTATTTTCTTTTAAGACCAAAAATAACGGTACCTGACATACGAATTTCTTGTCGACATTTTAATAAATATTTTTGTTTCTTAAACCCCCCCCCCCCCCCCTCCTGCAATGATTTTTTTGTTTTTGATTTCCTCAAAAATAGTACAACTGATTTTGATAAGTTTTTGTATACTAAGGCTCTAGACAAATTTGTATACATAATTTTCAAAAAAAAATTTTTTTTCAAAACTCAATATTTAAAAAACCCCATGCTCGTTTTTTTTTTTTAAACTGGACAGTCAAAAGTTTCTTAATACAATCTACAAGATGTTAAAAAAAAAAGTTATTTTATCTAAAAATATCGGTATAAATGTTATAAAACGGCAAACATGTTTTTTGTGGTACACTTTTCTCCAAAAGTATTTAACCGATTTCGATAAATTTTATATGGTTGGAAAGCCACAGTTACGGAGATGTGCAGAATATACTTGAGACACGCATTTACACACTGTGGGTCATTTTTGTTTTTGCACTGTCGAACACTTTGCATATTACATAAAATAAAATTTAATTTAATAAATTTGCTTGAAAACACTGCCAAATATATAAATAATAAATAATAAATAAATTGGCACTCGAATTTCGAGAGCTGGGTCGGCTAGTAAATGTTAAAATCGTATTTTTCTCAAAAACCGCGTCTGGAATTATGATAAAAAAATGAAAAATTTACTTGAAAGTTTATTTAAAAAAAAAATTATATAAAAGCTTATTTTTTAAGAAACCACTACAATGGCTTATATTAATTTTTCTCTTTGCATAAACTAATATTTGCTTAAGAAATCACATCGCATTCTATTTTTACCTCGAAACAAAAAAGGAGTTGTTTAAGTCACTTAAAAAATGAATTTTATTTTTATGAAAATTTTCACTAGTATCATTCATTTTTTAAATTTGTAGTCTTTTACATAAGAGTTCGTGCGACCAAGTCGTGCATTATAATTTTCATTGAAACTGTAATCACAATTTTGGATTATCTTCCATCTTACTGTCATAAATTATTGTAAGCTGTATACAAATTTTTTCTAATTGAAGGTTTCTCACAAGGCTATAACGAATTATTACAGTAATCTAGATGATATGCGGGTAGGTATAGTTATATTAGTATTAATTTAACAATTTTAAAAATTTATAAATAAAACCAACCATTTTATTTTACAACACTTGATTCTTCAAAATAAAATTAGATTTATATCTTTTTTAGTAAACGTACAAAATGATAATTCTTCCTTACGAACTCTTCCTTATGGAATCTCTCAAGGTACAATACTGGGTCCGACCATCTTTAATGTCTTCGTCTCCGATTTACCCAATTTCTATGGCTATTTTTACATTGGGGATATATTTTTCGGACGTATATACATATGTCATATGTTGCAAATAATGAGTATTTCTACAATAGAAAAATACTTTTTTAAATGGAAAATTAAAGTAAACGCTTTGAAAACCCAAGCTATTTGGCTTACAAGACGTCGAAAATCTTGTTTTCTTCGAAACAATGTGCAACTTCGAATAGGTACAGTGAACATTGACTGGTCGGAGCATATCTATAAGATAAATGTATACAAAAGAATTGTATACCCATTAATATGTAGAACTTCTAAGCTTAACAATGGAAATAAATTTTTACTCTACAAATCAATTTCTCAATCTATCCTCCTCTACGGTGCTCCTGTTTTGCACGATTGTGCCAAAACTCATAAACTTAAACTCCAAACATGTGAAATTGAAATTCTTAAAATGATACTTGGTTTACCATGGTGTTATTCAACTTACGTTCTTCATGAGCAAACCAATAGCCGTGTTTTTTTGGAAAAGTTATCCGTAGTACAGTAGGATTTTATATGAATAACAAATTTTTAATTTTGGTGGGGGCAATACCCCCATTTATAAGGCTTAATACAAGCTATAGCTTAATCTAACTTAAAACTAAGAAAACTTATAGCTACGAATTTTGGTTAGTGGGGGAATTGATTCAAGAGACGGAGTTTTAGGCAAGGGGTACTAAGGTTAAAGTCGAAGGTTATTGGGTTTGAGTTGACATTCCTTAGCATACGTGAGACTGGTTCATTAGAGCCATAAGACGTACGGTGGGTGGGTATATAAAAGAGAAGGGGATTTCGTATGTTGCGCGGGTTGGTATTAAGGAAGATGGAGTTATAAAGAGTTATACAGTCAATAGAACCTGTAAGAAGACTATGAATGAAGAGAATTTCATAAGTTTTTCTTCGTTCTTCTAGAGAATTTAGGTTAATTAGTTTAAGGCGATCTAGGTAAGGAGGTAGGATTAGGGGATTATTCCAGGAAAGTCCTCGAAGAGCAAAGCGAAGGAATCGACGTTGGATACTCTCAATTCTGGCGATGTGGACTTGTTGGTAGGGGGACCACACCTGACAGGCGTATTCAAGCAGGGGGCGGACAAAGGTAACATAGAGGGATCGGGTCACATATGGGTTGGAGAATTCCTTGGACCATCGTTTGACAAAACCAAGTGCGGAATTGGCCTTGAGAATTATGTCGTCATAATGGGAGATGAAGTTAAGCTCCTGATCACATAATATGCCGAGATCACGTATCGAGTTAACAATAGATAGGGGTTGATTATGAAGAAAATAGATACGGGGAGTAGATTTTAAACGTTTTCGTGAAAAGGTGATTGAGTGGCATTTAGTGATATTTAAGTCTAAGCAGTTTTTGAGACACCAAACTGAAAAATTATTGAGATCAATTTGGATAAGAGTAGAGTCCTGTGCAGAAGAAATGGTTTTGAAAAATTTAGTGTCGTCGGCATAAAGAGATATATGGGAATTTTTGATGACCAATTCAATATCATTAATAGTAAGAATAAAAAGGAGAGGCCCTAAGTGGCTGCCTTGAGGAACTCCGGACGTGGCTAAGAAAGGATAAGAGGAAGTGGATCTAAAACGAACACTATAGTAATGGTTTTCCAGATAGGAAGAAATCCATTTTAAAAGAATGGGTTCGAAACCGAAGGTGGATAGTTTGAAATGGATAAGTTTATGGGAGATTTTATCGAAGGCTTTACTAAAATCAGTGGAAATGACATCGACATCTTTACCATTCTCTAAGGCAGAGAGGGTAAATGACACAAATTCAACAAGATTAGTGGTAGTTGATCTACATTTAAGAAAGCCATGTTGTATGGGAGAAATGAGGGATTTACAGTGAAAGCTTAAAATTTCATGAAGTATGCTTTCAAAGAGTTTGGGGATACATGAGAGTTTGGCGATAGGACGATAATTGATGACATCGCCTCTTGGACCCTTTTTGTGTATTGGAATTATAAAGGAACTCTTCCATATCTCAGGGAATTCACCTTGAGAAAGGGAAAGATTGAAGATTTTCGATAGAGGAAGGGAAAGTGATGATGAACATTTCTTTAGGAGAATAGCTGGGAGTCCATCTGGACCAGGAGAGAAGTCATTATTAAGCTGATTTAACTTATTTTCCACAATAATTGGATCGATAGTAGGTGGGAGAAATGGCCCAAGCGAAAAACTTGGTAAATAATTAAAATAGGCAGAGTCAGGTTCAAAGGTATCATCCGTGAAAGATTGTTTGAAAAACGAGGCAAAGAAGTTGGCAATAGTTTGTGGATCATTTGATGTTATATTATTGAAGGAGAGAGAAGTTGGGTACCCATCGGATTTTCTTTTATGATTGACGAATTGGTAAAAGGATTTAGGATCGTTAATAAGGTTGGCTTGCATCATAATTAAGTAATGCAAGTATAATGAGTTGGAAAGCTCATTAAATTGGAGATACGTACCGAGATAGTTAGAATAATCTGTAGGAGTTTGCGTGCGAAGAAAAGTTGACCATAGCTTGTTTCTTTTGTTTCTAAGAGAACGGAGCCTTCGATTATACCAAGGTGGGCTGGTAGACGAAGTTTTGCGTCGTGTAAATGGTACAAATAGAGAGATAGAATACAAAATTTCTCCATAAAATTTTGCTAGAGCATCTTTTAAGGCCAGATTATCAAAGTTGAAGGAAATATCATTTAGATATTGATTAATTTGACGAAAATTAGCTTTATGAAAATTATAAGACGATATGTCTACCGAGGGGGTGTGTACTGGAGGGCAATTGTGGAAGAATGAGAGAAGAAGGGGAGGATGGTAGTTATCGATGGTAGATAAGGAAAGTTGACTAAGTGTAACAGAAGAGTTTGTAGAATCTGTAGTGAAAATGAGGTCAAGATGCCTACCCATGAAATTCGAGACGCCATTTACTTGGCAAAGGCTAGAATCTGTCAAGCGATCTGGGAACAGGTATTCCTTAGCAGAAGTGGGGTTACAAGCAATATAGAAAGATTCATCGTCTGATAAAATCCATTTAAGATGGGGAAGGTTAAAGTCACCGAAAAGAAAGATTTCATCACCAGGATCACAAATTTCTAGAATTTGATCAACTGTTTTAATGGTAAGTTCATATGATTCAATGGGTTGAAATGGCAGTATGTAACAACAGATAACGTAAAGCGACTTACGTGAAAGTGTTATCTTTATAGATATATAATCTAGGTACGGGGAAGAGGAGGATGCTATAAGGCAAGAGTCAATTGAGTTTTGGACAGCTATAAGCACGCCACGACTAGGAGATTCTGTATGTTGGCTAAGGTCATCGTCGCGGTAAACATTAAAAGAAGATGGGAACAATTCTTGGTTTTTAATGCTAGGAATCAGATTAGTTTCAGTTAGAGCGTAGATTTCAAAAGGTAGGGAATGAGTTTTCTGATAAACAGCTTGAGTTTTTGAACGGAGACCTCTTACGTTTTGATAATAGAAGGTAAGAGGGAGATTGGAATTGGCTGGAGTAGGTGAGGTCTGGGTTGAATTAGGGACGAAAAAACCTATCATGGTCAACTCTGCTGCGCTGAAGGTAAGATATCCGCTTGGAATGAATATACTTACCAAAAGAGATCATTCTCTACTTTTTGGGGGGACATATTGAAAAACTCGTGATATCTAATGTAGAGGTTTTTCAGGCTATTAACATTAGTAGGAAGACCTTCTTGTTGGATGGAGATCATTACACTTGTTTTTGTTTTCCCTTCAAAGCAGACTGAGTCTGATTTATCGTGGAGATAAGCTAAGAAAATGCGGGTATTCTCATAAGTTTTCTTGTCTCTTAGTCTAGAGAGAGCATAACGACTTTCGTTGGAATCTACTGTTTGCTGTGTCAGTTTTACAGCTGGGGGCAGAAGGGGGTCGATAAAAGATTGGGTGGGCATAGGCGAAGAAGAGACGAAGTTAGGTGGCGATGGGGAGGGAATGTGGCTAGGGGTTGAAAAAGTGTTGGGAGAAGAGTTTGTTTGGCAAGGAGCAGTATTACTATTTGGTAAAGATGCTGGAGATCCGCAGTAGGATCACTGCCGATACTCGAATAAACGCTAAATCTCTATCCGCAGCAGGATTTCACTTCTCCTTTTATCGGCAGTGATCCTACTGCGGATGTTGTATTTGTTATTCATATAAAATCCTACTGTAATACGGATAACCTTTCCAAAAAACACGGCTAATGTCAAACTAGTCTATTTATTTATGACTTATTATTTATGACTTATCCCCAGTTTGACCATGAATGTTTAAACTTAAGTTCAGCTGAACCTGAACTGGAGTTTAAATTTGAAGTTCAACTCACCCGGTTTCACAGTCTAATATGAACTTCGGTTCTATTGAAAGTACATTACATACATACTCGTATGTATGTAGATTAAGTAAATTGTTTTCTCTTTCTATCTGAATAAAAGAAAAAAACAATCAAGGAAAGTTTGGTTTGTTTCAGTTGTGATATGTGACAGGAAAAAAAAATTAAAAAATGATAATAAATTCTATTTACAAATATTTGAAGGGGTTGTTGAACTGAGGTTTAAACGGCAGAATAGTGTGGTTTAACTTAAACCACAGAATGAGCTCTGCTAAAGGTTTAAATGAAACTGTGAAACCAAATATAATCACCCTTATTCCGATAGTCGTTTTAATAAAACGCCTTTAAAACGAGAAGTCTCCAGAGACCACATTTTGGTGTTAAATAATACGAAAAGGGCAGCCGGGCAGCGTTCTCTGTGTGTCTATGTTCTTCACTTTTCTAACCATTATAACGATAGTCGTTTCAATAAAATTCCAATTTTCGTTTCTAGAGCCTTGCAAAACGACTATCGGAATAAGGGTGAATAACAAATATTAATGAATTGTACGATTTTTTTATCATTATAGGTATCTTAGTTTAAATTTTAGTCTAAAAGAAAACGTTTATCCTGAATCTCTAAACCAAACCAAATTTAAAAGATAACTGTCTATTTTTCCAATATTTCTATATTAACACTTCAAATCTTTGTTACTTAAGCCGATAATACAGACGGTGGAGCTCGATACGCCTTTTACTTGCAGCTTTCAATTAATTTAAATGTGTTGTTGGGTTTTTAACTCTGTAACGTCTGTTTGAGCAAAGTAAAATATATACATATTATGTATGAAGACCTACAACTTTGAAGGATTACCACTCAGAAATAATGAATTTGAAATAAATACAAATGTTATATTTTTAAAATTCGAATTCAAATTACGAACAACCCACAAAAATGGGATCTATTGAATTATTTATTGTCAAATTTGTTTGAATGAAATGGCATAATTCCACATTTGATGTTTTGGCCGATCAAAATTTTCAATTTTTCAGTAATTTTTTTCAGCAATTTCATATCATGACAAATATCTTAATGGTTTAAACCGATATGAGTTTGTGTTAAATCTATTTGCATTAAAGTTAAATTTATTTGTGAAAATTAAAAACTAATAGGCAATACGAAAATACATACTTAAAAAAAAAAACGGATTTATTTTTCAATTTTTTTGGTTTCAATATATTCAATGTTATTGTTAATTTGTATGCAAACCAGATTGTTAGATATTTTCCAAATTTTTGAGGAAATTAAATATTGCGTATGAATAAGTTTTTTTAAGGAAACTTTTTTAAGTTGAATGTGTTTTTCAACTTTAGTTGGAGCGTAAACAAAGTTCAATGTTTTTATGTCTTTAAGTTTACTTAGTTGCAAAAATGTCACTTGCGAGAGGGTGACAAATCCTACACGAGTGCCTCTCATCATGAATCATCATCATCTTACCCAATCGAATAAACAAAAAATTGTAGTTCCCTTTTTTTTTTAACTGTCTTAAAAAGTTTATCTTCAAGATAAATGTGGTCTCATTGTGCCCTTAGGCCTTAATCTTACAGAAAGCCTTTCATTGGATAACTTAAGCAAAAAGAACTTGTTTAATAATTGGTTGGATCTTTTCCTGGCGATTGTGTAATTGCCAATGCCAAATAGTAAGTATTTATGTACATATCCCTAAATATAATTTGCAAAATATTTCTGTCCTTCAATCCACCCACCTATTTTGTTCGAAAAACAGATTTAATTTCCTATGAGTATCTTGATTTTGCTATGCGCCTTCATTATTTTTCCATAAAATTGTATTAAAATGTCTAGGGCTTCTTATGTACAGCTAAATTTCTTCAAATCGAATACATATTTGTCGAATTTTTCCGTCCTTAATGCAAATTACAACACCAAAATCAATTAAAGTATCTGTCAGTCTG
The DNA here is from genome assembly GCA_911387755.1 of Chrysotoxum bicinctum. Classification (NCBI taxonomy): domain Eukaryota; kingdom Metazoa; phylum Arthropoda; class Insecta; order Diptera; family Syrphidae; genus Chrysotoxum; species Chrysotoxum bicinctum. The sequence continues at coordinate 5,187,688 of OU426989.1, forward strand.
CATGGCGCGGTCTATTATGTAGTTTATACAACACCAGAGCATCATTTCCTCGACCAAAGCACTAGATGCACCACCTTGCAGCATCATTTCATAAGCTTTTTCACCAGAAATCGCTAAAGAGGCGCGTGAAGTCAAGTCAAGGGTTTATTAATAAAATTTACAACAATAAATAAAATAGAATGGCATAGTATATTGTATAATTGGCAAACCATCTGAACTAGTAAAACTTTCGCAAGCTTCCTTTTTTTCGCTTGTAAATAAATAAATTCAAATTAAAATAAATTTGTGTGGTCGATCAGTACGAGAACGTCGCGTCGCCGCGAGAGTATTTTCGCATTCCGTCAAAGGTTAATAATAAATAATTTTAAAATAATCAGGTACCAAGAAACTTTACTATGATTGTGTTGTGATTTAGTCAGAATTTAAATAATAGAATCATATAAAAAATTAGTGATGTAACAGGAAACATATGAAAACAAATTCTCCACGACATGAAACTTAATAGAAAACGTTGCAATTGTTTACGGCCTTGAGAATTTATAATGTACCTTACAAAGAAAATAAACTATCAGTGGGACATTGACAATGAATGGACTGTCTAAAATTATGGTGACCATCTGTAGTCTATAGTTTATGAATGATTTATTTGCTACCGTTGAATACAGGAAATCACAATATTGATTTGAGTCTGTTGGCTCTTATGGGGCGATCCAAAATGTTACGCGTTATGTCCGCTTTCGTAGTTAACTTGACGACAACGTTTCCATTGACCACTAAACCCCGCTAAATTAATTAATACCTATTTTTTTGTTTTTACATAAATAAAATGAAAATAAATTTATAAATTTAAAGTGTGATTCGCCAAGTATTTAGTAAATTCCTTTCCATTTGACGCCTTATTATTTCTTTTTGTTATAAAACCTATTAAATGTGAAATTATATTTTATAAGATCAAAACTGAAACATGTTTCAATTAAGTTAATTAATGGACGGAGGCTAAGTTTAAATTCTGATTTTGTATAATAATTTTTTCCTTTGTTTTAACGTAAAATATATATATAGATATATAAATGTCTTTACAGTTTTTAATTTCGATATTTAATTTGTTTTTGAGTAAAACGTAGTTATAACCGAATTTTCAAAAATAATTAACATACTTCATATAAAATTAAAAGTTTATTACATACTTGAATGAAAAAAAAAAATGCTTTGTATATTCACTTTAGATATACAAATGGTCACCATATTTGTGGATGCTTAAAGTGCAATAGTCTCTAGACATTAAAATTAAGCTTTTATGACTATTATAGGAATATTATGTCAAAAACGTGGACTTATGGTATTTTTATTTTGTTTGAAACAATTATTTTGTAATATTGCGTGCGGAAGTGAAGGGATGTAAGATGCCATGTACATAACTATAGTCTTGTATTATTTTAAAAGTTTAAAATTGTCACAAATTTTGTACTGATTTTGTTGTTGGAATTTAAGAAAATGTTACACTTTTACAAGACTAGTTAGTTACACCGGATCATGAATATCCCTTTCCCTATTATTTATGTTTTACATTATGTTAAAGGATTTGAGTAAGGCGTAATTTATAAACCTAGTTGTAGGAAAGTATGTTAGTATACATATATACATATTTATGTATGTATATTCATAAAATCAAAAATGAGATAGTTGGTAGTTAGACATGCTTATTAGAAATTTAGTCTATCAAATTTCCCCATTTACTGATTTTAGTTACTGAATCTGAGTAATTCCATTAGAGTTTCCATTTAATGATGATGGTTTATCAATTAAGTGGTACTTACTCATAAGTACTTATATGTGTACATATATATTCTGATGACAGTTTCCCACTGACTAACAATTATTCATAAATAAATAAATATAAGACCGAGATATTAATGATTAAATGCACAACTGGATCACATGAGCTTGCTCTTTTGGTTCAAGAATATATCTTGCCTTTAGCAATGAAGATAACAGAAAAGTTTATTTAAAAAAAGCTGTAGCATGCTCTTTAGATTTGGAGATGATTTAGTATTTTTTGTTTCTATTTCGAGTCGTTTTGTTTTGAGCCAATAACCCCTTGAATTTTATATTATTTTGAACTATTCTACACACGTTCCAGAGCTTAAGTGCATCTTAAATCTTCAAATATAATATGCCCTGTATAAAGTGATTGATTTATAAATAGTAGGTTTTCTTTAATATTGAAATAATCTTCTCCTTTTATTTACTTGCGACTTATAGGTACTATGTATGTATAAGGCAAGTTATGCATTCGGAAAAAAAAATCGAACTCGAGATTTTGATCAAAGTTGACATTACGATGATAGCTAAGACTAAAAAAGTGGGCCTCGCAATTCTGTTTGTCTGTCTGTTCGACTCAGCCTAAACGGCTCGTCCGATTTTCATTAAACTTGGTAGGTATCATTTTTAATTTTCTCCCCCCCACACTTTTTTTCTTTTTTTTAAGACCAAAAATAACGGTACCCGCCATACGATTTTTTTTTTCGAAATTTTATAAATATTTTTTTTTTCCCAAAAACTGTTCGACAGATTTGAAAAAGAAAGATACAAAAAATTTCATTTAGTTAAAGCTATGTATGTAGGTAATGGTTGAAACAAAATTTCCAAAAAAATGTTTATTGAGGGTACCCCCAATGGAAATATTTTTTTGTTTTTGATTTTCTCAAAAACGGTACCACGGATTTTGATAAATTTTTTTTTTTGCTAAAGCTCTCTAAAAACTTGATTAGAATTATGTATTCAAATTTTCAAAAAAAAAATTGTTTGGATTTTTTAAAAAAAATTTCAATTTTGTTTTTCAAAACTCAATATTTCGAAAACCCCGTGCTAGATTTTTTTTAAACTTGATAAATAAAAGTTTCTCAATATAATCTACAAGATTTTTGAAAAAAAAAAAAATTATTTTACTTAAAAATAAAGGTATCCACCATACAAATGTTAAAAAATGGTTTTCAAAAATCTTACTTTTCTCGAATACAGAATTTTTAATTTAATAAAAAAAAATGAAATTAAAATATTACAGCTTGTACCTACCATAGAACCATTTTTTTTTTAAATTTTGAATTACGGATTTTAATGAAATTTTTATAGAGATGCTTCTAAAAAGTGTAAAAAACATTGCATTTCAAAACTTACAAAAAAAAATATTTTTTTGAATTTTTGAAAAATATTTGAAAAATTTTTTCTTGGAAATTAAATTTTCATTCGTACAATAATAAAAACTTAAAGTTGTCGTACCAAGTTTTTTCTTAAAAATCTTTTAAAAATTTTGTATATAAAAGCTATTTTTTTACAAAACCACTACACTTATAATTTTTGTTCTTGCATAAATTCATATTTGCATATCATTCTGTTTTAATCTCTTACTACTAAAAGAATTTAAAAAAAATAATCTATCCTTATGAACAGTTTTCTCTAAATTTGTAAATTCCTTGTCTATTACATAGGAGCAAGTTCGTGCGACCCAGTCGTGCATTTTATTGTATATTGCACTCGGACTAAAGAGGTTTTACCTACCCTAAAAAAGTATCGGGTTTTTCAATAAGAACGCTACAAAAGTTTTTTTAAATAAAACAAAAACGGTTTTGGATATCAATGAAATTCTTCATTCCTGTGAAAGTACGTTCGATGCCTTTATGTATGGAACTCGATTTCTTTTGCATGGCCACCACGGGCACGCTTGCAGAAGTCCAGACGCTGAACCCAATTTTTGACGGTTTTCAAGTACAAAGCGGCCGATACTGCTGCAATTTCACGTTCGATATTCGTACGAAGTTCATCAATCGTCGCTGGCTTGTTGGCATAGACCATAGACTTGACGTAGCCCCACAGGAAATAGTCTAACGGCGTCAAATCGCACGACCTAGGCCTGTGGATTCAAATTTTTCCATTAGACGCTCAATTGTTGATCTGCTAGGACGATTATGACGACCATAAATTGGACGTAGCGCTCTTAACGTTGAGGTCACTGACTCCGAATTTCGGTAGTAAATTTTAATAATTTCGACTCGTTGTTGGCTCGTATATCTTTCCATCATGAAATGGCAAACCTTACTGAAGAGAAATGTCAAAAGAGCGGCAAGAAATATGGCGTCGTTTGCTGTCCCTGTCGCTCTACTTTTGTAGCGTCCCTGTTGAAAAACCCTTTATAAAACAGTGCAACGGTTAGAAAAGAAAGAGTCATAAGACTTTCTGGTAGTCTTGAATTAACAGCGAACTGCACTGCAAGCAAATTGGCAGATAGTTGGTTTTTGCGGATTGACGGAATTGAAGGAATTCGAATCAGCCCGTCGACAATCTGAGTCAAGATGTTTAACTCAGCAAAATTTCAACATATCTTCCCTCGGGTGAAGTGTGTGGACCAAAAAGCGAAGCCATTATAATTGTGTAATTGAAATCAACCGTAATGACGATTTCAGTGTGAGAATAATGGAAAATAATTCTTTATATGGAGTCGGACAGAGTTTTCGTTAAAAGTTGAATTTCTGTCCAATAAAATCTTCGACAAATAAAACATGTAGGAATGAAAGTTGAAGTTTGTGTTTGAACACAAACCGTATTGTAGTAGAAGCTGGTACGCCTAATCATTTCTTATATAATAGGGCCCATACACTACGCAAACCGTTTGAGCAAACAAATGCCTTTTGTTGTTGTAAAAATGTTTGTGCAAACTGTTTGAGTAGTGTGTAGCGATGTTGAGTATTTGCGCAAACGGTTTGAAGAAATTCAAAAAATTTTGAATTTTCCGTGACTGCACAAACATGTTTGAGTGGTGTGTGTTGAATTTTGCTCAAACAGATGCCAATTTTCATGAAATTAATGTCGTTTTCCATTGGTTTCACTCAAGGATCCACTTATTCTGAAATCCAATGGAACGGTGCTAACTTCTTCTACTCAACTTTGAAATTTTGCCTTTGTATTAGTTAATATTCGTGTTGGTGAAAATCTGCGATAGTTGCTTTTGACATTTGGGTACGAGTATTAGTGCTTCTTGAGTGGATTCTGACTTGCAATCGAGAAGCGAAATTCTCTTCTCAGAAGAGTATTTTTTTCCTAATGGAATGGTTTGAGAAGACTTCTGGACGCTTCCAAACGCTTCTGGACGACCAATGGAAAATGACATAAGATTAATAAACATGACGAACGAATTTTTTTGGACCAAATTCTTTTTTTTTTGTTTTTTTTCTATTTTTTTTTAATAGAAATAGAGATGAAAAACGTCACGCAAACTAATATCTCTCAAACATGTTTGTGTAGTGTGTGGCGAAAATATGTTTGCTCAAACACACGTTTGAACAAACGTGTTTGCGTAGTGTATGGGCCCTATAATGGACCATGGCGAGGGAAAAATTTAGCTACTATACCCATAAATGTTAAATTTCGAATGTCCAGAATTTTCGCATATTTAAGCTTCACTTAGTTCTAAAACAGCTGGCCTGTTATGTATCGTATAAACAACATACGCAGCATGGAAGTTCTTTCTAAGCCCTTGTCAAAAAGCAATTTTTTTAAGACAAAACTTATTTGTATTTTTTCGATAAATTAGTTTCTTTTTAAAATTGACTAAAATGGTTTTAGCTGTTGGCCGTTAACAGCCGGAAATACAAAATGGAAGTTCAGATGGTTTAAAAAAGGAACCAAAAATTCATCAACCTCAAATTTGATTTTCCTTACCGTTTGCAAAAATACCAAAAAACTTTTTGTAAAAAAGGTCAATTGTGAAACCAACCAAGATGAATAATTTGTATTTTGCAGTATATCTTAAGAAATTAAAAAAAGAAACTAACTTTAAAGAAACTTTCTTCAACTTTTAACATTTTTCATCCAAAAGCATTTTAATCCCTTTTCAGTAGTAAATTAGCACAATTAACAATGACAACTTTATTCAGCAAATTCAAAGTATTAACCACAAAGTATCCAGTTTTAAGGGGCATGGCATCGTACAGTCTTATTTGGCCTACCAGCAGCATTATTCAACAGACCATCGAAGGAAAAGGTTGGGGTATAATTTCCACTTCAATTAAAATCATTTGTTTCATGGTTTTTATAAAAGTCGTCTACTCTTACAGAATCCTATGATTGGTGGAGATGCCTTAGGTTTAGCTTATATGGTGGATTCTTCGTTGCGCCAACACTCTATGGATGGGTTAGATTATCAACTGCAATGTGGCCAGCAACTTCACTACGTATTGGTTTGGTGAAAGCGGCTGTTGAACAAATTTCCTACACTCCAGCAGCTATGACGTGTTTCTTCTTTATCATGAGTTTATTAGAAATGAAAACACTACAAGAAGCTTTTTCGGAAGTTAGAAATAAGTTTCTGCCAACGTACAAGGTAATTTTTTAAATTAAATTTTGATTTGCAATTTATGCGATTTTGAAAATCAGATTTATTATTGCTTTGTTTTATTGTATACTGTTCGCAAATTTATTTAACCAAATGGCATATCAATTTAACATAGACGCAAATAGATTTAACCCAAACGCGAATCAAGGAAGCAGACCTACCTACTAATACTGTTAGGTTTTATAGCTACTGAATGAATAAAAGGATTTCTTAATATGGATTTAAAGATCTCAGATTATGTATATTCCAAGTTTATTTTGGTAATTTCCTTCATTCAATAATCGAAGTGTTGCTAACCCTCAGTTTCACAGTGGAAGTTTATAACCCACTTTTGGTTTAAACTTCAGTTCAACAATAAATTTGGTTTCAAAGTGCCATTTAAACCTTGAACAGAGTTAATTCTGAAGTTCAGATTAGACTGTGAAACCGGACTATTTGAACTTCAAATTTAAACTCCAGTTCAGGGTCAGCTGAACTTAAGATTAAATTTCCACTGTGAAACTGAAACGGCCAAACACTTCCGTCAGCTGTGGGGACCAGTGGGGAAAGGAAATATTCCTACATTTCCTCTGCAAATGCTCTGCTCTGGCCAAATTTAGAGCATTAGGAAGGGAATATTTTGACGACATTGCCGAACTTTTGGGCCGGATGATCACTTAATAGGATTGGTTACTGTTTCAGCGCCAATTAACAAGCTGCCTAGCTTGGCACAGTGTAGATGGTGTCGAAGAGTGTGGTGGTCCACTGAGTGAGTGTTCTAATTTCGGGATGATTGTGAAAAGCAAACACACAATAAATGACATTAAAACCTACTAGATCCTTTTATCTTTTTGAGCTTAATTCAAACTGGATGACTTCGTGAGAATGTCCACAATTTCCCATATCAATTCCATCCACAAGTTTATACGAGTGATGGTTTCAAAATGGCGCACTTCAGCGCTAATTGGGCCCCACTGCTAGACTGTCGGTGGTCGCCATTCCTACCTGCCTACCTGGCATTTTTTATTCTAATCCTTTCTTCGTAGCCTTGCTTCTTTACTCCAATTAAAATTAGCCAAATCGTGACATTGTACTCGCCAGAGTCAGGGATATTTCACACTTTCTACTACAAAAAATTTAAAATCAAACTTTTGTATTGTTTTCGATCAACACCACTTCTGTCCACACCGAGAGATTTTTAAATTTCGAACTCAGTAACTGACTGCAGTCACCGAATGCAGTCGTCCATTTCAATGTACATACATATACATATATACAACGGGGGTTTTTAATTGTGCGCTATTTCTTACAACGTATTTGATTAGACTTAAATACTAACAGCTTCAATTGTATAATTTGTATATTTTCTTCCAGGTAGCCCTGTGTGTTTGGCCCGCACTAGCAACGATAAACTTCTCCCTAGTACCCGAGCGAAATCGAGTGCCTTTCATTAGCATGTGCAGCTTAATGTGGACAATATTTCTGGCTTACATGAAACATCTCCAGAAAGAAGAAGACCAACCCGTTTCCATTTAATTTAACCTTTTTGTGTCAATAGAATGATCGTGCTAGAAATTATTCTAAGTTGTGCTTGTTTATTAATTAAACTAAAAATACAAAAAACTTATCTTTAAACTAAAATTTAAATCATAGAAAATAAAAGAAATAAATCCAATCTCTCTGCTCATAGCTGTTCTACTTGTGCACATGTCTCACACACTTCCGAGTCTGAGTCCTTAAGAGAAACCTCACAGAATTCATTGTCGAACATCCTCGAACACAACAGCACTTCATCGATGCTGGCGACCAATGTCGTCACAGATTCTAGTGAGGTGATGTCTTTGATGAGGTTTTGCTCGTTCATCAAACGACTGCCTAGCAAAATCTTCACTTCGCCGTGGCAGGAGATCGAGATCAACTTCGTTGTGCGCAGCATACTCGGATCGACAAATGAGAAGAAAATCGAGCTATGCTCGGGACACCGATGGACGCCCCACAGTGTGTTGGGCAGAACCACTTCGTATATGTCGTCGTAGAGTGACTCGAACAGCTCGATGACCTGGGTCTCGGACACCTCGATTTGGTTCTCTTGGGGCGACAGTTCGTAGGGCTCGCTTCGCTCTTCTTTGGCCGGAACTTCTTTCAGGCAGATTTCGGTCATTTCCTGCACTTCTCCGTCCACCTCCAGTTGCTGTTCTTCAAAGGTAATCACAGTGTGACCCTGGCTGGGTACTGAGACAGTTTCTGCCACTAGAATCCTGTTTTTTGTGTTATGGACGGTGTTTTTCAATCGTCTTGGTGTCTGCAAGTTAAGAGAGAAGTGAAATTTGCAAGCCTTTCGCAACATTGTAAACTGCCTATACCTCTGCACAATCGAAGTTTCGAGAGGGAACAGCTTTTGGCTTCAGCTTGGGTCGTCCTCGTTCCATTTTATAGAGTTGGCCATTGACGATGTTGTCATAAGTTGTACTGATGTCCTGTTCGTTGAAATGCCGTTCGCATACTTTGTCATGGGGTTTAAGTTCTCGTGGTTTTGGCAGGACTTGCACCCAGGCATCAAATGTTTCTTTATCCTTATTTGAAAAGATTTTCAAGTTAAGATATTTAAGACAAAATAAGTTGGTTTACCTTCGGAACGACAAACATTTTTCGTTTTACTGTTCCTTTTTTTCGACATAGTTTGTCACATCCTGGTATGAAACAATTTCTCATTTTAGTTGGGATCTATGTGGAATTGTGATCAGTTTAGCAAAGTTTCATAGTTTTAGTTGCTTGTTGCATTTGTTAAAAAATTAAAGAAAATATTTAGTTTAATTTCTATTTGTATTTGTTTTCGATTTTCTCTTTTGACCACTAGATTGTTGACTTGACGTCTGCCAAAACATCGAAAAATCTAATGAAAATCGTAACGTAATGTGACATCAACTTTGAAATATGGCGTTAGGGGCTCTCAAACTTTAATCGAAATTTATATGATGAAGCTATATTATTGTGCCTTTTCGGCGTGATCTTTTATTTCCCCTTTTCTTTTATTTTGCTATGAATTTCCATATTCCATGCAAAAGTTTGAGCTGTCAATAAATATTTTATGAATTATAATTTTAGTATTCGGCAAAAATTTGTTATAAGACCTGCTAAGAAATCTGTTATGAACTGTCAAATGTTTACACTCAGAAAAAACCTCTTACGAATCGCATTTTTGATATTCAGCATGCCAAAATATGCTATAAAATGTGTTAAAAATCATAAAAGATAAACTTCTGTGACTTTTATCATAAAAGATTTCAATAAGCACACAATTGTATCAATTAAAAATTGACATTATTATTATACTTTTGAATAACAAAAATAATAATAATTGCAATCAACATAGGGTAAACTACCTAGTGACCGACCCCCTTTCAGTAATGGTCACCTATCACTGTTTTTTCATTTTATTAAGGTTTCCTGTTGCTGGATACTGCCGAGGCTATTTTTAACGTGTTTAGACGTGCAAATGTCATAACAAAAGACTTCAATTGATATTTTGTAGTCAATCGTTGACGTGTAAAAAAAGATGTAAGTTGAGAACCTCTGTAAATCAAAGAAAACTTGTGAATTCCTTAAGAAACACTTGAGTATAAATCAGTATTTTATTAATTTATCCGTGTTTCTTATATATGGGACAGTGCATATTATTTCAAAACAATAATTAGTGGATCTATTTGTTAACTTTTTTTTATTAAAATAATAAAATAACTTAATTTAACGTGGGGTGTTCATAACTAAAATGTAATGTTCAATAAATTCAGTGACCGACAGGGGTGTCTATTACTGGCACGATTAGAGGTTTTTGAGGATGTTAGTTACGGACACCATCGTTTTTGTCTTTCTTTTTTCCTTTCATTAGCCGTGTTTTTTTGGAAAAGTTATCCGTAGTACAGTAGGATTTTATATGAATAACAAATACAACATCCGCAGTAGGATCACTGCCGATACTTGATTAAACGTCAAATCTCTATCCACAGCAGGATTTCACTTCTCCTTTTATCGGCAGTGATCCTACTGCGGATGTTGTATTTATTATTCATATAAAATCCTACTGTACTACGGATAACTTTTCCAAAAAAACACGGCTATTATTTATAAACCGCTTTTTATATTGCTATAAAGCCACATTTTTCAGGAATTTATTACAAAATGCTTGGGCAAAATTAGTTTAAGAAGAAAATTCCATGGTACATGCGCAAAAACAGAAAAATACATTAGCACTTTTCTTTGCCCATCTTTAAGATAGATTACTTTACTAGTGATATTAACGTATTGAATAATTAAAATATTTATATAAATATTTTTAATTCAGTAACTAACTATAACTAAAATTCAAATTATAATTTATTTTTAATTGCAATTACTTGTTGAAAACAGTTTAAGTGCCTTTACATTTTTGTTTGCTTGTTTTTATTTAAATAATAATTTATCTTCATTTTATTCATAACTTTATAAGTACCTACCTACTGCATAAACAGATTTTATATACATATGTATAATTGTATAATATCCCCGCATTAAGGGTTTGTAATTAAATGGATTTATTGTATACATACGTAGATGTATCTTTTTGTTTTTGTGCGTATTAATATTTATTTATCTCATATAATATTAGACTAAAATTATAGTATTTTGAAAACCCTTCCAAGTTAAATATATACTGTTTTTATTTCGGTGTCGGTTTTGGTGAAAAACAAATTTAAAACAGAAGTTTTCGCATACATTTTTGACGAACCACAAGTTTTTATGAGTCAGGATTCATGATATTCCCAATTGTCAATTGAAATGTCGAATTAAAACTTTTAATTATTCGATTTTAACGTTTGACGAGCTTATGTAAACTTGTTGACGAAAATTCCTCTTACAGTTTAGGGTGAAAAGCTACAGAAAAAGGGTGTCCGTAACTAGTATTTGACGGGTGTCGGTTACTGAAAAAAAGGTGTCCGTAACTAAAAAACTGGTAAGCTTTTACGATTTTGTGTTTTATTTATTTTTGGAATTTCATACATATTTATTTCTTTAATATTGTAAAAGAAATTATTAACAGTTATAATAATACACAAAAATCATTAAAATCGATCCAGCGAAAGAAAAGTTATGAATTTGCAAACTCAAAATTTCTCTTAAGGGTGTCGGTCACTGGGTGTCTTACCCTAGGTAAGTTACCTAATATATTAAGATAAAGTTCCTATGTAGATATACTAAAATTCAAAAAAGCCTAATCCTATCAAGAATCAATTTTCAAAATTATTCCTACTTAAATCTATTCAAATAGGTATGTGTGCCCACACAAATAAAAAGCAACGTTGTATTTTGGTTAGATATGCCGAAATTGAACAACGTTGCTTTGTTGCGTATGAAATAGCAAAAACAAAACAAATATTCTTGACAAAAAAATATAACAACAAAACACACAGAAGATCCCTCAAAAGGAAAATGATATAAAACAAATTTTATTTTCTCTTTCTCGCCTTTCTCATTGCCAGAGCTGATAAAATTGTCTCGCTCTTCCTCAATTACTACCCCACCTTAAATCAAAAGTCCCCACGACAATATTTTCCTACGACAGCGCCCTCGGTAGAGTGTATTCCATAACACTTTTTTCTGTTCCATGAGAGTACTATAGTTTATATATACAATGGTTCTACTTTTTCTTATCTCGCTGGGGAGAACTAATGGGCACTTTGTGTTAAAAAAGCGATCCAGTTTTTTCGTTGTAAACACAGCACCATCCGGCGTTGAGTTTAATTTAGGATGTTTAGGAAGTTCGCTTTTAGTAAAAGCGAATAAAATTTAGTCAAAAAAGACACTAAAAATGGAAAAAAAATTAATTAAAACCGTAACACGTTTTTACAAGAATTATGTTATTTTAATTTTTGGAGAGTGCAGACGCAGAAACACGTCTGCACTCTCGGACACTCCAATCCAACCTCCAAATAGCTGGAAGTACTGTGTACGCTATGACATTTGTCAGCTATATTGGCGACTAGCATCAACCAGCATCCAAAAACGTCACTTTTAACGTTTCTGAGCAAATTATCGATAACATATAGATAATACTATTTTGGCATCACCATTTTTATCGGGTCTTAGATTAACTCCTGAAAATTATCTGGTCTTAGCTAACTCTGTATAGATTTAAGTAGTTGTTGCATTTGCATGTAAAGCGATTAGTCCCGATGTCGTTTTTTTCTACGACCCAAACGCAAAATAGTTGGCCTACTCATCAATTAAAAAATTAACATTTTTTATGTGCCTATATTTTCTGGTCCCCAAGCAGTTGTTTTTTAATTTTTTTTTGTCGATGTAATAAATTACATTTAATAAGTAAATTAGACCAAACAGAACTAAATTCGAGAAAGCACATATGGCTCCAGTTTGCATTCTCTCAAACAAAGATAGTGCATAATAGTTGGACTACTCTCTTTGGGATGCAAAATAGTTGGCCTATGAAGATTTAAATAGATTTTCAGTTAATCGTTATTAAAAAAATGACATGCACTTGTTTTGTTGTTTATTGATCTCCTGTTTTATGCAAGCCAGCAACAGTTTAATGTCAACCATGGTGCGTGGCGTTGCATTATCAAGAGACCTTAGGGAATCCATAAATAAAGCCTTCCAAACGGGATTATCGAGCTATAAAATCGCAAAACAATTCAATTTACCGCGCTCATCAATTCGAAACATTATCTCAAAGTTCAAAAATAGTGGAAATGTGGAGATCGGTAAAAAAACGGGACGCCCACCAATTGCAAAACCTCGAGATTGCCGAGTTTTAAAAAAATAATAAAAGAAAATCGACGTCAAACGGCCGCTGCAATAACTGTTCAATGGAGGGAAAGAATAAAAAAAAGTGTTTCGGTCGACACTTGCAAACGGACTATGAAAAAAATTGGATACAAATTTTATAAGGTTTGTTTTAGATTTATTTAAATTAGAGCAATTTTAATTCGTTAAGAACATAGGCCAAAGAAAAACCACTTTTAACACCTAAACAAAAGAAAAAGCGGCTAGAGTGGGCCAAACAACGTAAAAACTGGACTTTAAGTCAATGGCGGTCCGTTATTTGGAGTGATGAGTCCAGGTTTGAAGTTTGCATGGGCGACGAACGAAAACGAGTCATTAGAAATTCAAGAGGTTTTTCACAAAGATTGCCTTAAAAAAACGGTCAAGTTTCCAGCATCTCTAATGATATGGGGATGCATGTCGGGGCGGGGTTTGGGCAATTTACATTTTGTAAATGGAATTGTCAATGCTGCCAAGTACAGGATATTCTGGAAAATGAGCTTCTCCCATCAACGAACAGCATGGAGCTTCTTGTCATACTGCAAGGTCTACAATGGCGTGGTTATCTGCTGAAGCTATTCCTTTACTGGAATGGCCTTCCAGTAGCTTTGATCTTTCACCAATTGAAACTGGCTGGCATAAAATGAATCAAAAACTGCGAAAAGAACCATGCCGGACTCTTCAAGACCTTAAAGCTAAAATCATAAATATTTGGGAGTCTTTTGGAACGAAGAATGTCAAAAATTAGTTGACGCAATGCCACGACCCATAGAAGCAGTTATCAAGGCCAAAGGCGACGTAACACCATGGTAAAATAAAAATTAAGACCCATAGGCCAACTATTTTGCACTTAAAAAAATGTATAAATCGTTATTTTATTTTGTAAGATTGCTCTATACCGTTATTTAATTGAAGTCATTTTGTTTTTGTAACTTATTCCTATTCAAAATAAATATATCTTAAGAAAAATACCAAAATATTGATTTTATTTCCGATAGAATTTAAGAATCAGAAGATTTTTGTTTTTTATCATAGGTAGTCCAACTATTTTGCGTTTGGGCTCGTATATATACATCTCTATACATATAAAGTGCAGTAAAAATCCGCACGCCTATATACACATAGATGATATATAACATTTTTGTTTTTGGATTCCAAAGATCCTGCTACGTTATCAATTTCCGTTTTTTTTATTTTAGTCTTTTTGTTTTTGCTTGGTGCAATTGTTTCTTTTTTTATTGTAACGTAATATTGTAAAAGTATATAGGGATTTGCAGTTTAATTAGTTTTTTTTTATTTGGTTTCATTTTTTTTTGGATAAGTAAAATAAAAGAATTTAGCTTTTCCATTTTATCAGATCCTCTCACCTATGTATATTGAGCTCTTTTAGGTAGGGCAGCTGATAGGGTGCGGAAAATCTTTGTGAGTATATTGAAGGAAGCTGGTTAGATACCGCTTTAACATATTTTTTTTGGTTATTTAGTAAGCAAAAAGAAAAAATTCCTAAATTCTTGATTTTGTTTTTTTTTGTTTAATCAAATTTTGTGTTAAAATTTCTTTTATTTTGTTAGTAATTTTTGGTCAGGGTTACCACCTTTCTTTTTTTTTGTTTAAATTTCGCTAAAAGTTTAAAATTGTAAGAAAACGCATATTTGTTTCCTTTTTATGTATTTATTAAATGTTAATAAAATTAATATTTGTAAATTGCACCATGAAAGCTGAAATACTGTCTTTTCTTCAAGCAAATAGCTTGATGGCTTGCTAAGGTTTTAATTTCAGGGGATGCGGATGGCGACTCAAATGGACCGGTGAAAATGAACTGAGCTGCAAAAATGGTAAGCAACAATTAAGGGGAAGTTAAAACAAGGCCGAGAGAACTTCCAAGGTAGGGTGGGTCAGGCCAACGCTGAATAACATCTCAGCGCCCTCTAGTGGTAAACGTCCGTCCGTGTTTTCATTTATATTAATCCTAAATTGATTTAAATTAACTTTTTTTTATTGGCATGATTTGTGTTTTGTGGCAGTTGAGAATCAAGTTGCGTGGACAAGTTCCCACACTTCCGGCGAGCTTAAGCCGAGCAACCACGAGCATGCCAAGTCCATTGCGCTTGACAATCAAGATTAAAAATTCAATAAATTCTCCCACTCAACCCTGCTACAAATGGCGCCCAACGTTGGTCTTTTCGTTTTTGTTTTCCTTTTTCCCATTTTCATCATTCCCGAATTGTTCTTGTCATCACCATTGGCAACTCGTATGTCATGAATAAGGAAATTTATTTAATATACCTTTTCATTTGCGACGAGATAACAAGATGGTGATGGCGATAATAATTCAACTGTGTTTTGTCTTGTCTTTACCTAATCCTTTTGTTTCAACCATTTTACTTTTCTATCATTCTAATTTTTCATTTTTCATTCCTCAGTCCTGTTTTTTTCTTCAAGGAGTTGTGACCTGGTGGTGACGAAATGTCGCACAGTTGCACAATTTTCTCCTTCTCTTCTTTTATTCGTGTTTTGCTTATCTAATATCTTCATGTCTTCTATTATTGGCCTCAGGCTAGAATAGAATTGCGGAAGATATTGGATAGCAACAAATTTTTGTCCTATGTTTAAACCTTTTTGTATCTTCTTACCACTCAGAGGGAAAAATTTCAAAAGTAGTCCGTCTGATTCATCATCATCATCGGCTCGACAACCGGGTTCCGGTCCTGGCCTCTTTCAACAAGTCTCTCCACCTATCCCGGTCTCTAGCCGACGCCATCCAGTTGCGCACCCCAAGGCTTCGGGCGTCCTGGTCTACGCCATCTCTCCAGCGCAAGCATGGTCTACCACGCTGCCGTCTACCATAGAATGTACCACAAAGAACTTTCCGAGCAGGTTCCTCTTCGCTCATGCGAGCTAGGTGCCCTGCCCACCGGAGTCTACCGAGCTTAATTTTTGTCACGATATCTGCTTCTAGGTAGATTGCGTACAATTCATGATTGTACCGTCTCCGGAATCGTCCTTCCTCACATATGGGGCCAACAATTCTCCTTAAGACTTTTCTCTCGAACGCAGCTAAGAGGTCGGAGTGCCTTTTGCTAAGCACCCAAGTCTCGGATCCATATGTGAGTACTGGCAGGACCATGGTCCTGTACAGCAGCAGTTTTGAAGTTATGGTGAGATTTCTGGATTTGAAAAGCTTTGACAGACTATAGTAGGCTCTGTTGGATTTGAGAAGCCGCCCGCGTATTTCTTCTTCTATATTGTTATCGGCTGCTACTATTGACCCAAGGTATTTAAAGGATTGCACCACTCCAAATTCGTGTTCCGCTACCTTGATTGTTTGACCAACTGTTCCTCTCGCATTCGACGCCACCATGTACTTTGTTTTACCTTCACTAATGTGCAGCCCCAAATTTTGTGCCGCCTGCTCGATCTGGATGAAGGAATCGTGTACAGCTTGTTCGGATCTTCCGATGATGTCAATGTCGTCTGCGTAAGCTAGTAACTGGCTGGACCTGTTGACGATGGTCCCTCTTGTTGCCGTGCCAGAGTCACGGATTGCTTTCTCCAACGCCAGGTTGAAGAGGAGGCAGGCCAAACCGTCCCCTTGTCGGAGTCCATTAAAGATTTTGATTGGTGTGGATAGCAATCCGGCTATTTTTACTTGGCTTGTTACGTTGGTCATGGTCAACCTACATAGTCGTGTCAATTTATTTGGGATGCCGAATTCTCTCATGGCTTTGTAAAGTTCTACCCTGGCTATGCTATCATAGGCGGCCTTAAAGTCTATAAACAGATGGTATGTTGGGATGTTAAATTCTAGACATTTTTCCATCGCCTGCCTAAGGGTAAAGAGTCCGTCTGAATGATAAGTTTTGTTTTAGTAACGATTGAAATTCGCTGATGATGGGCTGCATGTCGGCTCGAAATGCATACAATTAAAAATTGTTTTTTAAATAAATTCGTTTGTGTTTTTATTTCTATTTTCAATTTTTTAAAATTTTTTGCTGTAGTCAATAAAGGAATTTTTTTCAATCATTTCATATATTCGATTATATAATCGCCCACTTGAAGAAATCGATACCAATAAGTGAAATTTACAGGTTTTAAAGAAAATTAAAATAACTTTAACTAAACTTAAATTTTCAGAGAATCTTCCACCCTCCGAGCTAAAGAAACTTCGAAACAAACAACGCAAAGCCAAAAAGAAAGCCGAACTTGAAAGCGCTCAAGCTGCTGAAGCGGCCGTAAAACGTGAACATAATCAAAAGTCTAAGCAACAAAACACCCAAGAGGCCGACCCAGGCTCCACATTTGGACAAATTGATCGCCGAAAAACTCGAACGTTCAGACGATCCACTTAAAAAGGCAATCGATTTCCTTACACCCCTACAAATGTTAGCCAAAGATCGCATTGAAACTCACTTCCTTGCATTCGAGATTTATTCAAGGAAGAATAAGATTCTGCTTATAATTGAGAGCATAAAGCAGGCCCGAGCATTCGATGACAAACATCCTCTTGTTCATTCTTGTTGTATGCAATTGACCAAAGCTCTGCAACTCATGAAAGCCTATTTAAACTACAGTGTTAAGATTGTTGTCGAGAAGGCTCACGAAGAACTGATTGGCAGTCGCAAGACATCGTAACAAATCAATAACGAATTTATTGCAAATAATCGTGATTCAATATCGCATTTAGTTGAGGGCGCTAAGGTTTTGTATCTTCTCGATAACAGTAAAAAAGACGAAGCCATAGAACTGATAACCTCATTCGATTTAAACAAGATGACTTTAGAGGTAATTTTTGTTTTTATAAAATAAAGAAAGTGTTTATTTTGATTTTCTTTTTAGGAGGCGACAAAAATATATGATACATTGCGTGACGGACATTTGAGCAGCAGTGAAGAGCACACAAAAGCCTACCTATAGCGGTGCCAGCTCCGTTTTAAATACGCCACAAGCCGAAAATCACGTTAACGAATCAAAAGCCGATCATCATCATCGGCTCGACAACCGGGTTCCGGTCCTGGCCTCTTTCAACAAGTCTCTCCACCTATCCCGGTCTCTAGCCGACGCCATCCAGTTGCGCACCCCAAGGCTTCGGGCGTCCTGGTCTACGCCATCTCTCCAGCGCAAGCATGGTCTACCACGCTGTCGTCTACCATAGAATGTACCACAAAGAACTTTCCGAGCAGGTTCCTCTTCGCTCATGCGAGCTAGGTGCCCTGCCCACCGGAGTCTACCGAGCTTAATTTTTGTCACGATATCTGCTTCAAGGTAGATTGCGTACAGTTCATGATTGTACCGTCTCCGGAATCGTCCTTCCTCACATACGGGGCCAACAATTCTCCTTAAGACTTTTCTCTCGAACGCAGCTAAGAGGTCGGAGTGCCTTTTGCTAAGCACCCAAGTCTCGGATCCATATGTGAGTACTGGCAGGACCATGGTCCTGTACAGCAGTAGTTTTGAAGTTATGGTGAGATTTCTGGATTTGAAGAGCTTTGACAGACTATAGTATTTCTTCTTCTATATTGTTATCGGCTGCTACTATTGACCCAAGGTATTTAAAGGATTGCACCACTTCAAATTCGTGCTCCGCAACCTTGATTGTTTGACCAACTGTTCCTCTCGCATTCGACGCCACCATGTACTTTGTTTTACCTTCACTAATGTGCAGCCCCAGATTTTGTGCCGCCTGCTCGATCTGGATGAAGGAATCGTGTACAGCTTGTTCGGTTCTTCCGATGATGTCGATGTCGTCTGCGTAAGCCAGTAACTGGCTGGACCTGTTGACGATGGTCCCTCTTGTTGCCGTGCCAGAGTCACGGATTGCTTTCTCCAACGCCAGGTTGAAGAGGAGGCAGGCCAAACCGTCCCCTTGTCGGAGTCCATTAAAGATGTTGATTGGTCTGGATAGCAATCCGGCTATTTTTACTTGGCTTGTTACGTTGGTCATGGTCAACCTACATAGTCGTGTCAATTTATTTGGAATGCCGAATTCTCTCATGGCTTTGTAAAGTTCTACCCTGGCTATGCTATCATAGGCGGCCTTAAAGTCTATAAACAGATGGTATGTTGGGATGTTAAATTCTAGACATTTTTCCATCGCCTGCCTAAGGGTAAATATCTGATCAGTTGTTGATTTGCCTGGAATGAAACCACACTGATATTGTCCGATAACGGTTTTAGCGTATGGGGTTATCCGGTCTTGTAGGATAGAGGAGAGTATCTTATAGGCGGTACTCAACAACGTGATACCTCTATAATTGCTGCACGTTGTGACATCTCCCTTCTTATGTATGGGGCATATTAAACCTTTTCGGCAGTCATCTGGCATTTCTTCCTGCTCCCATACGTGTACTATAATATCATGAATTGCTTGACGTAAGGCTGGCCCGCCGTGATGGAATAATTCGGCTGGTATGCCATCGGCTCCCGGGGCTTTGTTCTGTTTAAGCCGGCCTATAGCCTTCTCAACCTCTTCTATGCAACATAGAGTATTCTTCTTGAAGTAGTGGAGCCTCCACTTCTGCAGTGAGCTGACCATTTAGCAATTCATTAAAGTACACTTCCCATCGCTCCAGTATGCTTTCAGGATCGGTGATCAGATTTCCCTCTCCGTCCTTGCAGTATGTGCAGCGTGGTGTGTACTGCGTCATGTTTCGGACGGATTGGTAGAACTTCCGCGCCTGGTGCGGACCTCGCTCTCGGCTATTTTCAATTTCACAGATTAGGTTCTTCTCCCAGGCTGATTTTTTTTGTCTGTGTAGCCGTTTTTCTATTCTTCTGAGCTCTTTATATTCCTCTTCGCGTGCCCGCGTTCTATGAGATTGTTGCATTGCTCGGTACGCAACATTCTTACGTTCAGTCGCTAGCTTGCATTCATCATCAAACCAGTCGTTCCGATTTTTACGACTGCTGCCTAAGATGGAGTTGGCAGTACTAATGACAATATTCTTAAGGCGTTCCACTTCTCATTTACGCCCAGCATACTGGCTCCAGGACTTACTCTCCCTAAACCAAGTGATTCTAGGGCGAGTCCTAACGCATTACCAAAGGTGTTACTGGTGTTTTCATTGCGCAGGGCAGCCGTGTTGATTCGAACCTGATCGGCGGATGCAATGCGTCTTCGCAAGGCAATCCGCCCTCGGAAAACCATACCAACAAGATAGTGATCCGAGTCGATATTGGCACCTCGGTACGTTCGTACCGTCATCAAGTTCGAGTAGTGGCGACGGTCTATCAACACGTGGTCTATTTGGTTACGAGTGACTCCATCAGGTGATACCCAGGTGGCTTTGTAGATATCTTTACGCGGGAACCTGGTACTCGCAACGACCATGTTTTTCGATGCTGCCAATTCTAAGACTCGAAGTCCATTGTCATTAGTGTTCTCATGCAAACTATGGGTGCCTGCGTAATGCCTGAATACCGGCTCCCGACCTATTTTTGCGTTCAAATCCCCAAGGATGATTTTAACATCATACCTTGGACAGGCATTGAGGGCCCTCTCGACTTGTTCGTAGTAAGTCTCTTTTTCTTCGTCTGAGGACTCCTCCGTAGGTCCGTGAACGTTAATGGGGCTGATGTTCGTAAATTTGCCTCGGACGCGAAGGGTGCATAGCCTTTCGCTTATAGCGTTAAAGCCGATGATAGTAGACTTCATTTTTTCGCTGACTAGGAAGCCTACCCCGAGCACATTGTGTTTTGTATGACAGCTGTAGTATATGTCATATTCTTTCTTCTGTAAAACATCATTCCCTGTCCATCTGATTTCTTGAAGAATTGTTATGTCAGCTTTATACTTTGACAGGGCATCGGCTAGCTGCTGAGCAGCTCGAGCTCTATAGAGCGATCGTACGTTCCATAAGAAAATTCGTAAATCATTTTTCAGTTTTCGTTGCGTTGGTTGTCGTCGTGTGATCAGTCCGTTTCCGAGGCTTGTTGTCGGTCTCGTAATTCAAAAGTTTTACGGGACAGGGAATTAACCTGTCGCCAACCTGAGGAACCAGCCTGATCATATTAGCCAAACCTTTTTAAAGGCTTGTTTCTAGCGGCCGCCACGAAGAGGCTATGATCAGACTTCCACCAGTCCCGAATAGTTACGGCACGTGCATGTTTTCATATGCTACATGTTATTCCCCCTATTCGTCTGATGGCTGACCGCCAATCAAAAGCCGATGCTGCCATTAAAACAAAATGACAAATTCTATTTATACATAGCTATAGCTAAGTGCAACCAAATAAAATCGACCTGTAATATAAAATGCCCCTGTATATGATAGCAAAATATTGTATGCTAATGATGAAACATACAAAAACCATTTTCTTTTAAACAAATCTTTATTAGATGAAATAGAACATACAATACATTTTGTCTTGCATTATTACTAATTTAAAAGAATGTGAACGGTATGAATGCACACATGCGATTTTTTTTTTATATCTAATTATTTAACTACCTACGAGTTTGGCTATTCATCCAGGCGACATGCCCATCTATATCATATTTCGGAAAAGATTCAGGTTTAGTTTTTGTTTGTTTTATTTAACAGACCACAACAAGTGGTTACCAAGTCTTTAGTAAACAAATATAAAAAGGCATAATTGAAAAACACAACATCTGAACATGTAGTGAACATTTACAAAATAAAAAAATTAAGAAAATAATAAAAAAATAAAATTAATACCGCTTATATGTATACTAAATTTTTCATCAGTCGTAGTTGGTTTTCTTGACAATATACTGAAAGTTATTAACAGTTTTTTTTTTTTTTTAATTTGCACAACAAATAGACCTATAATAATTTTCAACTAGTAAATGAGTCTTTGCTGCTCTACCTGAATTACTCAACGCTGCAGAATATTTTTTCTAAAATACTTATAATAATTTTTAGACACAAGAAACAAACAATAGTTTGATGTAAAATAAAAATATTTGAGCACAATGAGTACTTAACACACTGGCAACTTAAAATTAAATTAAAACTAATTTTCTTCCTTGGCGATAATTGCGTCTATCACGGGTCCCTTTAATTCTGAACGTAATGAGATCTTTCCCAGCTGAATGGACTGATACTTGAAATGAACGGCCTTCAGTTTTGCGGTGGATGCATTCTTGGCAAGCGTGGCAATTTGTCGCGTGATTGGTTTCAAATGTTCAGCACTGTATCGTGAGTAGAATTCTAGAGTTGGATTCCAAATTTCTTCAGTCGGCGTTTTTGATGGATTTATCAGCTGAAGTGACAGATATAGTGAAGCGGCAGCGATCTTAAATAAAATATAAAATGCGTAGTTAATTTTGTTAGTGTTAATGGATTACAATTCATTGTCCTTACTTCTGATGGACGATAACTTGCCATTGAGTACTCGGTTGTAACCAGTTCTAAGAAGTACTTGGACATAGCGTGATGACAATCTTCAGCACTGGCAGCTTTAGAAAACCGACGCAAGAAATGAATTGGAAATATATCTCGTGGTTATTATTTACTTTTATTTAAGAAAATATGACCGAAAAGGCTTTTTCCAAGATTAGTATAGTATAGTGGTGCTATACCCGGTAAAGCCGAGATTGTTGACGATTTGAGTTTTGAGCTTCCCTTAGAGTACCATGCATCATGATCTTTTGCTGTCTGTCGTCTTTTTCCATTTTAAACAATTTAAACACGAATTTCACACAAATTTCACATAAAATACAAAATAACTTTGAAGGAAAACATATGACTTATAGTTATAGCAGTTTATAGGAAGCAAAAAAGAGTTACCACCTGTGTATTCTCTCCCACTTTCGGGTTTCGACATATATCTGCCTCTCTCTACTTTTCTGCATTTTGCAGATCATAGAGGAAATATATTCAGCCCTATCAGGAGTTTCGCCCGAATAACCTTTCACCCGAAATATTTTTGTTCCCCCGGATTTTAAAAAGCAATCAGGAATTTCGCCCGAACAAGATTTCACTTCGAATTTAGAACTGACGGTTCGAAAAATAGGTATGTTCATAAAACTGAGGTATCAATAAATTTCCCAATCTCTGTGATGGAAACAGAGAATGAAATCTGAGCTTACTTTTTTCTTGTTTAAAAAAAAGTTCAAAATAAATTCGGTTTTGCATTTTCCTCTTAAAATAGTGTCCATTGAGTGCAATGATACGATTTTTAATCCTTCTCCAATCGATTTATTGAAGAAAAAAAAATGTCTGAATTTGCGGATACATAAAATTTCCCTCTCCGTTTTTAATCATGAAGACTATTCGTCTTCGATACATGAACAAACCTAACAATCTGACTTTTTGTTTTGACAGTTGTTGATAACCAGTAAGAATTAAATCAAGCGACGAATAAAACAAATTGGTTTGGTTGGTATTTTTATTTAAAAGAAAAAAGTGTAATTTAAAAGTGTAAATGATAAACTAAAAAAATCATTCTAAAGAAATTAAAACGCAAAGCATACCTATGCATTTCCTGTTGCTTGAGGAAGATGTAATACTGCGTTGAAATATTCGGAGGCAGTTAAGAGACCACTCAAATCCGTTGCAGTTACCTGAACCATTGTAAGAATGAAACTATACATTCAACTTCTTTAATATCTAACTATAAATAATTTTCAGATTTCAACAGCGCTATAAAGTACCTATTTCTACCTGATGGTAAAGAAATATTTAATTTATACTTCTTTACTTCCTTTTGTATTAAAATAAAGATATGTTTTACATGATTCCTCTTGTTATTTTTTTATTCGCCTCCAAAAAAGAAGTGAACATATTCAGCCCTATCAGGAGTTTCGCCCGGATGTCATTCCACCCGAAAAATTTCCCTTTTTTCTTTTCGCTTATTTTGAGTTTCGTGCGAAAAAAATTTCATGTTCGAAAAATTCCCCTTATTAGGAGCATTCAGTTCGGGTGAAATGCAACACGGTTTACATTTAAAATGTTCACTTCTTTTTTGGAGGCGAATAGGAAAAATAACAAGAGGAATGATGTAAAACATATCTTTATTTTAATACAAAAGAAAGTAAAGAAGTATAAATTAAATATTTCTTTATCATCAGGTAGAAAAAGGTACTCTATAGAGCTGTTGAAAACTGAAAATTATTTATAGTTAGATATTAAAGAAGTTGAATGTATAATTTCATTCTTACAATGGTTCAGGTAACTGCAACGGATTTGAGTGGTCTCTTAACTGCCTCCGAATATTTCAACACAGTATTACATCTTCCTCAAGCAACAGGAAATCCATAGGTATGCTTTGCGTTTGAATTTCTTTAGAATGATTTTTTTAGTTTTTCATTTATATTTTTAGATTACACTTTTTTCTTTTAAATAAAAATATCAACCAAACTATTTTTTTTTTATTCGTCGCTTGATTTAATTCTTACTGGTTGTCAACAACTGTCAAAATAAAAAGTCAGATTGTTAGGTTTGTTCATGTATCGAACACGAATAGTCTTCATGATTAAAAACGGAGAGGGAAATTTTATGTATCTAATTCAGACATTTTTTTTCTTAAATAAATCGATTGGAGAAGGATTAAAAATCGTATCATTGCACTCAATGGACACCATTTTAACAGGAAAATGCAAAACGAATTATTTTGAGCTTTTTTTTTAAACAAGAAAAAAGTAAGCTCAGATTTCATTCTCTGTTTCCATCACAGAGATGGGGAAATTTTATTGATAGCTCAGTTTTCTGAACATACCTATTTTTCGAACCGTCAGTTCTAAATTCGAAGTGAAATCTTGTTCGGGCGAAATTCTTGATTGCTTTTTAAAATCCGGGGGAACAAAAATATTTCGGGTGAAAGGTTATTCGGGCGAAACTCCTGATAGGGCTGATTAAATGTAAATCGTGTTGCATTTCACCCGAACTGAATGCTCCTAATAAGGGGAATTTTTCGAACATGAAATTTTTTTCGCCCGAAACTCAAAATAAGGGAAAAGAAAAAAGGGAAATTTTTCGGGTGGAATGACATTTGGGCGAAACTCCTGATCAGGAGTTTCGCCCGAATAACCTTTCACCCGAAATATTTTTGTTCCCCCGGATTTTAAAAAGCAATCAGGAATTTCGCCCGAACAAGATTTCACTTCGAATTTAGAACTGACGGTTCGAAAAATAGGTATGTTCATAAAACTGAGGTATCAATAAATTTCCCAATCTCTGTGATGGAAACAGAGAATGAAATCTGAGCTTACTTTTTTCTTGTTTAAAAAAAAGTTCAAAATAAATTCGGTTTTGCATTTTCCTCTTAAAATAGTGTCCATTGAGTGCAATGATACGATTTTTAATCCTTCTCCAATCGATTTATTGAAGAAAAAAAAATGTCTGAATTTGCGGATACATAAAATTTCCCTCTCCGTTTTTAATCATGAAGACTATTCGTCTTCGATACATGAACAAACCTAACAATCTGACTTTTTGTTTTGACAGTTGTTGATAACCAGTAAGAATTAAATCAAGCGACGAATAAAACAAATTGGTTTGGTTGGTATTTTTATTTAAAAGAAAAAAGTGTAATTTAAAAGTGTAAATGATAAACTAAAAAAATCATTCTAAAGAAATTAAAACGCAAAGCATACCTATGCATTTCCTGTTGCTTGAGGAAGATGTAATACTGCGTTGAAATATTCGGAGGCAGTTAAGAGACCACTCAAATCCGTTGCAGTTACCTGAACCATTGTAAGAATGAAACTATACATTCAACTTCTTTAATATCTAACTATAAATAATTTTCAGATTTCAACAGCGCTATAAAGTACCTATTTCTACCTGATGGTAAAGAAATATTTAATTTATACTTCTTTACTTCCTTTTGTATTAAAATAAAGATATGTTTTACATGATTCCTCTTGTTATTTTTTTATTCGCCTCCAAAAAAGAAGTGAACATATTAAATGTAAATCGTGTTGCATTTCACCCGAACTGAATGCTCCTAATAAGGGGAATTTTTCGAACATGAAATTTTTTTCGCCCGAAACTCAAAATAAGGGAAAAGAAAAAAGGGAAATTTTTCGGGTGGAATGACATTTGGGCGAAACTCCTGATAGGGCTGATTACCTAGAGTCACGACTTCGGGGGTTTGCTCTCTTTAACCCTACAAGCTGAATTGAGAGGAAAAAACCCACAGTCCAAAGATGTGTTAGTTGCCCCATGCATTTTAAATGGGAACAAACACAGCTTTGTTCAAATTTTGTGGGTTTTTGCTCAATGCGCAAAAAGGTTGAATAAGTGCGTTTGAATATTCAAAAAAGGAATCCGTTAAATTCAAAAATTTTAAAATACAAATATTTTTGTATAAATTTCGCTTTTTTTATCTCTTTATCAATAAAAACTGTATTAGATATTAATTTTATTGCTTTTCGGATACAAATTCCTTAATATTTATGTATATTTCTGTTAAAAACTAAGAAATTCCAAGCAAAAGTAGAAGCGCACCCTAGAAAATCAATGCGTATAGTGCCCAACATTGACCACGGAATATAGACATTTTAGCCCAAAAGTGAAAATGTTGACAAGTAAACAAATCGATAAAAAAAACAAATGTCATAAAAAAACAAAAGTGCGGGTCGCTGCTTCTAATTAGTAAACTAAATCAATTTCTCAAATCAACTAAATCAATTTATTTAATAAAAATGCACATCAAAGTTTCCCCCGTCGATACCCGATAAAATTTCGTGTGCAAATCATAAATTGATCGCGTAAATTTCGATTGCAAAATACCGATGGTGTTTTTTTTCCGCACACAAGTTTTTCTTTTTTTTTTAATTTTGTGTGCAAAATTTCATAAGTGTCAATGGAAGTAGTGAAATTTTGGTTAAAAACCATAAAGGAAGTGTGAAAAAGTATAATTGAACGTTAGTTTATTTAATTAGGCGGCTGGCGGGAATCGGATCACCTTTACCAGTCAGTCGCTACCCAACAGCACAATCAATATCGCCTCGCAGAGCTAGGCTACATACATTCTGCAAGCCGTGTCCACGGCCCAGCTGCCCAACACCACCACCATCAAGACAATAACGTCGGCTGCAGGTCTTCCGCAACACCATCAGCAGCAGCAGCATCAACAACAGCAGCAAGCGATGGTTCTTCCACCACTGGAGTATCATTATTAACATCAACGAATTCCAATTTATCATCAACATTCATCTCGACTTCTACTGCCACCGCGATTGCTGGTTTCTGCATTTGCCAGTGCTAAAGAATCGAATTCGTGCTATGGTTGCAGAACGGGGACTCGAAGAGCCAAATCAAGACGTGCAGTGTTGATTTCACATGCATATCAAGAAAGGCTGAAAAATGTCGTTGAAAAACAAGCTGTGATAGCGGAGCACAGGATTGATATTATCAAAGTAATTTCAAATTATTGTAATTTTTAAACGAAATAACTCAATGATTTTGGGATTTGTTATAGCTGGATCCAAGGTATGAAGTAACTAAAGATGTACGTGGTCAAATAAAGTTTCTGGAAGAACTCGACAAGGCTGAACAAAAACGACATGAGGAACAAGAAAGAGAAATGCTGTTGAGAGCAGCAAAATCTTGATCGAAAATTGAGGATCCCGAGCAAATTAAGCTTAAACAAAAGGTAATTGATCATTTGTTCGTGCTTGGATAAATTTTTCATCGACACGGAAATAGGGGGTCAATTAGACTAAAGCTGTATATTTGGCCGGACTTTAATGCTTAATTCTTCAGTTTTTGTTTCATTTGAACATCTAAGGATCAATTAAGAGTTCTGAACATAGAGCAAGCTTACATTCAAGCTTGCATACATTCAATTCAAGTTTGGGTTGATAAAAATCATAGAGCTATCTCATCGAGAACTTTTTTGAAACTTAGTTCTACTAGCGACATTTTCAATATGTAGCAGATTACTAGTCTCCACTCTTTGTTTGTATTTAATAAATATTTGCGGAAAATTCAATTGTGTCGATTAAATGCGAGTTTTTTCTGTTTTTGTCATTCAGCATAGCGTCTTGTGGTTTCTTGGGTTCGTTTCTTCCTTTAAGACATTTGCAAACGCGTAAATAGTTTACTATCATTATGTTAAAGTTTATAAACAATTTCTGGAAAAGTTATCTTTTTTTTGTATTTGTTGCTTTTGTATAATAATATTTTATAGAAGATGTGAACTAGTTTTCCACAGTCTTTTCTATTTTTTGAGTGCATAAACGTGTTAACGGCACCAGCAAGGGCTTTTCATGATGATAAAAAGATGAAACTGAATAGCTTCCTTTTTTTTAATAGTGTAGCTCTCTGTGTCCTTTTGGAGTGGGACTGTACATATTAATGTAATTAGGTAACCCATTTCGCTTAAAGAGCAACATACATATATATGTATGTAA
Organism: Chrysotoxum bicinctum; assembly: GCA_911387755.1. Taxonomy (NCBI): domain Eukaryota; kingdom Metazoa; phylum Arthropoda; class Insecta; order Diptera; family Syrphidae; genus Chrysotoxum; species Chrysotoxum bicinctum. Next base: position 5,216,193 of record OU426989.1, read on the forward strand.
TATTTTATACAGTTGTTCATTGACGCTTCTATACAGAGTTTTATGGCTTTCATGCTGTGTCGACCCCATTCTACGAAATAGAACGATCTTACGCTCGTCACAGATCTGGCAAAGTGTAGACGTGACGCTACATGCTTTTTTCGTCAACATTGACATTTTATGTATGCTGATGTCAAAATTTTATGAAAAGACCATCTCAAAAATTAAAATTAAATGACGAACTATTAAAAATGGATTAAGCATGCATATTTTTCATTTTTAACTGACCTCAGTAATAATCATTCGCCTAAAACATGTATTAAGCCGAGTTTTGGGCTATTCGTCCCATAAAATATAATTCATACTTCTTTAAATATATCTATGGTATTTGGTAGAAACATATTAAATTTTCATAAATATTCCAAATTTGAAGAAAAACGGTCAAACCGTTTGGACCCTAGCTCCATGTAAAGAGGACTTATTATGTTTCTACCAAATACCACAGATATGTATATTGCCTCAAGTTGTGAACCTTCATAATTTCCAATAATTTGGTTTTCAAATTTAAAAGATCTAATAAAATAACTTTTATTTAAGGCTAAGGAAATGTAAAAAGCCGAAATGGAAGAGCTGCGGTAACGTGACGCAAATATGACAGAGTTACAAGCTATGGAACCAAGAAAAAAACTGAAATTATACGGCGATGTTGCAACAACAGGGGCAGTAAGTATTAAACAAAATCAACAGCCCAATGGTACTAAAATGCAACAACAACAGCAGCAGCAACAGCAAACTACAATTATCAACAATGTGTCGAACAACCAAGTTACCACGACTACCACACAAAATACGGTTTCTCAGGTAAGCATCATGTACAATCAAGAGAAGCACTTTTTTTTATTTCATTTTATTAAATTTAATTTTTTCATATTTTTTAGGTAAATACCAAAGAGAAATGTCGAAATTTTTAGCAAATTTGATACAACTTACTACCAACCAGAGAACCCAAACCTGTGGAGAAGAACGTGCGAATTTTTTTCCAGGAACTGGTCGACGCTAATGTTTAACTAGAAGACTTCTGTAATAGGCTTGAGCGTTTATTAAATGCGAGTCCACAACCTTGTTTAATTGGATTTCTTAAGGTTTGGAAATTTATTTCTTGAAATTTAAACAAAAACTCATATTTTTTTGTTTTTTGATATATTAGAAAAGCCTACCACTCCTGCGGCAGTCTCTGTTCACGAAAGAACTCGTTATTGAGGGAATTAAACCACCACCGCAACACGTTGTTGGTATGATTGGATCGACAACGCTAACGCATCAATTACCTGTAAGAAATGAAATTAAAATGATCTAGGAGTGCTTTGCTTAAATATTTTTTTTTATTTCAATAAATTAGAAAATTCAAGCGCAGATCCGTCCCATAAGCCAACAAACAACAACTATTTGTCAAACTCATGTCAGAATGATATCACCGGCTGCAGCGAGACCAGTTGGGGCCATACAACAATCACAAAACAACAACCCGGTGGTATTCGCATCCAAGGACCACTTGAGGTGAATGCTCAAATACGTCAAGTCAATGCGAGTAATACAACTATGCAAAATAATCCACCTCAATTGCAGCCTGTCTCACAAGCGATAAGAAAGCTTTCCTTTGAGACATGGATCTAATTCTGTAATACTTTTATTAATGGCTTCGAATTTGTTATTTCTTTATTAGAATATCGTTCAAATTAGAACGCCGACAGCTCATGTTAATCGCTCACCAGCTACTGTTCAAATCCGCACATCAGCGCCGGTTTCGAAAACGAAAAACGCAGGCCTAACACACGTAAAGGTGGGCCAGAAGCAGATCAAAGCGATTGGAACACCTCAAATTCTGCATCAACAGCAAACAGCACCGATTTTGACGTCAACTGCAAATATCACTACCACACCAATATCCCAAACCAATAGTCTAACATCATCATCATCTATAGCAAGCGGTGGTTCTTCCACCACTGGAGTATCATTACCGCCGGAGTATCATTACATTTCAAACGCAAATACGCCTGAAGAGATAGCCACGGCTGTAGACAAATTCCTACGAAGTGGATCATTAAGAATTCTTCAGAATCATCATGATTTCCAAAATGTAAGTTGATTTGTGAAATGTTTTTTTCTTACTATTCTAAAATATATGTTTTTTTTATTATTTTTTTTATAGTCGATGATCTAGCGAAGTCTTATGGAGATAAAAAACATTTTTCACTTTCCTTTTCCTTTGGATATATCACAAAGAAGAATAAATGTAATTAATGTACGTATGTGTGTTTAATAAATATAAATATGTGTTTTAAAAATATATAATAAAATAATAAAAGGCATATGCCGTTATAACTTACTAATATAAAAAAGATTTTTTTATTTCTAAAACTATGGAGAAGACATTTTTTTTTTAGATTGGGTCATCATGGAGCAGCTATTCCATTTGGTAACACATGCCGTGTTGTGCACGAACCTGAACTCTTTTCATAATCCCGTTCATGCAAAAGCGGTTGCAATATTCTATTTCGGGCGTCATTTCAAATATCCCTGTTTCATTTGCATTATCGGAATGTTTTTGAGTTTCCTAAATTGATTTTAAAACCATTTTCATTCCAAACAAAGGTTTCAAAATAATTCAATGTAAAAGTAATTTCATTATGTTTTTGAGAAATGAAACATGACAAAATTTCTTTTAGATGGACATTTTTTGAAATATTTCGTCGAATTGAAAATAGTTTCCAGAATAAGTTAGTAAACTTAAAATGGAACTCAAAATTCTTCCAATCATCCAAGTTAAGCAAGTAGTTTAAAAATGCCAACATGATTTATCGACCACTTTCAAGAAAATAACCTAATTTTTCATGAAATTCTTGAAAATGGTAGATAAACCAAGCTGTTATTTCTGAACTAGTTGCTTCATTTGAACGATTGAAACGGTTCCGAGTGTAGATTAAGGTCCTCGAAGTAGCTCTGAAACCCATTTTTTAATCTGACAAGAATATCGAAAAATTTTCATACAAGAGACGTTTCAACATTTTCATATTAGAATCGAAATTCTTGAAACGTTACTCATATACAAATTTTCCGAATTTTTTGTTAAAATTAAAATTGATTTTCAGAATCACTAAGAGGACTTAAATCAACACTCGAGACCGTTTAAATCATCCGAATCGAGCAAGTAGTTTGGAAATGACAGGATGATTTATCCACCATTTTCAAGAATTTCATGAAAAATCATGTGATTTTCTTGAAAGTGGTCGATAAATGATGTTGTCAATTATAAACTAGTTACTTCATTTGGATGATTGAAACGGTTCCGAGTGTTGTTTTTAATCCTCTAGGTGATTTCAAAAACTAATTTTAATTTTAACAAAAACTTCGAAGAATTTTTATATCGGGAACGTTTTAACAAGTTCAATATAAATACGCAAATGTTGAAACGTCTCTGGCATGAACTTTTTTCGATAATCTTATCAGATTTAAAAACGGTTTTCACAATCACCTAGAGAACTTAAATCCACACTCGGAACCGTTTCAATCATCCAAATGAAGCAACTAGTTTAGAAATGACGACATGGTTTATAGATCACTTTCAAGAAAATCACATGATTTTTCATGAAATTCTTGAAAATGGTAGATAGACCAAGCTGTCATTTCTGAAGTAGTTGCTTCATTTGGATGATTGAAACGGTTCCGAGTGTGGATTTAAGTCCTCTAGGTGATTGTGAAAACCGTTTTTAAATCTGATAAGATTATCGAAAAAAGTTCATGCCAGAGACGTTTCAACATTTTCATATTCATATCGAAATTCTTGAAAGGTTCCCCATATGAAAATTTTTCCAATTTTTTGTTAAAATTAAAATTGATTCTCAGAATCACTTAGATGAATTAAATCAACACTTGGAACCGTTTCAATAATCCAAATGAAGCAACTAGTTCAGAAATGACATCATGTTTTATCTACCATTTCAAAAATTTCATGAAAAATCATGATATTTTCGAATGTGATCGATGAACTATGTTGTTATTTGCTCCCTTTTTTTGAAATAGCTGACTTGTACGCAGCATATACTTACACCACATCCATTCATTCAAGTTTCAATTAGGAAAGCTAAATTAAAATTAGATTTAAAATCAATTGATCAACAGGTCTCAATTTTTTTATTTTAGAAAATCGTTTCTGTTGCTTCGAACGATAGATGTCATTAACAGGCGGGACAAGCGTTTAAGTGTCTTTAAGTGCATTTATTTTTCTTAAAAGTGTGTGTGCTTTTCATAAGCACTAGTATTCTCTTGATATCTTTTTGTAATATAAAATTCTTTATGTGATACGTGTGATGTTCTACACAGAATGATAGAATGTCCAAAACTAGAGCCAAGAACTGCGCCGTTTGAATGTCTTCGTTTTGTGGTCTATCACCAATGGTATTCATTAAAAGTGGAGCTGTCGAAAAAGACAATAATTAAGCTTCTTGTATAAACCAAATAAAAATTATTATACCAATTAAGGTTTGAATACTATGCTTGTAAAAGAAATTTAGGAAGTCCCCCTTCTAGGTGAGCATGTTCTTTGGTTCGGAATCAGTCAACATTTGTTCACTAGCTATATTAAGTAGCATTCATCCTTGCAGAAAAACAAAAAAAGATGCATTTAAAACTATTATATTTGTATTAGTTCGCAACACTTACCCCGTCCGTCCGGCTCACTTTTTGCAATGTGTAATTGCGAACAACCAATGTCGAAAACTCGACAATTGCAGTCAAAATATCAATAGAAGCTGATTTTGTCTTCTGATCGGCCATTATCAAAGTTATTTACAGTGCCTGAAGAATTCCTAAGCACGTTAGGGTTTTGTAGAACGAAGATCGGTTCGATCCAAGTATCATGGATTATCATGGAGTGTTGTTCGTAGATTTAGCGGCGATGAAGATGAATCCGTGACTGCTGATGAGACTGATTCCGGACCAGGATTACGTGCTTCTAGATCGTGTTGTTGTTGTACTTTTTGTTGAGCACTTGTCGTTGAACTATCTGGCTGATCTTTATTTTCGGTTGTATCCTCATGACTATCAACTTCTCCATTTGTAATCGTGGTGCTTTCTGGTAATATTTATTTTATTTGGGAGTTGATTTAGTTAATCTGCTTTTGTAATGCCCGCTGCTGGTCGGTGCTGTTGAATGGTCTTTGTAGGTGCACTTACTGTGTGATGAGACTACTCGCTGTTGGTTACTTGCGTTTTGCGCATTTTGTTGAACTAATTCTAATTTAAGTTATTAACATAAGCCTAAGTATAAAAACAATTAATGTTTATCACGAATATTTATAATCAAGGTCTACTTACAATTCTAAAATATTTGTTTTGAGAAATGAGAACTGTCATTTTGATATTCACAAAAAAAAACAAAACTTCAAATTTTGAGCTACTGACTTCATTTTGTATTTTAATCCACCATTCACACGTATTCACGGATAGGAAATTTAAGAGAGTTTTCTCTTACTCACCTCAAAAAAAATTTGAGGGTGTTTCAGGCAAGAGGGGTACCGGTCGTGACTCTAGGTAATATATTTCCTCTATGTTGCAGATGCAGAAACAGATCTTCCAGAAAGATCTTCAACATATGTCAGAAGGAGAAATTCTATCAACCATATAAAGACTGCCTAAAAGTGTACAAGCGAGCCATAGCAGCATCTAAGAAGCTTGGCTGGAAAGAATACTGTCACTCAATAGAAGATATTAAGGATTCTGCTAGACTAAGTAAAGTTCTGTCAAAGGAACATTGCAGCCCTTCATTTCTGAGAAAAAGTGACGGTATCTGGACAGCCTCTCAAGCTGAGTCCTTGGAACTGCTTATGACAACACATTTTCCGGGTTGTGAGAATAGCTACCCCGAAACGCTTAGCACTACAAATACCATTATAGCTCATAGGGAGCAAATCAATTCTGTTATATCAGGAGATAGTATTTCATGTGCGATTAATACTTTCTCCCCCTACAAATCACCTGGCCCTGACGGCATAATCCCAGTTATGCTGCAGAAACTGCAAGACTTGGCAGTACCATGGCTAGAAATGATCTTCAAAGGTTGTCTCTATCTCAATCATGTACCCGAGTCATGGAGACATGTAAGAGTGGTCTTTATTCCGAAGGTCGGCAAACGAGGTCATGAATCCGCGAAGGACTTTAGGCCTATTAGTTTGACATCTTTTGTTTTAAAGACACTAGAGCGCATCCTTGATACTCACATCAGAGTTTTACTAGAGGGTCGTCCTCTTGATGAATCGCAACATGCATACCTAAAAGGCAAGTCTACGGAGACTGCCCTGCATGAAGTAGTGCGTACAATAGAGAAGACGATTCACTACAAAGAATATACCCTAGCAACCTTCCTGGACGTGGAGGGTGCTTTTAATAATGTCCTAACTGAATCCATTCGCGAGTCACTTGTTCACTTTGGTGTAGAAAGTTTCATATCCAAATGGATTGTATCTATGCTCAGTGACAGAAGGATCCAAGCAACGTTAGGAAACACAATTTCTACTAAGCATGTTAGTAGGGGAACTCCCCAGGGTGGTGTTCTCTCCCCTCTTCTATGGCTCTTAGTCATGGACAAAATTCTCGTCAAGCTCAGAGGTAGTGGTGTAAAAACTGTAGCGTATGCTGACGATCTGGTTTTATTGGCATCAGGTAAGTTTACCACTGTGATTAGTGAAATCACTGAATTGGCTCTGAAAAGAGTTAGCAACTGGGCCACTAGTAGTGGACTAGGAGTTAATCAGAGTAAGACGGAACTGATGCTCTTTACTACCAGGACTAAAATACCTACATTCACCCTACCTCGACTTAACGGTCAAACTCTTTCTTTATCTTCCAAAGCTAAATACCTTGGAGTTATTCTCGACCCCAAATTGAATTGGAAGGTAAATATTGAAGAACGGGTTAAGAAAGCCTGTATAGCTTTCTATGCCTGCAGAAAGACCTTTGGTAAGAAGTGGGGCCTTCAGTCGAAGATGATTTTGTGGACGTACACTGCAGTGGTACGGCCAATTTTGTCTTACGGATCGATTGTTTGGTGGCCTGCACTTAGCAAGCAATATAACGTCGGAAAACTTAAAAGGGTTCAAAGAACGGCTAGCGTCGGCACTACGGGGGCTCTCAGATCATGCCCAACAGATGCCCTGAGCGTTATCCTGAACCTTTTACCACTCGACCTTCATATAAAATACCTAGCGGCATGCAGTGCTGTAAGACTTAAAGAATCTAACTGTTGGTTCTCCAAACCCTATGGTCATGGAAACATAACAAAATTGATTCCTCCGGATATTTTCTTATCGAACACCGACTACCGCGTACCTCCTCTTGGTCCAAGCGGGGATTTCAAAGCCATTTTTCCCACCAGAGAGGATTGGAAGAATGACGTTGTCACAAAGGATTTCGATTCGATAATCTACACTGATGGATCTAAGATGGAGTGCGGTGTTGGTTCAGGAATTTTTTCCGAGTCCTTTAACATCTCCAAGTCACTCAGACTACCAGACTTTGCGAGTGTATTTCAAGCCGAAATACTAGCAATCAAGGAGGCATGCAAGTTGCTCCAATCTAACCAAAACCAATTCAGAAATATAGCTATCTGCTCAGATAGCCAGGCGGCCATTAAGGCCATTAAATCATCTACATCAACCTCAGTACTTGTCCAGCAATGTCGGGACGAACTGGCGAGTCTGAACATTGACCTCCAGGTCACTCTCATCTGGGTTCCGGGTCACAGTGACATAGAGGGTAATGAACGGGCTGACGCTTTAGCTCGGCAAGGCTCGACCTTACATAGCTCACTGGCGGAAAAAGTTAATATTCCTCTTGGTGCTATGAAGAGAAAAATCTTCTCGATTTTTCTCAATGAATCCAACCGTAGGTGGAGCAGTCTCACAAACTGTGTCATATCAAGAAAGATATGGCCTACTTACAACAACTCACGTTCCAACGATCTAATATGCAGACCCAGGCGCGACATAGCCAGGATCACAGCAATATGCACCGGGCACTGGCCCATAGGTGAACATGCAAGAAAGCTAGGCATCCCCTTCAACCCACACTGCCGTAGTTGTGGAGATCCACAAGAAAAAGAAACTGTGGTTCATTTTCTTTGCGATTGCCCCGCCTTAGCAAATTACAGGATGGCTTCCTTTGGGAAAGCCTTCCTCGATGACCCCAGCGAACTTTCGGAGAAGAAAATCAAAGATCTGATTATCTTTCTGAATGCGACAAAATGGCTTTAGTAATGCTCCGCTAAAGTATATAAAAGCCATTTTCTTCCGTACTTAATCCTTATTAGGTTGACACGAGTTTAATGGTATCAAAACGGCGCAACCCAGCGCTAATTGAGTCGCGGGCCAGCTGGCTGGCGACTACCATCTCTACCTACCTACGACCGGTACCCCTCTTGCCTGAAACACCCTCAAATTTTTTTTGAGGTGAGTAAGAGAAAACTCTCTTAAATTTCCTATCCGTGAATACGTGTGAATGGTGGATTAAAATACAAAATGAAGTCAGTAGCTCAAAATTTGAAGTTTTGTTTTTTTTTGTGAATATCAAAATGACAGTTCTCATTTCTCAAAACAAATATTTTAGAATTGTAAGTAGACCTTGATTATAAATATTCGTGATAAACATTAATTGTTTTTATACTTAGGCTTATGTTAATAACTTAAATTAGAATTAGTTCAACAAAATGCGCAAAACGCAAGTAACCAACAGCGAGTAGTCTCATCACACAGTAAGTGCACCTACAAAGACCATTCAACAGCACCGACCAGCAGCGGGCATTACAAAAGCAGATTAACTAAATCAACTCCCAAATAAAATAAATATTACCAGAAAGCACCACGATTACAAATGGAGAAGTTGATAGTCATGAGGATACAACCGAAAATAAAGATCAGCCAGATAGTTCAACGACAAGTGCTCAACAAAAAGTACAACAACAACACGATCTAGAAGCACGTAATCCTGGTCCGGAATCAGTCTCATCAGCAGTCACGGATTCATCTTCATCGCCGCTAAATCTACGAACAACACTCCATGATAATCCATGATACTTGGATCGAACCGATCTTCGTTCTACAAAACCCTAACGTGCTTAGGAATTCTTCAGGCACTGTAAATAACTTTGATAATGGCCGATCAGAAGACAAAATCAGCTTCTATTGATATTTTGACTGCAATTGTCGAGTTTTCGACATTGGTTGTTCGCAATTACACATTGCAAAAAGTGAGCCGGACGGACGGGGTAAGTGTTGCGAACTAATACAAATATAATAGTTTTAAATGCATCTTTTTTTGTTTTTCTGCAAGGATGAATGCTACTTAATATAGCTAGTGAACAAATGTTGACTGATTCCGAACCAAAGAACATGCTCACCTAGAAGGGGGACTTCCTAAATTTCTTTTACAAGCATAGTATTCAAACCTTAATTGGTATAATAATTTTTATTTGGTTTATACAAGAAGCTTAATTATTGTCTTTTTCGACAGCTCCACTTTTAATGAATACCATTGGTGATAGACCACAAAACGAAGACATTCAAACGGCGCAGTTCTTGGCTCTAGTTTTGGACATTCTATCATTCTGTGTAGAACATCACACGTATCACATAAAGAATTTTATATTACAAAAAGATATCAAGAGAATACTAGTGCTTATGAAAAGCACACACACTTTTAAGAAAAATAAATGCACTTAAAGACACTTAAACGCTTGTCCCGCCTGTTAATGACATCTATCGTTCGAAGCAACAGAAACGATTTTCTAAAATAAAAAAATTGAGACCTGTTGATCAATTGATTTTAAATCTAATTTTAATTTAGCTTTCCTAATTGAAACTTGAATGAATGGATGTGGTGTAAGTATATGCTGCGTACAAGTCAGCTATTTCAAAAAAAGGGAGCAAATAACAACATAGTTCATCGATCACATTCGAAAATATCATGATTTTTCATGAAATTTTTGAAATGGTAGATAAAACATGATGTCATTTCTGAACTAGTTGCTTCATTTGGATTATTGAAACGGTTCCAAGTGTTGATTTAATTCATCTAAGTGATTCTGAGAATCAATTTTAATTTTAACAAAAAATTGGAAAAATTTTCATATGGGGAACCTTTCAAGAATTTCGATATGAATATGAAAATGTTGAAACGTCTCTGGCATGAACTTTTTTCGATAATCTTATCAGATTTAAAAACGGTTTTCACAATCACCTAGAGAACTTAAATCCACACTCGGAACCGTTTCAATCATCCAAATGAAGCAACTACTTCAGAAATGACAGCTTGGTCTATCTACCACTTTCAAGAATTTCATGAAAAATCATGTGATTTTCTTGAAAGTGATCTATAAACCATGTCGTCATTTCTAAACTAGTTGCTTCATTTGGATGATTGAAACGGTTCCGAGTGTGGATTTAAGTTCTCTAGGTGATTGTGAAAACCGTTTTTAAATCTGATAAGATTATCGAAAAAAGTTCATGCCAGAGACGTTTCAACATTTGCGTATTTATATTGAACTTGTTAAAACGTTCCCGATATAAAAATTCTTCGAAGTTTTTGTTAAAATTAAAATTAGTTTTTGAAATCACCTAGAGGATTAAAAACAACACTCGGAACCGTTTCAATCATCCAAATGAAGTAACTAGTTTATAATTGACAACATCATTTATCGACCACTTTCAAGAAAATCACATGATTTTTCATGAAATTCTTGAAAATGGTGGATAAATCATCCTGTCATTTCCAAACTACTTGCTCGATTCGGATGATTTAAACGGTCTCGAGTGTTGATTTAAGTCCTCTTAGTGATTCTGAAAATCAATTTTAATTTTAACAAAAAATTCGGAAAATTTGTATATGAGTAACGTTTCAAGAATTTCGATTCTAATATGAAAATGTTGAAACGTCTCTTGTATGAAAATTTTTCGATATTCTTGTCAGATTAAAAAATGGGTTTCAGAGCTACTTCGAGGACCTTAATCTACACTCGGAACCGTTTCAATCGTTCAAATGAAGCAACTAGTTCAGAAATAACAGCTTGGTTTATCTACCATTTTCAAGAATTTCATGAAAAATTAGGTTATTTTCTTGAAAGTGGTCGATAAATCATGTTGGCATTTTTAAACTACTTGCTTAACTTGGATGATTGGAAGAATTTTGAGTTCCATTTTAAGTTTACTAACTTATTCTGGAAACTATTTTCAATTCGACGAAATATTTCAAAAAATGTCCATCTAAAAGAAATTTTGTCATGTTTCATTTCTCAAAAACATAATGAAATTACTTTTACATTGAATTATTTTGAAACCTTTGTTTGGAATGAAAATGGTTTTAAAATCAATTTAGGAAACTCAAAAACATTCCGATAATGCAAATGAAACAGGGATATTTGAAATGACGCCCGAAATAGAATATTGCAACCGCTTTTGCATGAACGGGATTATGAAAAGAGTTCAGGTTCGTGCACAACACGGCATGTGTTACCAAATGGAATAGCTGCTCCATGATGACCCAATCTAAAAAAAAAATGTCTTCTCCATAGTTTTAGAAATAAAAAAATCTTTTTTATATTAGTAAGTTATAACGGCATATGCCTTTTATTATTTTATTATATATTTTTAAAACACATATTTATATTTATTAAACACACATACGTACATTAATTACATTTATTCTTCTTTGTGATATATCCAAAGGAAAAGGAAAGTGAAAAATGTTTTTTATCTCCATAAGACTTCGCTAGATCATCGACTATAAAAAAAATAATAAAAAAAACATATATTTTAGAATAGTAAGAAAAAAACATTTCACAAATCAACTTACATTTTGGAAATCATGATGATTCTGAAGAATTCTTAATGATCCACTTCGTAGGAATTTGTCTACAGCCGTGGCTATCTCTTCAGGCGTATTTGCGTTTGAAATGTAATGATACTCCGGCGGTAATGATACTCCAGTGGTGGAAGAACCACCGCTTGCTATAGATGATGATGATGTTAGACTATTGGTTTGGGATATTGGTGTGGTAGTGATATTTGCAGTTGACGTCAAAATCGGTGCTGTTTGCTGTTGATGCAGAATTTGAGGTGTTCCAATCGCTTTGATCTGCTTCTGGCCCACCTTTACGTGTGTTAGGCCTGCGTTTTTCGTTTTCGAAACCGGCGCTGATGTGCGGATTTGAACAGTAGCTGGTGAGCGATTAACATGAGCTGTCGGCGTTCTAATTTGAACGATATTCTAATAAAGAAATAACAAATTCGAAGCCATTAATAAAAGTATTACAGAATTAGATCCATGTCTCAAAGGAAAGCTTTCTTATCGCTTGTGAGACAGGCTGCAATTGAGGTGGATTATTTTGCATAGTTGTATTACTCGCATTGACTTGACGTATTTGAGCATTCACCTCAAGTGGTCCTTGGATGCGAATACCACCGGGTTGTTGTTTTGTGATTGTTGTATGGCCCCAACTGGTCTCGCTGCAGCCGGTGATATCATTCTGACATGAGTTTGACAAATAGTTGTTGTTTGTTGGCTTATGGGACGGATCTGCGCTTGAATTTTCTAATTTATTGAAATAAAAAAAAATATTTAAGCAAAGCACTCCTAGATCATTTTAATTTCATTTCTTACAGGTAATTGATGCGTTAGCGTTGTCGATCCAATCATACCAACAACGTGTTGCGGTGGTGGTTTAATTCCCTCAATAACGAGTTCTTTCGTGAACAGAGACTGCCGCAGGAGTGGTAGGCTTTTCTAATATATCAAAAAACAAAAAAATATGAGTTTTTGTTTAAATTTCAAGAAATAAATTTCCAAACCTTAAGAAATCCAATTAAACAAGGTTGTGGACTCGCATTTAATAAACGCTCAAGCCTATTACAGAAGTCTTCTAGTTAAACATTAGCGTCGACCAGTTCCTGGAAAAAAATTCGCACGTTCTTCTCCACAGGTTTGGGTTCTCTGGTTGGTAGTAAGTTGTATCAAATTTGCTAAAAATTTCGACATTTCTCTTTGGTATTTACCTAAAAAATATGAAAAAATTAAATTTAATAAAATGAAATAAAAAAAAGTGCTTCTCTTGATTGTACATGATGCTTACCTGAGAAACCGTATTTTGTGTGGTAGTCGTGGTAACTTGGTTGTTCGACACATTGTTGATAATTGTAGTTTGCTGTTGCTGCTGCTGTTGTTGTTGCATTTTAGTACCATTGGGCTGTTGATTTTGTTTAATACTTACTGCCCCTGTTGTTGCAACATCGCCGTATAATTTCAGTTTTTTTCTTGGTTCCATAGCTTGTAACTCTGTCATATTTGCGTCACGTTACCGCAGCTCTTCCATTTCGGCTTTTTACATTTCCTTAGCCTTAAATAAAAGTTATTTTATTAGATCTTTTAAATTTGAAAACCAAATTATTGGAAATTATGAAGGTTCACAACTTGAGGCAATATACATATCTGTGGTATTTGGTAGAAACATAATAAGTCCTCTTTACATGGAGCTAGGGTCCAAACGGTTTGACCGTTTTTCTTCAAATTTGGAATATTTATGAAAATTTAATATGTTTCTACCAAATACCATAGATATATTTTAAAGAAGTATGAATTATATTTTATGGGACGAATAGCCCAAAACTCGGCTTAATACATGTTTTAGGCGAATGATTATTACTGAGGTCAGTTAAAAATGAAAAATATGCATGCTTAATCCATTTTTAATAGTTCGTCATTTAATTTTAATTTTTGAGATGGTCTTTCATAAAATTTGACATCAGCATACATAAAATGTCAATGTTGACGAAAAAAGCATGTAGCGTCACGTCTACACTTTGCCAGATCTGTGACGAGCGTAAGATCGTTCTATTTCGTAGAATGGGGTCGACACAGCATGAAAGCCCTAAAACTCTGTATAGAAGCGTCAATGAACAACTGTATAAAATATTACATACATATATATGTATGTTGCTCTATTAAGCGAAATGGGTTACCTAATTACATTAATATGTACAGTCCCACTCCAAAAGGACACAGAGAGCTACACTATTAAAAAAAAGGAAGCTATTCAGTTTCATCTTTTTATCATCATGAAAAGCCCTTGCTGGTGCCGTTAACACGTTTATGCACTCAAAAATAGAAAAGACTGTGGAAAACTAGTTCACCATCTTCTATAAAATATTATTATACAAAAGCAACAAATACAAAAAAAAGATAACTTTTCCAGAAATTGTTTATAAACTTTAACATAATGATAGTAAACTATTTACGCGTTTGCAATGTCTTAAAGGAAGAAACGAACCCAAGAAACCACAAGACGCTATGCTGAATGACAAAAACAGAAAAAACTCGCATTTAATCGACACAATTGAAATTTTCCGCAAATATTTATTAAATACAAACAAAGAGTGGAGACTAGTAATCTGCTACATATTGAAAATGTCGCTAGTAGAACTAAGTTTCAAAAAAGTTCTCGATGAGATAGCTCTATGATTTTTATCAACCCAAACTTGAATTGAATGTATGCAAGCTTGAATGTAGCTTGCTCTATGTTCAGAACTCTTAATTGATCCTTAGATGTTCAAATGAAACAAAAACTGAAGAATTAAGCATTAAAGTCCGGCCAAATATACAGCTTTAGTCTAATTGACCCCCTATTTCCGTGTCGATGAAAAATTTATCCAAGCACGAACAAAATGATCAATT
>OU426989.1:5231143-5396305 GCA_911387755.1 Chrysotoxum bicinctum
CAAATGATCAATTACCTTTTGTTTAAGCTTAATTTGCTCGGGATCCTCAATTTTCGATCAAGATTTTGCTGCTCTCAACAGCATTTCTCTTTCTTGTTCCTCATGTCGTTTTTGTTCAGCCTTGTCGAGTTCTTCCAGAAACTTTATTTGACCACGTACATCTTTAGTTACTTCATACCTTGGATCCAGCTATAACAAATCCCAAAATCATTGAGTTATTTCGTTTAAAAATTACAATAATTTGAAATTACTTTGATAATATCAATCCTGTGCTCCGCTATCACAGCTTGTTTTTCAACGACATTTTTCAGCCTTTCTTGATATGCATGTGAAATCAACACTGCACGTCTTGATTTGGCTCTTCGAGTCCCCGTTCTGCAACCATAGCACGAATTCGATTCTTTAGCACTGGCAAATGCAGAAACCAGCAATCGCGGTGGCAGTAGAAGTCGAGATGAATGTTGATGATAAATTGGAATTCGTTGATGTTAATAATGATACTCCAGTGGTGGAAGAACCATCGCTTGCTGCTGTTGTTGATGCTGCTGCTGCTGATGGTGTTGCGGAAGACCTGCAGCCGACGTTATTGTCTTGATGGTGGTGGTGTTGGGCAGCTGGGCCGTGGACACGGCTTGCAGAATGTATGTAGCCTAGCTCTGCGAGGCGATATTGATTGTGCTGTTGGGTAGCGACTGACTGGTAAAGGTGATCCGATTCCCGCCAGCCGCCTAATTAAATAAACTAACGTTCAATTATACTTTTTCACACTTCCTTTATGGTTTTTAACCAAAATTTCACTACTTCCATTGACACTTATGAAATTTTGCACACAAAATTAAAAAAAAAAGAAAAACTTGTGTGCGGAAAAAAAACACCATCGGTATTTTGCAATCGAAATTTACGCGATCAATTTATGATTTGCACACGAAATTTTATCGGGTATCGACGGGGGAAACTTTGATGTGCATTTTTATTAAATAAATTGATTTATGTCGATTTCCTTTACACATGAGAAATCAATTTCTGTGTGAAGATTTCGATCTCTCGACAGATTTCACGTTCCTTTACACAAAAAAAATCGATTTTTTTGTGACAGAGATCAAATCCCTCGAATCCGTATTTGAAGAGGGATTTACATGTATACGAAATACGCACACCAAAAGAAAAAATTTGACAAGGGATCAAAATCCCTAGTGAGTAAAGGAAATCGACATTAGTTGATTTGAGAAATTGATTTATGTCGATTTCCTTTTACACCAGGGATTTTAGGGATTGCGATCCCTTGTCAAATTTTGTCTTTTTAGTGTGCGTATTTCGTATACATGTAAATCCCTCTCCAAATACGGATTCGAAAGATTTGATCTCTGTCAAAAAAAAATCGATTTTTTTGGTGTGGTAAAAGTCAAAATTTGACAAGGGATCGCAATCCCTAAAATCCCTGGTGTAAAAGGAAATCGACATTAGTTTACTAATTAGAAGCAGCGACCCGCACTTTTGTTTTTTTATGACATTTGTTTTTTTTATCGATTTGTTTACTTGTCAACATTTTCACTTTTGGGCTAAAATGTCTATATTCCGTGGTCAATGTTGGGCACTATACGCATTGATTTTCTAGGGTGCGCTTCTACTTTTGCTTGGAATTTCTTAGTTTTTAACAGAAATATACATAAATATTAAGGAATTTGTATCCGAAAAGCAATAAAATTAATATCTAATACAGTTTTTATTGATAAAGAGATAAAAAAAGCGAAATTTATACAAAAATATTTGTATTTTAAAATTTTTGAATTTAACGGATTCCTTTTTTGAATATTCAAACGCACTTATTCAACCTTTTTGCGCATTGAGCAAAAACCCACAAAATTTGAACAAAGCTGTGTTTGTTCCCATTTAAAATGCATGGGGCAACTAACACATCTTTGGACTGTGGGTTTTTTCCTCTCAATTCAGCTTGTAGGGTTAAAGAGAGCAAACCCCCGAAGTCGTGACTCTAGGTAATATATTTCCTCTATGTGCAGAAACATGTAAATCCACCATTATCCGGTGTGTTTTCAGTCTTTGTGAACACTCCTCTGCAGTTTAAGCACCACTGTTTGAAAGTTACTTCTACTACATTCTTGTCAAAAAATGTACGCAACCGTTTGTTTTGATTGAAAAATTGAAACGTTTTGAATGGAAGTCCAACCAAAAGTGCTTGTGTTTTCTGTTCTCTGTAATATAATTTTATTTATTTTTTTTTTACTAAAGCAAAACTTATATGGACAATAATTATAAATTTATAAACTCAGTCGATCCTTCTAAATGCCGTGGTAAAATTAAAGAAAGTAAATAAAATAAAACACCCATTAAATGAAGAACTCATTGCAAGCTCCCTTGATTTATTTCTTATTGCAGAATTTGCCAAGCTTACTCTTTCTTCCACTAAAAAGAAAGAAGCAGACTCCCAAATGCCCCAGGACATCCAAGAAACACTAGTTAGAAAGCGAATAAGCAGAAATCTTCTAAGTGAATTACTAACCGACGATGAATCTGACAAAGAGGACCAAGTAAGACCTTCATTGGGGAATCTTCTCATGCGAACTGATTCTTCTTCAAGCTTGGGAAATTATGAATCAAGTAATCCTGAGCACCACAATGCAGCAGATGTAACACATTGTTCACAAGTAGAAAATGCGGTGGAAAAGTCGCTCGAAATGGAACCATTGATGGTTAGTTTCTTGGAAAACACTGAACAACTCGAAGAAGAAATCGAAAAACTATCCTCCCGAGTCAGTTCCCTGGCCGTTACAGCTCCTCCTCCTTTAACAATAAGCTCAGATAAAAATCCTCATGATGTCAGCCGAATTGTTTCCACCGAACACCAAAGGATGGGTAGTGGACAAATTTCTTCCCCGGTTAGACTGAGGCCTGAGCTTAAAAAGGAGCCAGATGTTTCTATTTGCATCTCATCTTCTTGTGATGACCTCCAAGAGGAAAGTGATGCTCCGATCACGATCTCGGATTCCTCAGAAGACGAGTCGGAAGAAGTGCAAGAACTGAAGCAAGATTGGAGACAGCAACAAGAAGATGAGCCGAATGTATCGTCCATAGTGGTCATTCCAAGTTCATCGCAAAATATGACCACGGCCAAAGCTAATCAGATGGCAGCATTTCTTCGAGATGTTCGCAAGAACTATGGCCTGCCAGTTGACTCCCCAGATCGGGAATTCGCGAGAAGACAACGAGAGATAGCTACCGCGGACACAGAGCCCATGACGGCTGAGAATGACTCACGAAGTGCAGGAACAGCCCACAGAATCGCGACAGCTGATACTGAATCGATGACTGTGGTCACTGAGAAGCAGCCATCCCCCGACTCACATCGAAGACTGGCATTAGATGACACTGAAGACATGACAAAGGCAAACGATTCTATGCAGAGTTCCCGGCATTATAATCCCGTAATGAAAGTCGGGTCAGAACTGCTCGATGAGAGTATTCACAGATCTTCTGAGCCTGTTCCGGATGACTCTCTGACAATTGCCGAAACCTCTGAAGAAGAAGAAGAAAAGCACGGCGATCACGAGGAATTGCAAGAAACTCCATCACAAGCAATTCCCAAATCTTCTGGGGCTCCAAGTGCTTTAACAAAAAGCCAGTCCCACTCTCAACTTCGATCGACTAATTCATCGGTATCGAGTTGCGATACTCAAGTTCAAATCAACATCTCAGCTAAGATCAACATTAAAATCCAAGTATCCCAGCAGATGGAAGAATCAAGCTCCTCTGAGTTGTCAGATTCCTTTAAATCCAATGACAAGTCGACAAGTCAATCGATTGAGGAACAGCAGCCACATAACAGTGCACACAAAGGGAGTAACAATCAAAGCAGAGCTATCGAAGAAATTCCACATTCTCCTCCAGAGCGAGATGTACCCGAAAAGACGCCAGAACTTGCAAAAACTCCTTCGGCAGATTTTATGGATAAAGCTCAACAACTACTCAATGAACTATACGGTGATCAATGGATGACGCCACAAGTGTTGCATTCACTGAAAAAAGTTACAATTAGTTCAACAAAAAAAATTGCAACCTCTGTGAGATCTAAGGAAACTGCTGTAGCAACAAGAGATCGGTCTGTTGAGATGACAGAACAAGCTAAATTGAGTTCTGGGAATTCGGTGCCCGAATCGAAAAAGACTGCAAAGTCAAATTTTGAACCGAGTGACGAAAGTGTTCTAGCTGACTTTTCCATTTGTAAGTACCTATTTTAAAAATCTTAATGGTTTTCCACTTATTAAAAAACAGATTAATTTTTTATTATAAGCTAGAACTGGAACTAGAAACTGCTTCCGGGCACTACAGTCTTGTAAAACTCTATCAATGTATATCTCGTAGTTATTGTTTTTCCTGATTCGATCGGAACTCGGTACACAATAACTTGGCAAACAAAATTATCAACAACCCTAGAATTCTACACTTTTAAAAAACTGTTTTGAAATAAAACGAATTTTATTTTATTCATTTTTTTACAATTAGTTCGTAGAAATATTCCGCAAGATTTGGATTCGACCCGTCTGCCAATGACAACTGCATCAAAGTTGGATGCTCCAAAACAAATGACCCCCATACCTAAAACGATTCGCGGACAACGGAAAGCAGCCGTACAAAAACCGAAAGCTGAAGCGATTGATGTGACAAAGACAAGAAGTGGCAGAGAAGTGCGACACAATTGGCGGAAAATTGTTGACAGTGATACGGAGTCTGAAGGGGAGAATGCTTCTGGAGATTCTGATCGATCTTGGGAGAACACTGATAAAAATGAACAAATTGAAAATAAAAAAATACCAAGGAATCGCAGGAGGAAGAAGCAGGATGCTTTATCTAGTTTCCAAAATGACGATGAGTTGGTGTACTTGGATTTGAGCAAGGGAGAAGTGCAGATACACAACAACGTTTCTGCAAGTCCACCAGCCAATAATGGTAAAATCTCATAGGTTCTTTCTTTCTCTGCCGTATCTTTAACTATGTTATTACTTTTCAGACGAGAGGTTCAATAGTCGTCTTCAAGAAATTCTTCAGAGCTGCAAATTTGAAGACAAACCCAAACTGACCACACCAGGGGGCAAATCTAAGCGAAAATTATTCTCGGCGTTAGTTAATGAAGACCTCGACAATATTGTGGCCCCGTTTGATTCTCCCAAAGAACGACTGCAAAATATCGACTTCGATGAGGAGAGTGTATCGATCTCTGGAGCTCGTATGCCTGCTAAGTTTGAACCTTTCAATAAGTATTTGGAGTCAGTGAAGACGGGTAAACCCATTTTCAAAATTCAAACTCCAAAAGCGCATCGTGAGGGAAAATCAAGTGAAACACCAAATTTACCAAAAACCCCAAAATCAGCTAAAAAGGAATTGAGGGCAATTGGAGAAATAAGTAAGACGCCAACGGACAAATATGGATTTTTAAAGTCATTAGACCGTAGGTTTTTATCTTTAATATATTTATTATGACAATCATTTGCTGACGGACTATTTTCGTTTAGTTTGTGTGGGAAGATCAAACTGCCATCCAGATGCACTTTATTACAGAGACAATTTTAGACTGAAAAGGGAAGAACTAGCGATTAAGCTGTACGAGATTTACAATAGTAGTTGCTTCAATGACATGCTTAATATTCCTCTGGTTTGGAACAAAAAACTTACGAACACCGCTGGCCGTTGTATGAATAAGAAAAGGTAAGATGTATTTTTAATTTAAGTTAATTAATTTTTTTGAACGTCAAAAGTTTTTGTCTTCATGCTTGCCACACAAAAAGACCATAAAATGACCTAGTAACAAACACTCACAACCATTCCTATTTCCTTTTATAATTTAATCCGAACTTCTTAGATGAGAGGCAATCACCCTTATTCCAAAAGGCGTTTTCCTAAAACGCCACCTGTCGTTTTAGGAGTCGTGTTGTTTTTTTTTTGGTATTCCGTAATTAAAACGCCAGCGTTTCTCTCGCTCTTACATCCCACAATACATTCCAAACATCTGACATATCAAATTGTTTGCAAATTGAATAATTTGGTTTTGAAAATTATATTTGTGTGAATTTGTTTCAAACATAAGAAAAATGTACAGTGTAGAAAGTTATTTTTCTTGGAGCAGCAGTGACGACGAAGAAGAAGAAGAAAAGAAAGATTTGATACTGCAGAAAATATACATTCCATCTAAAGCAAGTCCTTTTGATTTGGCTGGCACAAAGTATGTTATTAAATAAAAAAATATATATGCAGTAGGTAATTCTGCCACTGGTTTTTATTTTTTATTTTATTGCATTTGTTAACAGATTCAAACTTGCTGATACTCTTAGATTTTTTGCAAAAGCGAGCTACCAAAAGGGGTTTGGAACGACTTCAATTTGGGACTATCCCAGCCAAGCCTAAGCAACATTCTTAAGGAAATACCTGCTCGCGTTTTATCTTTGCCAAGTTGTAATTTCTACGAATTCTTTTATTTTCCATTTTAATCGGATAGATACATATATTGTAGATAGATTGCTTGATATAAATATTTGTATATATAATGCATATGATGAAGGAGAAAGAAATACTTGACTTTTGGGTATGTGATTGTCACTGATAACAGTTCAAATAAAAATACATTTTTGCAGGAGATGCTGGGTACCCACTCGAGCCTTTTCTTGTAACTCCTTATAGGTTTGTTATTTTCACCCTTAACAAAGAATTTTAAATTATAAAAACTAAAATAAATTTAAAAAAACTTATATTTTAACTCCTATCGTCAAAAAATTTTAGACGACGAATTTCGGCGTTTTTACAGACATTTTTTGTATGGAAACGACTAACGGAATACCAAAAACAATATAGAGAACACGTTCCACAAGAGATAATCGACAAATTGACGTTTATTTGGCGTCGAACGCCTTACGTAATACCAAATTCACACTGACGTTTTTATTTTGGCGTTCAACGCCTTACGGAATAAGGCTGAAATTACGAAAACAAATGTTTTTGAAAACTTATAGTAGAGGCAGTGGCCCTAAAGAAAAGATTTGTAATAGAAAATGTTGTATTCGAACAGAGAACTCCAACATGATAGTCCTACATAATAATCAACAGGTAGTACAAAAAGATCTTGGGTTATTGTTTAGTTTATTTGCGCAATTCTTTATCATACCAAAACCATCGGCAAACATTTAACCAATAGCCGGGACATTCAGTAGTAACACCATTAGCTTTTTTGTTCAGTTAAAAAGCAATGTGAAAATAAAAAGACTCGCTTGAAACTGGAAAAATTCTTAATTTGAGTTAAAAAGCACGTCTCACCTTTACTAAAGATTCACAAAATTTGTATAGGCAGTTCCGTTTATTGACAACCAATATAGTAGATGTTTTTATTTACGAATTACGCAAGTGAATTGATTTAAAACGGATTTTAGTGGTGCCGGTGCCATCAAACAAAATACCTTCATCCATAATTTAAGTTTCTTTTCCCAGAGTTCCAAGCAATTGCTCCTGAAGGCCTGAAAAAGGTTTAAAAATAACGAAAAATTGGAAGATTTATGGTTATAGTGCAGTTTAAAATTACTTTGCTGATATGAGAGTAGTCTAAATTTAGTATAGAAAGGTATTGTTCAAGAACTGAACTCAAGTCCTCATGAAATATAGAACAAAATTTAAAGACGAAAAATAGTAAATACATCCTTCTGTGATTGGATTTTACTGTACATATACAACTGGATTTTAAAAATACTTCGAATTGAGCTCAATTAAAACTTTTAAATCAAGGGTGTAGCTTCGAAGGAATTTTCCCGTTATTTGTAGAGTAGAGGGATAATGCTGATTTTTGATACTTATGTTTAGTTGATCTTGTTCTTAAATGGTATCAGTCCCATCTTGTTGGTGCACATTGTATTGACATAGCGCTTAAAAAGTTCCCCGTTTTAATAAATAAATCTCCACTCTTCTTAGCCGCAGATTGGTTCACTGGTTACAAAAAACAAAGGTCTGGCGGGTTAGGTAAATATTTGATAGAAAGTTATTCACTAGTGTCTAGTTTTTCAAAAGCTGCGATGAAATAGGCTCGCCATCCTCATTTACTATAGGAAAATTTAAAGGACGATACATTTTGTTTATGTTTTTTGATAAAAGTAAATAATAATCAGTGGCGATTCCTCTCAGTTAGCAGGTTTATCGCCGCTAAACCAAGAATGTATATGAATAAATTCTATGATGTACATTTTATATCCAAAACACAACAAATGAAGAGTTTAAAATTATTATAAAGATTAATTGCAAAAAATCAATGCCATAAATAACAAAGCTGTCTACCTATTTTCAAATCTTCATCAATTCAAATAATCTACATACAACACAAAAATTTCCATACAAAAAGAGTCCCTTAACGTGAAAATTTGCGCTACCAAATTCCCTACAATTTATAATAGAGACAAACAATACAAGAGCGTTTGACTACAACATGTCCCAAGCAAAGCCCAGCTAAATATATGAAAGCGTTAGCGTAAACACATGCGATAAATATATTTTTGCTGCATTGAAGGATGAGAGTCTTGATCTTGATCTTGTTTTTTTTTTTTGTGAGAAGTGAGATGGAAGTAAATACAAAAGGCTAAAAATAATTATATAGAACGATAGAGATTAATTTATTTTGGCATAAAGTCGACAGAAGTATCGGCGTTTCCGTTGTCATATTTATCCATAATTATATGTGTCTATGAATTTAGATTGTTAATATTAAGGGAGAAAATGATCCAAGAAAAATATCTCCTAGGTTGTTTCTTAAATTGTTTTTATTTTCAACAGTCGCGAACGTCAACAGACTCTTAGCCGTCAACACTGTCGTGGATTTTTGTTCACATTACAGAAAGTGCCTTGTATCTACAAAAAAAGCGGGTCCGGCAATTACGTCTGTATATCTGTTTGTCTGTACTTCGAACTACAGCGTAAACTACTGGAGATATTTTCTTCAAAGTCGGTACATAAGGGTCTTTAGTGATTCTGTAGAATGGAAATAGATTTTTTTTTAGCTCCAAAACTAACGGTTCCCCCATACACCCGTAATGTAAAATCTTATTTATCTCGAAAACGGCTCTAACGATTTTGATAAAAAAAAAAAAAATTAAATGTACTATTATGGACTACAATTTTAAAGAAATTTCCTACATACAAAATTACTTTAATAATAAACGGATTTTTGAACTTTGTTTGCACAAATTCATATTTTTCTCGAAATCATCCTGTTAAAAAAAACCAAGACGATTTGGGTTCTTTTTTATTTTATATAACTACTATGGATCTAACCCAATACCAAAGATCAGAAATCGCCACTGGGAAATATGTACTTCTTCAAAATCAAAGGAAACAACGAGCATTAGATACTTTTTCTTAAATAAATACAAATAAATAAAGTACAATATTTTATAAAATATATGTGAATGCATTTGCAAGCATCTTGACAAAATCTCTTCAGCCATCATATAGTCATCAGTTCAAGCTTAATTGGTAAATAGATTTTTTTTTTAAACTTTTTCGGAACATCTCCTGATGAGTTCTAACTTTTTTGTTTTAGGAGAAAAATAAATTTTATGAAAAGTTATGTTCCTCATTATGGCATACTTAATTTTGAGCTTAAATCTACTTGATATCAGTATAAAGTAAATATATATAAGAAAGATTGTCTTTTCTTCACTGAAGGATTTTATAACTCGTAACTCATAACCAACAATGAATCATCAAAATAAAATTTGTATATTTTTAAGTCCTTGAAAAATTAAATATGTACATATAATTCTTTTTTAAGACTCCTTTTAGCTTGATGCACTTCATCCAACGATTTTTTTTCTTGCTTTGACCCTATACGCCCTAGCTTTTTGTCGTATCTTGTGCGAATCACTGCCACAAATAAAACATGTTTTAATTGCAAAAAAATCTTAATTGCTTAGAAAATAAGATACCATTATTCTTTGAAGCTTAAACTATTTAGGGAGTTGCTTTAACAATCCATTAAATGAATTTCATGCTATTAAACATTTTTATGCGTCCCTGTCGTGCATTTTATTTTATTTTCCACCTGTGTTAAATTCATGTATTTTTATTTTTGCAGACTTGGAGAACGAACTTGTGTCATTGAGCTTAGTGAAAAGGTGTTGACTAGTGCCGATCGTTTACGGTGCACTCTTATTCACGAACTCTGCCATGCAGCCACATGGATTTTGAATGGGGAGAGTGGTCACGGTGCAACATGGAAATCGTGGGCTCGAAAAGCAAATCATATATTCCCTGAATTACCGAAAATCGGAGTGTGTCATCAGTACGACATCGAGTACAAATATACATACAAATGCGCTCTATGTGGAGCAAAGTAAGTTAGTAAAAAAAAACTTAAAAACACTTATTAATATACAATTCTCCCATCAAGATCACATGCCCATTCAAAGTCGAAGAAAGTTGAAAACATTCGCTGTTCCTATTGCCATGGAGCCATTGAAGTTTATCTTAACAAAAAAGACAAAGAAGGCAATGTTATGCTGACTCCTGTAAGAGAACCAACTGGTTTCGCAAAGTTTGTTAAGGACAAATACAAGCAGTTCAAACGACCCGATCTCAAGCACGCCGATGTCATGAAGTTGCTTAGCAATGAATTTGCTTCAATGAAAGTCGATGGTAAAGCATAGAATTTAAACATCGGTATTGATATATTTTTATTTTGTATAAATTATGCTTTAATTTTATTTTGGAAATTATTTTTAATATTTCTCTTATAAACAATGAGTGCAATTAGACGCATTTTGTAAAGACAAATATAATAAACGAAATATAAGAACGTAATGTGAAAAATAAAAACATTATTTGTGTGATTTGATTTAAATAATATCAGAAAGTGCTGATATTAACTGGTCGCCACGATCCGCTGATTTGAAAAGGTGTACATCAACAAACTAACAACAACCTCAATGCTTAACGACATAAACTAAATTGCTGAAATCACGACAGAAGTTCCGAAAGGACTCTAGTTTGCGCCACGGCCATATGCGCCCACTTGACCGAATTCATATTTTATGCATAATGTTAAAAACCATATACCTAATCAATCAGTAAAATATAAAAAATCAAAATATTTCATTTTAACGTTATTCAAAAAAAGCATCGACCTCGATGCTTAGTGAAATCAACTTAAACATTTGGTGAAGTTGTATTTTTATCAAAATTAAAAATATAACAATTAAAAGACATGGTCATACGACTGCCATTACGTTATACAACTGCTTCTGGAGTCCTTGGACATTTATGCATGTTATTTCCATCCTTCAATTCTTGTAATATAAGTCGTATCATTTATTTTGCTTTTTGTTTCGTAATACGGCCCAGACACATTGGAATTCTACAAACGAATAAAACAAGGAGTTATTTGCGATAACTCCCAATGTATATTAAAATTCCGTTTAGTTGGTACTTGGCAATTGGAAAGCTTAATGTAGGTGTGTCTACTACGTTTTCACCTAGAGGTAATCTGTTAGAAAGAAAATATCAACCAGTACTCTGGCAGTGCCCTGCCATTGACAGAACATCAATTTGCGTTTGGCAATACCGTCTTTCAAATATTATAACGATTACTAATGTCATTTTTGTTCTTCGAGAAACTTCTTACTTTTTCACTTTCATTCCTTTTTAATAAAACTAAGTTTGTTCTTTCAAGTTGTTTTGCGTATTTAATTCTTCAGGTTCTGGGCCCAGTCCCAACAGTTAATTATATCAGTATTATATTATTAAAGTAAAGATAAAAATATAAAATAAAATGTCAAGCAGCATGAATTCCATCAGGCCGCTCGTGAGCGACAACTATGACACGTGGGTCATGCAAATCGAGGCTGTGATGGTGAAAGCTGGAACATGGAAGCATGTGAATGGAGCAGCACCGAAACCCGATGAAAACGACGAAAAATCCAAAAAGGACCTTGAAAAGTGGTTGGATGACGACGCGAAAGCAAAGTCAGACTTAATTATTGCCATAGATCCGAGTCTATTACGTCTCGTCAAAGGATTGGACACGGCAAAGAGTGTCTGGGAGCGATTAAAGTCTGAATTTGCTTCCACGGGACCAACGAAGAAGGCAACATTGCTGAAACGTGTGGCGACATATAAAATCCAGGAAGGCGACGATCTGCGAAAGAATTTGATGGAATTCTTCGACGCAGTGTCGCAACTTAAGTGTATGGACGTTGATATACACGAAGAGTTGTTGTCGATTCTTTTATTGAATGGATTGCCACCGAGTTTCGAACTGTTCAAATGCGCTATGGAGTCTCACGATAACCTCCCGAAGACTAGTGTTCTGCGTGAGAAAATCCTTGAGAAGTACGATGCAGCAAATCAACGCAAGATAGACGACAGATCCGAAGCATTGTATGTCGGACGAGGTGCTAATCGCAGCAAATCGAAGTTCGAACGAGGAGCGCAGCAACGAAAGCAAAGCAACGCGAACGACCGTGACACATCTTTCAAATTCAGATGTTTCAAATGTCATGAAATTGGTCACAAGGCATCCATGTGTACGAAGAACAACAAACCGAAATGTCCTCCACGATATGAAACTTCAGCGAAAGCAGAAGACACTTTCTACGCGATGGAAGATCAAGCTTTGGGGATACAGAGGAGTAAAATCGAAAGACGTTGGTGTCTGGATAGCGGTTGCACGTCCCACATGTGCAACGATCCGAGTCTGTTTACATCTACACCATTTGCGACTCAAGCAAAGCTGATGTTGGCAAACGATTCTAGTACGACAGTCGATGCGAAAGGGGCTGTAAAGATTGTCACTACAGACGGGATGTCTGAGAGGTCAGTAAAACTGGAAAATACGCTATTAGTTAAGAATCTACGAACTAACCTATTATCTGTTGCGAGGATAACCGATCATGACAACACCATCACCTTTGATAAAGAGAAGGCAATCGTCCGAGGAGACGACGGTGAAGTCAAAGTAGTTGCGAGCCGAGTTGGACAACTGTACTATGTCCAAGAAAGTACAACGCAAGCGCATATGGTGGATGTTAGTGAATCCAAACTTGAGCTATGGCATCGCAGACTCGGTCATCTGAACGAACAAGACCTCTTGAATATGCATCGTAAGAAAGCAGTGACTGGATATTTCCTGAACGAAAACGAAAAGCTTGGCTCTTGCAGCGTGTGTCTCAGCGGAAAAATGACGAGGTTGCCGTTCCCTAAGAAGTCAAATAGAAGCACAAATGTTTTGGACCTTGTGCACACTGATGTGTGGGGACCTTCTAGAGTTGATTCCTTAGCAAAGTCAAGGTACTTCGTCACTTTCATTGACGATTGCAGTCGTTGGTGCGAAATAAGATTTTTAAAACAAAAGAATGATGTTTATCGCGCTTTTAAAGATTACAAGACCCAAGTTGAGACACAAACTGGCCGAAAAATAAAATGTTTGATGTCGGACAACGGAGGAGAGTTTTGCAATCATGAATTTGATGAATTCCTACGATTGAATGGAATAAAAAGAAGACTTACTGTTCCGCATACGCCACAGCAAAATGGTGTGGCCGAACGGAAGAATCGAACGCTTGCTGATATGGCAAGGTGCCTGCTAATCCAATCTGGTATTGGAAACGAATTTTGGGCAGAAGCAATTGCAGCATCCAATTATTTGAGGAATAGATGCCCTACAGTCAGTTTAAATGGGCGCACACCGTTCGAATTTTGGAACAAAAGATTGCCGGACTTGAGGCATCTAAGAGTTTTCGGCGCAAGGACCTTTGTCCTCGATAAAAGTCCTGGTAAGGATAAATTCGAAGCGCGTTCAATCGAGGGCATCCTGGTTGGTTATTCCGACGAATCCAAGGGTTATCGTGTATGGATCCCTGAAAAACAAAAGGTGGTCATTACGAGAGACGTCAAGGTTATAGAACATGATTTGGCTGTTCAGAAAATCCAAGAAAAGAATGTTACCATTACCATCCCAACTGATGAACGTACATCTCAACTGGAGTCAACCTCAATAGATTTGGACGATGAATATGAGCCTCCGATTAAGCAGAAAAACGTTCGTGAAGCCTATAGAACGCGGTCTGTTTCAAAATTAGTCAAGCAGAAAGAAGTCGAACCACCAGTAAAAGATGATGCTGATTCTGAGGATGAAACAGAAGATGAAGTTTACACCGATGCCATTGACGAAGATGAAGTTGAGATGGCGAACATTGGCGAGCTGTCACTTGAGGAATTGATGTCTGGAGCAGAGGCACAACAATGGCTAGAAGCAATCAAGGAAGAGATTCGAGCGCTTATCAAAAACAACACGTGGGATCTAGTCGAGCGTCCAAAGAACAGAAGTAGGTATTGTAACGAGCAAAATCGTTCTACGAAATAAAATGAAAGCAGACGGCACTTTGGAACGAAAGAAGGCTCGTGTCGTTGCTCGAGGTTTCACGCAGCGTAAAGGAATCGATTTTGATGACACCTTCGCTCCTGTAGCCCGCCTCGAATCAATCCGGCTTCTGATGGCTCTAGCAGTCCGTGAAAATTTGAAAGTTTATCAAATGGATGTTGTGTCAGCGTATCTAAATGGTGAGTTGGAACAAGAGATCTTCATGGAAACTCCAAAGTATCTTCAGCAGTCGTTGCAAATGCTGGCAGGAGAGAAGCGAAACGATCATGATGTAGCGGAAAAGGCCAAACAAATGCTGCAAAAACTCAAGAATGGCGACTATGTCTGTCGATTGAGGAAAGCCTTGTATGGCCTGCGGCAGGCTGGACGACAGTGGCATAAGAAGTTGGACGAAACACTTCGTGGACTTGGCTTGAAACCAGCTGCCAATGAGACATGTTTTTATTTCAACACATGTGAAGAAGAATTCACCATAGTTGCAGTGTATGTCGACGACATTCTGTACGCCTCAAAAAGTCAGAAGACGTTGAAACACATACGTGATGGACTTGCTATGGCATTTGAAGTGAAGGATCTCGGACTGGCGCGATTTTGTTTGGGCGTTGAAATCATTCAAGGTGAAGGCGAGATTAAACTGAAGCAGCAAGCATACATCAGGGAAACATTAAAAAAGTTCAAAATGGACGAATCAAAACCAATAAGTACACCAAGCGACGTAAAGTCAAAATTACCTTCTGGAAAAGGCAACACTGAACAGCGTCAAAGCGAAAAACCCTATCGTCAACTCATCGGATCGCTTATGTATTTCGCGATTGGAACCAGGCCAGACATAGCGTTCACAGTTAATCGTTTGGCACAGTATAACGAAACCTATCAAGATGTGCACTGGTCAGCTGCGAAGCGTGTTCTACGTTATTTTCGAGGAACGGAAACCCATGGGCTTACTTACACCAAGGACACCTTGGGTCTTCGAGGATATTCGGACGCTGATCATGCAAACGAGACCGATAGAATATCATACACCGGATATGTTTTCGTATTGAGCGGAGCCGCCATTACTTGGCGTTCCCAGAAGCAAAGGTCAGTAGCAATTTCAAGTACTGAAGCAGAATATGTTGCGCTGTCCGAGTCATCGAGAGAAGCAACATACCTTCAGAACCTCATGATCGAGATGAATTTGCCACCACTAACAAAGATAAGTATTGGAACAGACAACCAGGGCGCAAAGCACATAGCCGAAAATGCAGTCTGTCATTCACGAACAAAGCATATTGCGACCAGGTACCACTTTGTCCGCCAGCTCCTAAAAGATGGGAAAATAACAGTCATCTATATTCCAACTGAAATGATGCCAGCGGATGTGTTCACCAAGCCACTTCCTGGACCGGCCCACTATAGATGCATGAAAGACATCGGTGTATCAACTTGTTAAGAAGTGCTGATTGAGGAAGGCGTGTTAGAAAGAAAATATCAACCAGCACTCTGGCAGTGCCCTGCCATTGACAGAACATCAATTTGCGTTTGGCAATACCGTCTTTCAAATATTATAACGATTACTAATGTCATTTTTGTTCTTCGAGAAACTTCTTACTTTTTCACTTTCATTCCTTTTTAATAAAACTAAGTTTGTTCTTTCAAGTTGTTTTGCGTATTTAATTCTTCATAATCCTGGATTTAAGCGGATTTACCGTTAATCTTCTTTAAATCTCGCAGATTTACCAAACAAATTTATTTCGTAAATCTAGTAGATTAGAAAATAACCTTTTTAAATCTTCATTGAATCAATCGTTCTATAATTCAAACTGATCTACATATTTCCATGTCGTGCTAAATTAGCTCGGTGATTTTTCATCGTTTGACACAAATGGATCTTTCTTTCACTCCATTAGCAGTTTGATAGGTGCTGTCAAAGTTAACCTTCTTTTTAATCTAATCTCGAATTAGTTTTTGGTGAAAACGTAGTAATGATTTGTTCCTACTAGCGCATATTTTTTTTAATCTAATTTTTTATTCGATGTTATTACTTCAAGAATAACATCAAACCGTCGAATTAGGTATTCATTGACTCCAGTGATTTCTGAAGTCATGGCCGAACTGGCAAAAAATTTCTTGCAGGTGACAATTAATGACGGCAGATTAATTGTCCCCGTACCTTGTTTTACAAGATAGACCAGTTTTTCACGAAATTTTCTTCTTCATAGCATTTCTAATTTGGCGGGTCTCATTGTAAGTTTTAAATGGCAAAATGTAGGCAACATGGAGAATACACTCCCTAAAACTTATACGAGAACGAGTGTGAAGAGGCAACATTCCCAATTTCAAAACTTCTCCGTTTACAGCTTTGTTTCTTATATTTGTCAGGTTATTCATTCCAGAAGTTGTAGTTCCACATATGAAACAGGAAAACGCTGAAGGAGTTTCTGTTACAGATTGGGCTGTCTTTCCGTCCAGCATTCAGAATGAATTCGTGTTTGATTGTAAACTGACGTTCGTCTATTTGAATAATCGTCTGAGATAAATTACTGATTTGGGTGTCTATTCTTTGTTTCTCGTTTCGTATGATTTCTGCAGTTTCTTTAACAAAAGATAATTGGATGGCTCTGCAGTATCTTGTAATGGTTTCGCAGAAATCGAATTTCTCAGACCTGAGTCAATGTATTGATTTAATTTTATTTTTTAAATAAAGGTAAACATTTTTTCTAAAAATAATGGCAATTGGTACCGAAGAAATCAAACTTTTTGAAAAACAATACGGTCTAGACGGAGTTTTTTTAAAATTCGATGCAGTGAGACAATTTTTAACATAATGGTGGATTTACATGGGGTATCTGCATTTGATTTCTGCAAAAAAAAGGGATGCCAAATACAGAATTCATATTTGTTAGACAGAGAGAAAAAAAGCAAAATGCAGGACTCCATTTCTGCTTTATAGGAAATTCGAGAAATGCAGAAGTCAAGATTATAGTAAAGACGAACATGTTCATCTTTATTATAGCATCTTCGTCTGCATTTTGTAAATTTGCGATATTTTCACATTTTTCTATAATTTTTGTTGACGGACGCATGATATGAAAACAAAAATGAATCGAAATGGAAGAAAATGGAGGTAAGTTAAATTTTCATTGCATAGTTTCCTATTAACAGGCCAACAAGTTATAGCAGCTTATAGGAAGTAAAAAAAAGTTACCGCCTGTGTATTCTCTCCCACTTTCGGGTTTCGACATACACCTGCCTCTCTCTACTTTTCTGCATTTTGCAGATGCATAAACTTTTTCTTTTCATGAGCAGATGTTTTCTTGTAGAATTTATTATTTATTCACAATTTAAACTTAATTTTGAAAATTTAGGGTAAATCTAAAAGAATAATAAATTTGGCCCAAACACACATATCTCCTTTGTTATGGTGTGGTGTTTCTATTTCAGCACTTTTTTCTCACATATAGGAAAAATGTTTACGATAGAGTGTAGTATATAGTTCAATCGGAACACGAGACAAAACAGACTATTCCACAGCACATCCCATCGACTAAGTATGCGGTTCTTTGCATATAAAACACATCACATCACAACACGCGATAAGTGTGGTTCCATCTTAAGTCGAAGGAAAACAAGAGACAGAATACTAATAAAGTTCTAATTTTATCCTTCAAAATCAAGCTAACAAAAAGAACAAAAGCAGACTTTTTCAAATATAGTCTGACAGTATTTTAGTTTTCATAGAAAGAAAGATGGCCAGTATGTTTTCAAATGATATTCATAGAATGTGATATGGAATATAAAAAACTATAAGAAACTCCACAAGCAATTTATAGCATACTATATGGTATTCTATTATGCATAATATATAAATTTTTAATTCTACGCAATTGAGAATTGTACTAGATGAATCATGTTTACTCACCAACACATCTGTTCGGAAAAATAAAATAAATTTTGACAGTTCATCTGACACTGACAATTTATTTTGTCAAAAAATTTGTTTCTATCGTGCTTGTAGACGCAAAATTTTATAATTTTAAATTTTTTGATTTAAAACAAAATTTCTTTTCTGCAAAAATGGGTCGTCGCTCAATAAATACTACGAAAAGTGGTAAATACATGAACCCAACAGATCAAGCCAGTAAGTTAACTGAAAACTCTCAAAAACAACACTTAATTAATCAATGAACTCAACTTTTAGGAAAGGAAGCTCGTAAAAAGGAACTCAAGAAGAACAAACGCCAGCGGCAAATGGTTCGTGCTGCGGTTCTTAAAAACAAAGATCCCGGACAGATCCTGGAGGAAATGGAAAAAATTGATGAAATGGGTAAGTTTTTCATTCATCGAACGTTGGTTCCCAGTGAAATGTCTCTCTTACTATAGAGTACAACGTAATGCAGCCGTCCCCATTGAATGAAAAGGTGCTGCGGGATAAACGGAAAAAACTTAAAGAAACCTTTGATCGTGTGATGCGGCTCTATGTAAGTAGCAAGTTGTATCCAGTTAATAGGAAAGGATTATAAAATTGACACAATTGCAGCACACCGATGATCCTGAGCATTGGGCAGAGCTGAAACGGAAGGAAGTCGACTACGAAAAAAAACGTCTGAAAAAACAACAATATTACGAAAGTGTTAAGCACGCTCAAAGCGTTCAAATCGATGAGATTCCTCTTCCAGCCCAGGTTAGTGCGTCGTATGTATTTACATAGTTAAGTTTATCTGCTAGTAAGAGAGCTTAAAAAGTACAAATTAGTGATAAATATCTCATTTTATGAAACCTAATTTGGTCACAATAACAGCCATTAAGAGTAAAACCTGCTCGTCAAACGAAAATGAAAAGATTATACGATCTATTTAAGCCGTTTTTCCAGCTCCAAGACCAGGCTACAGTGTCAATCTGGTACTCTTATATGGGCGCAGTACTTGAATGTAAGACTCCACTCCTTGTTAAGCAAGTGTATGCGTATCATCTTGACCCAATCGAATCTCAAATGGATCTAAGACGAACAAAGCCAATTATTTTTTAAACGTCTGACGTTTTATCCTTGCAATTCTGTGTAGAATGAGAGAAAGATGAGACTTTAATAAAACCTGACATTACAATGGTAAAGAACACGAAAAAAAGTATTAAGTGATCGTCTGTCTTTGGTTGTACCTCGACCATGTTCAAGCTTTTTTCTTAAAAATGGAGAGAAAAACCCTTAAAGATCTTTTTATTTCGAAAACGTCTCTAAGATCCTTTTCAGGGTATTTGTTTAAATTTGAATTATTTTTCAAGCTGTTTTAACAAAAAGATTGATTGATCACTTTCATTCTGTATAAAAACTTTCATTGAATTCTAAGTGCGTTAAATGTAAGAGCAAGTATGTGCGACCCAATTGTGTATTTTGTTTTTGTCAGCTCATCTTACATTGAATTACATTACAAAAATCTAACTATGAACAATTTGGAATTTCAGAAATGCTTCTTTCGAATTTCTTTTAATAAAAGCAAATATTTTCTTTAGATAAATGCGAATCAGGGAAGTGTTATTTCATTTCCTGGTCCTCCGAACCGATTTCCCCCGCCTCCAGCCGCCTTGTCTCTACCACCATTTGCTCCTGGTGCCCCGCCTGGAGTTCTGCGCAAACCAAACGAAATGGTAATAGTGATTTTTAATTTAATTCCTATTACTCAGCTCATCCTGTTCACTAGCCATCAAAACCTGTCGAAGAAAAACCTGCAGATATGAAAAAACTCGAACCACCTGGAGTGCCACCAGGTCCACCACCAGATTTACTTGAATTATCAGATTTAGACACCGATGCTGAGAACGACGAACCTCTTCAAAGGGATCCCATCAAAAAACCAAGAATCGACCCAACCAAAGGCAAAGATGGAGAAGATATTCCTAAGCCTAATGCTCTACAACAACGCATGCTGGCCATATCTGGACAAAATATTGATGAATTTATGAAAGAAATGGAAAATGTCCACAAAAAGAAGGAAAAAGAACGCGCAGCCGGGCGAAGAGGTAGCGAGAGTGACACCAAAGACGACACCGATGAATCCGACGAAAGCTCCGAGGAGGAAAGTGATTCGAGTCAGTCGAAATCAGATGAAGAATCACCAGAAACTACCCATGTCGCTATTCCGTTGCCTCCAGCGATTCCTGCAGCTGTTGTTCCACCACCCCCGATGGTACTTCCTGGAGGGCCTCCACTGCCCCCACCAGCTGGCTTACCACCACCAATGATGTTTAGACCCCCACCACTGCGGCCTGGTATTCCCCCGAACTTTGGCATGCGAATGCCACCTGGACCACCACCCGGAGGTCGACCAGGTATGGGTGGAATGCCACGCATGAATATTCGTATGCCACCAGGACCTCCTCCAGGAATGCCACCCCGTATGATGCATAACAAGAACCAACCACACAAAGACACTAAGGGAGTCACGATAATCACAGCTAAACCTCAAATTAGGTAAAACAAAACCCTCAATATAAATACATGTAGGTTGATTTATAACCGTTGTCTATTTCAGAAACTTGAGTGCCGATGTCACCCGTTTTGTCCCATCTGCATTGAGAGTTAAGCGCGAAGACAAATTAAGGCCACAAACCAAGATAAAGCAATATACACAAGAACCAAAACCAATATCGGAGATGAATAAAGGTGCCACCAAGGATGATGCCTATATGCAATTTATGAATGAAATGCAAGGACTGTTGTAGTTTTTGTTTGTGAATAGAATTCAAAAAGGTATAGAATATAATAAAGTAAAACAAAACTCTAAAATCATTCCTTTGTATCTAGTAGTTACATTCGCCATTTTATAACAGAAACCTTAAAATTGAACTCATGACGACAGCACAAAGTTCAACAACTTGTGTTATGAACATGAAAAAGGTGTTCTTAGCGCAAAGCAATAAGTAGATGCAAAAGCAAAAAGTTTAATTACTTAAGCCCCGACATCTATAACCGTCCATCAGATGTGGACAAATATTTTATATTTTTTATTGGCAGGTAGTACCTGTTGTTATAATGGTTAGTCCGTTGGACTGTCATGCAGAAGGTAAATTCAACAGCATAGGTACACCCTACACCCTATGCAGATCTGGGTCGATTCCCAATTAAGAGCGTTTACGGTCATGAAAAGTGTTTCTTATCGTTTCGAACTTGACAGGGAACTGTAGGTCTCCTCAATTCCACCTGACCTGTACAAAAGGATGTTTGAGAATTGCAAGTCGCTTGGTTTAAGATCTGCATGAGATAAGCTTTAAGAAATAGTTCTTGGCTTTCGAAAGAAATTTGGACAGTTAGTCTGATTAAAGCTTCCACAGCTTATAGTTAATGATTAAAGAGGAATAAATTTAAAAGGTTTACATTTTACGCTGAAAGCTTCGGAATGAACTGAGATCAGATGAGAAAGTGGTTAGTTTTGGTGGATATTCAAAACTGTGTCATTTGACCCCAATGATCAGTTTGAAATAACTAAAACTTGATTTGAATTCAGTGGACACTCTATGGTTATAGGGTCTTTAGCTTGAGCTGAACGGACTTGGGATAGTATATGCTATACATATGTACATAATGTGTATAAATATGTACTTTATGATGTTTTTTTTGTTAAAAAGGCCTACCACAATCCTTACCATAAAATAACTTAAGGAAGAAGGGGTCGATTTTATGAATATTTACACCGTTACATTTAATTGCAAGTGATAATAAATACAACTGGATGTATGCAGTGATCGTAGAGCCAGATTATATACATAAATGCTGCTCTAACCCAGGGTGAGGGAGTAATTTGCCCTGATTAATCAGTTGTTTTATAACAGCGGGCTTGTCCCTCATCCGGTCGATGATTGCCTATGGATGCCCGGTGTGGTTCAACGTTTCAGCATTGCAAACGAAAACGATACGTGTGTTTGAGTATCATATTAGCTGCCTTGGATTATACGGCTCAGGCTTCTATTAGCCAATTTCCAAAAAAAATATATTAAACTACAAACTTATATTAGATGTTCATTAGGCTATAAAACACGAAAGGGCCATTTATTTTGCGCGAAGTTAATATTACCAAAATAATAAACAATTTAAGTTGCACTGTCCCTAATAAAAGAAAACTATTTTCCTACAAAAAAAAAATTTTGGAAATTAGGTATTCCTAACCAACCAAGTAATTCAAACGGTTTGATGGAATCATTAGATTCTAAACGAAGAATAGATTTCACTCAACTAAAGGTCCGATGGAGAATTTCAAAATAAATCCGAGAGAAATACGTAGGTAGTTTTTCGTAGGCGACAAATTACGCTGTGGCCAGTGGCGTAACTATAGGGTGGCAAGGCTGGCAAAATGCCACGGGCCCCCGACCGTACATTTTGCTGATAAACTTCACTTGGCCGGAAGGGTATAACGTGCCTATTTGAACGGTGTGATAAGGGATACATTTTTTTTTTTGGGTAACTACGTATGTACATCAGTGGTTTCTTAAAATTAAATTCTAACGTGACTATTTTTACTGGGACGCGCCGGAGGGCTCCATCCAAAAAAATCTACCACGGGCCTCAGATGGTATAGTTACGCCACTGGCTGTGGCATTTGCTGTAACGATGGGACTACTCCGCAAATCAAAAATGTGCAATTCCCATAGATGCCCAATGCAATATAACCAACTAAACATGTAATCGGTCATTTTTATTGCACGAAAAGTGGCTGCAAATCAAAACAAATGAGCCGTGCAACTGTGACGAAAACTGTATACAATGTAGTATGTATGTATATGTACGCAAACAGATATACATATGAGCAGACAAAAATTGAAGACTTCACGTCACGTCTGACGAAAATGTTCTTTCTCAGAGAATAATTATTGCTGACTGGTTTAATTATTGGCGCGAGACCGTAGTACTTTACTACCTGTATGGAGAATTTTGAATCGAGAGCCTAATTGAAAGACCAGGCAAAATCTTTCAAATTGATGAAAGCAAATTTGGGAAAAGAAAATATAACAAATGTAGACGTGTGGATGGCCACTGATTACGCATGATTGAGGAAATATTGAAATACATATTATGTATGTACATAAGGTGTGCCGCCGTGTTAATTCCCCTTATCAAAAAGCACGTAAAGGCAGGCACAATTATACTTACGGATTATTAGAAAACCTATGCAATCAACTTCGCGGACTGGATTGTGGAATATGTGTGAAGGAGCAACAAGAAAAAGAGTATGAATGATCCACTTGAAGCTACAGTAAAACCCGCTTAAGAGAAACGGCAAAATGTCACAGTTTTACTTTCACTTAAGCGGGTTTTTCACTTAAGCGAACCCCGCTTAAGTGAAAAATAATTTCACTTAAGCGGAGTTCGGATAAGTGAAAAAAAAATTTCACTTAAGCGGATATAAAAATTCCAGTAAGCGGAGATTTAAT
This sequence comes from Chrysotoxum bicinctum, assembly GCA_911387755.1. Classification (NCBI taxonomy): domain Eukaryota; kingdom Metazoa; phylum Arthropoda; class Insecta; order Diptera; family Syrphidae; genus Chrysotoxum; species Chrysotoxum bicinctum. Next base: position 5,254,959 of record OU426989.1, read on the forward strand.
GCTAGAAACAATATTGTTTTTATCTTTTGAACTTGCCTTGAAAGAAGTTAAATAAAACAACGATTAAATAACACAAAAATAATTTATTGAAAAACGAAAACTAGCAAATTTTTTTTCTGTTCGATTTTTTCACTTAACAGAGTTTTTTTCAATGAAAAATATTAAAAATTAACTGAAAATATGTTTCAGTTATTCGGGTTTTTCGCTTAAGCGAGTTTCAATTAAGCGGAGTGTTTTAAGAGAAATTGGTCGGAAAATACTTGGGGATGAAAAAAGTGTTTCAGGTAAGCGGGTTTTTCTCTTAAGCGGATTTCTCTTAAGCGGGTTTTACTGTATTTTGAAGGCTGTAATATTTGTTTATGATGATTTTATTTTAAAGTAAAGTAGGTACATCGAAGTCATGAGTTTTAAGATAGTGTTTTATTTTGAAAGTTTCTATTATTTCATAATATGTATTGTAATATTTTTCCAAGGTTCGTTAAATAAAACTTATTACTGTTTCTAATATTTCTTCTTTATTTACACTTTTCAAATCCAAACAATAAATCTCAATTTATAATCAACTCTAATACTTTTATTCCAACTTAAATCCACTTCTTTAATTACACTTTCCACAATCCAATAGTTCAGCTTTGCACACTTTCATAATCGAAAATAAACTGTCTTGTGCTCACCGCGAACACTCCCTTTTATACTCAAACCAGTTGTTCTAGAAGGTTCTTGTCTAGAATATTCTATTTGCTTGGAATGGAGATAGAATGTTCTAGTAGTTTGGAATAAGGAGAAATTTAGATGCGAACTGCTGGAAAAGAGCTTTTTTTTTGTTCCTTCATAAGAAGATATGTAATTCTCAACAGATGGCGCTGTAGGAGTATAAGGCTCTGTTCGCAACATTGCCCCCTTCTTAAGATTGTTCGTCCCGAACAACTCTATCACCAGCTTCGGCACTGTATCGGTGCAGTCGATCGCTATGCACAACTTTTAGCTTTCCTCTTAACCCTCTTTGAATTCGGTAAACGACATCATTGATTTTCGTGACGACAGTATAAGGGCCTTCCCAGTTTTGTTGAAGCTTCGGCGATAATCCCTTTTGACGATGTGGGTTATATAGCCATACACGATCTCGTACTTGGAATCCTGTCGTGTTTGCTCTTGTGTCGTACCTTGTCTTCATTCGATCGCTGTAAGCGCTCATTCTAATCCTGGTCCTTTCGTGGATGTCGATTAGCCTCTCTTTTAGGTCACTCACGTAATCCCCTGTTTCTTGAGACTCTTGTGGTGGGTGTCCAAACCTTATCTCACTAGGCAGCCGTATGCTTTTTCCGAACAGGATTTCAGATGGTGTTTGTCCTGTTGAGCTATGTACTGCACTTCTATAGGCCATCAAAAATAGTGGTATGTGCCTATCCCAGTTTCTTTGGTAGTCGCCTACGACCTTAGTGAGGTGCTCTTTTAAAGTCCTGTTGAATCTCTCGACCATTCCATCAGATTGCGGGTGAAGTGGTGTGGTTCTCGTTTTCTTAATGCCAAGGAACGCGCACACCTCTTGGAATATGTTCGACTCAAAGTTCCTTTCTTGGTCAGAATGGAGCTCCATAGGCACACCGAACCTGCTTACCCAGTTAGACACAATCTGGTCGGCCACGGTTTTTGCTTCTTGGTTCGGGATAGCGTATGCCTCAGGCCATTTGCTGAAGTAATCCATTACCACCAGAATGTATTTGTTTCCATCATTCGTTTCCGGAAATGGGCCAGCTACATCAACAGCAATCCTTTCAAACGGTGAGCCAACATTATATTGCATCATTTTTCCTTGCAGTTTTCTACCAGGGCCTTTGGTTGCAGCACAAGCTTCACAATTTCGGCACCACTTTTCAACGTCGTCTCTTGCATGCAACCAGTAGAATCGTTGTCTCACTTTTTCTAAAGTCTTATTGACTCCCAAATGGCCTCCTGAAGGTCCATCATGCATCTCTCGAAGAACCTCTTTGATTTTCGATTGAGGTAACACAAGCTGCATTACATAGGATTTACCATCAGCGGACTCCCATTTTCGCCGAAGAACACCTTCTTGCACATGAAGTGAGTTCCATTGTGCCCAATAGGCTTTTAAAATTGGACTCCTATCGGAAATGTCATTCCATGCGGGTTTTTCTTCATGTTCCTTCCATGCGAGAAGAGGTTCAATGTCGGGGTCTTCTTGTTGAGCAGATCGTATTTCTTCATTGCTCCATCCACAAATGGGGTCAGCTCTTATTCGCAGAATGTTGATGGATTCCTTTTCTTCTTGTCGCCTGCAATGCTTGCAATCTATTTTACAAGGTCTCCGGGATAGTGCGTCGGCATTTGAGTGCAGCTTTCCCCTTCGGTGTTGAATTTCGTAATCGTAAGTCTGCAGTCTTTCTATCCACCTTGCGACTTGTCCTTCTGGGTTCTTGAAGTTCAACAACCAGTTAAGAGCACCATGATCGGTTCGTAGAAGAAACTTCTGTCCATAGATGTATTTATGGAAGTGTTTTGTTGCCAAAATGAGTGCCAAGAGTTCTCTTCTGGTCACACAGTAGTTTCTTTCGGTCTTCGACAGTACTTTGCTGAAATAGGCGACAACCTTTTCTTCGCCATTGTGCACTTGTGACAGAACAGCGCCGACTCCCACGTTGCTTGCATCAGCATCGATGATAAAAGGCTTGCCTGGAGTCGGATAGATCAGCACCGGAGCATTGCATAGATGGTATTTCACTTCTTGGAAGGCTTTTTCACACTCACCTGACCATCTAAACTGCTTGTTCTTTTCTGTAAGCTGATGCAAACTCTTCGCAATTCCGGCAAAGTTCTTAACAAAACGTCTGTAATAAGTAGCAAGACCAAGAAAACTTCGTAGTTGATGTTTGTCCTGTGGTGTTGGCCAATTTTTGACGGTGTCAACTTTTTCAGGATCGGTCTTGACTCCTTGGGACGAGATGATATGTCCCAAATACTTTACTTCAGTCTGGAACAGTGCACATTTTTCTGGGTTCAGTTTAAGGTTAGCCTCTCGAAGTCTCTGGAACACACCCTTTAGGTTCTTACAGTGTTGGTCGTATGTTTTCCCATAAACGATAACATCATCCAAGTAGACAAGGCAAGTTTTCCACGTCAGGCCTTGAAGGACGCACTCCATCAAACGCTCAAAGGTTGCCGGAGCGTTGCAAAGACCAAACGGCATCACGTTGAACTGCCACAGCCCATTACCTGTGGAGAACGCTGTCTTTTCTCGATCTTCAGGGTGAATTTCAACTTGCCAATATCCACTTTTCAAGTCCAGTGTTGAAAACCAGTGTGCTCCTTCCATCGCATCTAAGGTGTCACTAATTCTTGGCAAGGGGTAACTGTCTTTCTTGGTTACGTCATTCAACCTTCGGTAGTCAACACAAAACCGTGTACTTCCGTCCTTCTTTTTGACTAGGACCACTGGTGACGCCCAAGGACTTTTGGAGTTTTCAATCAAACCATCCTTCTTCATGGTGGTAATCATTTCCTCAGCTTCACCTTGTTTGGCCAGTGGAAGACGTCAATTCGTGTTATGGCTGCGACAGATTCGCACTTACCAATAACTTCTCCTTTCACTAACTTTACATCGTACGGTTTGGTGTTGAGTATCCGTACGGGGACCATATTGTTCTTCGGAGCCACAAGTGTCTTCCCAATGATGAAATTTTGGGAAGAACAATCTGGGCCTGGTTCCACCATTAGGTATCGATGGCGTCCACACTCACCTTCTAATTTTGTCCAAACGAATACCTCAGAAGAAGTAGGAATAACCACATCTTCTTTGATGACAGTCCTTAGAGTTGTTGTTCCTTCGTGCCCATAGATCATTGGAATCTCTGTATTCTGGTATTTGAGTACCTGGTTGCCAATATCCAAAATTACTCGATGTTCTTTCATGAAGTCCATTCCGATGATGCACTCGTCACATATATCTGCCACCAAAAATTTGTGTGAGAATTCTAGATCTGCAATTCGAATTCTCAGTCGGACTTCACCATAAACCCTAGCTGCTTCTCCTGTGGCAGTTCTTAGACGGTAGCTATTGGTGTTGTGTAGCCACTTCAAGTGCACTAGGTCTTGACGTACAATGGAGGCTGTGGCACCGGTGTCGATGGTGACCACACGTTTGTTGCCATTTAATGTTGCCTCGACAGTCAGACTTCTATTGTCTCGCTTAGTTTGAGAGACCTGGATGGTGTTTCTGGGGCCATCGATACCAGAAACCAGCTTCTGCCCCTCGAAGTTGGTTCTTACTCGTTTCCCTGTTGGGAAACTGTTCGGGAAGTAACACTGGTGTTATGGTTACCTTGTTCGGAGTTCGAAGCTCCGTGTCCACAATGTTGACAAGCTCTTCTGGGTGGTAACCGACATTGACGCTGTAAATGTCCAGTCTTATTGCAATTCCAGCACTTTGCAAGTCCGTTTCGTTGGTTCCTTTGGACATCAGTTCTTTGACATGAGCATTCTTCGACGACGGCTTCTCTAAGTCGATGTACTCCGTGAGAAGCTTGCTCAGCTGCTTCCATTGTCAAGGCAAACGCTAATGTTTCCGAAAGCGTTCGTTTTCCAGCAGTTCGTACGGCCCTTTGAAGATGTATGTCAGAAATGGCGCGAACAAATGCCTCAACTGCGAACTGGTTACAAATTTCCTCTCCAACATCTGGATATGCAAGATGAACAAGCCTTTTAATGTCCGCTTGCAGTTGTTGTAGAGTTTTGCCCCTCTTCTGAACTCTGGAATTGAGTTGCACTTTGAAGACTTCTTTCATGTGGCTGTTACCAAAGCGTTTGTCTATAGCCAAAACCAAGGAATTGAAGTCGCCGCTCTTATCTGCTGGTATGGTTTGCAACAACTCAGCAGCTGCTCCTCTAAGAGCAAGAGTTAAGGCTATATACTTGTCAGCCTCATCCCAGCCATTTGTTGTGGAAGCTGCCTCGAATTGTTTCTTGTATATAGACCAAGAAGTTTGTCCATCAAAGGTTGGAGGTTGCATCTCCTTTTTCCTCAAGGTTTCTCCAGAACTTTCCCGAATCTTTATATTTCGAATGCGATCTAGCTCTTTTGAAAACGTCTCCATTTTGTTGTCGACTTGATTCTCCAATAATGAAACACGTTCGGCTTGATTCTCTAACAATGAAACACGTTCATCAAGTGCAGATACATTTTTCTCGATGTTAACAAGCTTGCCTTCTAGCATGTTTCTCTGCTCTTCGAGAAGGTCTTTTTGTTCGCTATGCTGTTTCTGCAGGCATTCGAGAACATTCTTCTGTACATTCTCTTGTTCTTTCTTTTGTTCATTTCGTTGCTCTTCGAGACGTTCGAGAACATTCTTTTGTTCTTTCTTTTGTTCATTTCGTTGCTCTTCGAAACGTTCGAGAACATTCTTTTGTTCTTTCTTTTGTTCATTCCGTTGATCTTCGAGACGTTCGAGAACATTCTTTTGTTGTTGAAGCAGAAGACTAATCATATTTGAAACATCTACATTTTTACTTACGTCTGCTTCCTCAGGGTCAGCTTCAAAGACGAAAATGTCCGGGTCTTCATTTTGTTGTTTCAAATATTCGGCCAAACGCAGAACAAGCTCATTTTTCGATCCTGCTCTAGAAAGTTCTCGCTTGCCTAATTCACTTTTCAGCTCATTACAGTTGAGCTCTTTTAGTAACTTGCTCATTTTTATTATTATTATTATTTTTTTTTTTTTTTTTTTTTTCACACACTTCACTTCACAATAAGTTTTATTCCACTTTTCTGACACCAATGTAATATTTTTCCAAGGTTCGTTAAATAAAACTTATTACTGTTTCTAATATTTCTTCTTTATTTACACTTTTCAAATTCAAACAATAAATCTCAATTTATAATCAACTCTAATACTTTTATTCCAACTTAAATCCACTTCTTTAATTACACTTTCCACAATCCAATAGTTCAGCTTTGCACACTTTCATAATCGAAAATAAACTGTCTTGTGCTCACCGCGAACACTCCCTTTTATACTCAAACCAGTTGTTCTAGAAGGTTCTTGTCTAGAATATTCTATTTGCTTGGAATGGAGATAGAATGTTCTAGTAGTTTGGAATAAGGAGAAATTTAGATGCGAACTGCTGGAAAAGAGCTTTTTTTTGTTCCTTCATAAGAAGATATGTAATTCTCAACAGATGGCGCTGTAGGAGTATAAGGCTCTGTTCGCAACAGTATGTATATTTTTTTTTTAACATTTCCACATATGGTATGTTGAAGTACGGTACTAGAAAGTACTTATGTATCATCATATCATGTCATTGAACACACTTTCATTTTATAGTTTCTGAACACATTCTTTTTACGTTTGAACTGATTATATTTATAAATAAAATGGTTAACGAACAACTTATTCTGGAATATTATTTTGCTGTGAAAGAATAAAGAATCAAGCTAAGGTACAAATTATAAAATGGTGGTGTAATAAAAAATAACTGCTGCCATTATGCGTCTGCTTAGCTGCTGAACATACCCTAAGTGGAGCGACACCCGCGAAGCGGGCTAGGCATAGTACTGTTTATTAAAAAAAAAAAAAAAAAATTAATACCCTTCCAACTGACAAAAAAAAAACTGTTTCTTCAAATAATGATCAAATCTGTAGCATGTAGACCTAGCATGTCTTTAGCACAAAACACATTTGCTTTAAATTGATATCAAAAGTAATGCATTGCACGTCATATTTAGTTTGGTTAATGTTTTCATTACTCAATTACAGGCACTTTCAATTCTTTAAAATTTTTAATTGTTTATAAGTTTTTCTCGTGTTTTATGATTGTTGTGATTTAAAAATATAATTATATATACCTATACAACACATAAAAAATAAAAAATATAAGAAACTTCATTTAATTAACTTAATTTTTTAAGAAAAAATAAAACTATAAGTCAAAACGCAGCGAAGAAATGTGCAAAGGGGAAACATTTAAACATTTAAACTTGGAAACTTACTTTTCTGGCCTTAGCTTTTGCAAATTCAGAAATGAGATTATCATAGTCTAAAGAATTTAATAATTCTTTTTCATTATACATAATATAGTCAAGCCTACCAATCTCTTTTGAGTCATAATTGTCGTGAGATAATTTTTAATAATTGTATTAAGAATTTGGAGAGCAATAACTAAGTGAGGACCAAGGACTTCAAGGCTTGGTTTAAAAATCAAATGTAACACATCTAAACTTGAGCTTTGTGGTGTAACAAACGGGGAAATTACTGTTAGCAATTCTCATCCATCTAGATCTTTAAAATTACCAAATGTTAAAACATTCTGCAAAATAAGGCATGAAGCACGTACCTACATTTTTATTTTTTAAATATTTGCTATTTGCTTATGTTTCTTAAAAAGGAAAAATTGATACTAAATGTGCCAAGTTGCTTGCTGAAACCTTTCTGTAATTGATTGAATTGCATGATCAAGTATTTTCAAAAACGGACAGACTTTGCAAATATTTACTAGTTTTATTTATATTTTCTAAAATATCAAACCAAAAAAGCAGGCAGCAAATAAATTTAAAATCAAAAATTTTATGTTTTTTCGCCTCTGGATTTTGGTTGTGGCAAAAATACCTATTATTTGATTAAACACCTGTTTTGAGTTTCTTGATTTGTTATTCTCATCAAGTGCTCCCTAAAACCAAATCAAATGAAGCTTTTTCTTCTTCGAGTTGTAAAAAATTACCATTGTTGAACTCCAACAGTTTATCTGAAGTCCCGCTTTAATGACTGAAAACCAAGAAATTTTACAATTTTAATTTTACTGAATAGCCTTTGTAGAATCATTCCCAATGTGTCAACTGCTGTGGCTGATGTCAAACCTTTTTCTAAAAATGTCCATGATTTTAAATTATCGAATTGGAAAGAACTAACCTCGTGACTTTTTAAAATTGCACTTAAATGTGGCCAATCAGAACTATCTATACTTGACAAAGCATGACATTTTTTATATTATCTTGCAAATAAAAAACAACAGAATCCTTTGGTTTTGAATAAATTAACCAAGTCCTCGGAAATATGTACCTTGCCATTGGAAAAAGTCTGTTGATAACTTGAAACTGATGATTCTGAATTTGCATTGGACTTTTTAAAATAATTTTTTTAAAAAGCTCATCAGATCAGACCCTAATTATTGGGGTCAGCAAAAAGTTCATTCTTTAACATTCAAGATAGGTACCTGGCCTCACTGAATTTTCTACCTGCACCTAATCGCTGCGGTTTCAAAATTTTGCAAAATTTTGGTTCTGTTTCTTGTTTTCGACCTCAACAAACCTTCGCCTTTTTTTAAATTCTGCGCCGAAGGCTAATACACACTAAAATTGAGCAACCAAGTTTGTGCTATGATATTTAATCGTGCGAAGATGAAGTTGCACAAGTTCACCCATAGCTTTCTCCAAAATGCACATTAAATATTGTTGTGAACAGAGCTTTATACTACTACAGCGCCATCTGTTGGAAATTTGCATATCTAATTTATGGAAGAAACAAAAAGCTCTTTTCCAATGTCAAATGTATTTCCCCATATTCCAATCATCTAGAACATTCCAAGACGAGAAGCTTCGCGAATTTTCGAGAAAAACTAACATGAGTATATAAGGGAGTGCTCGCGGTGAGCACGAGACAGTTGATTTTTGATTACGGAAGTGTGCAAAACTCTGCTTATTGGATTGAGGAAAGTGTAAAACAAGTGTGAATTTAATTTGAAGTATTTGAGTTGATTATAAATTAAGATTTATTGTTGTGATTTGGAAAGTAAAAATAAAGAAGAAATACTAGAAACAGTAATAAGTTTTATTTAACGAACCTAACAAAAATATTACATTGGTGTCAGAAAAGTGGAATAAAACTTATTGTGCAGTGAAGTGTGCGGAAAAAAAAATAATGAGCAAGTTGCTGAAAGAGCTCAACTGTAATGAGCTGAAAAGTGAATTGGGCAAGCGAGAACTTTCTAGAGCAGGATCGAAAAATGAGCTTGTTCTGCGTTTGGCCGAATATTTGAAACAACAAAATGAAGACCCGGACATTTTTGTCTTTGAAGCTGACGCTGAGGAAGTAGACGTGAGTAAAAATGTAGATGTTTCAAATATGATTAGTCTTTTTCTTGAACGTTTTGAAGAGCAACGAAATTAACAAAAGAAAGAACAAAAGAATGTTCTCGAACGTCTCGAAGAACAACGAAATGAACAAAAGAAAGAACAGAAGAATGTTCTCGAACGTATCGAAGAGTGTTGTGTGTAACACCCAAAAACCAAAAATAAATGTAAACAATAAAAACAGAACCAAAACAATTAATAAAAAAATGTAAACAATAAAAATCAAAACAATAATAATGTAAACATTCATGAACTCGACGCATGTCGACCTACATGTAATTGTGTTAATCATCAGCCGTCACCAAGCGATACCATCGTGCATTGAACTGATCGTATTACACACTAAGCATGTTCGGTCACTATGCGCCAAGTGCATAAATCGATTTTTGCTTATGACTGCAATCATATGCGACACATTGACTGAGCATTCAGAATGCCTATGAGGAAATACAACCGAAGGTGTATTTTGTCAAGTGGACATTTAATTCTTACGTCATGTGGGACAGTGTAGTGTAGGTCATAGGCAAAATAAATAATTAAAGAAGTAGAACAAGAATATGTATGAAAATGATATTATGTAAAACTAGTTGTAAGTATAAATAGAAGAAAATTTGGAAAATAAAGTTAGTCTAGTTAAAACCTTAACCACGACTCAATCTATTTTTAAAATCGTGCATTTTGATGCTCGGAGACACAAGCGGCCTTTTAGGCTAAGAAATTTTGTTCGTAAGAACTGAAGACCACCTCGTCAACCATTACATGGCGATCCTGCAAGTCTGAACCAAAAATTAATAATTCAATAATAGTCTAAAAAAAAAAAAAAAAAAAAAAAAAATTAGATGAATACTCTAGAAGAAATAAATGCATTATTTAAAAAATGGGAAGAACTAAGTGAGTATCGACCCAATACTACACAGATACCAGAAGATACTCCGGTATATACACCAATACCACGAGAAGCTGGTCCTAAAGCTTTAACTATAGAAGAATACAAAAAGAGACAAATCAACAAAGTCTCAGAAGCTTCTAAACCACCACAAAAAAAGAGAGGCGGTAGGAAGAGACAGTTCCAACGCAAGTGTGCGGAACTCCAGAACATAATAAATATTAGCTCTGGAATACAAAAACAAAAACTAATAGAAGAAAAAAAAAAAAATAAGACGAGATGGGTGGTAAAAGCAGCAAAGAAGAAATCATAAATAATAACGTAGCAGCAGCGACATCAGCAGCAGCGAACAAAACAGATACACTTATTTCATCGGAAAAAATTGTATATTTAAATTTCATTTTTTTGATTATAATATTATTGTTCAAAGTAAATTCTTACTATAAAAAATATTTAAGAAAACATGCCCTCAAAACATTAAATGTATAAAATTTTTAAATTAAATTGTATGTTAGAATAAAAATAAAAACATTTTAAATACGAGTATATGGAGTTTGTAAAATTAAGAGAAATACTAGAGAAATTAAAAAAGGCACCTAATAGAACGTATACTAGAGAATATGTACAAAAGGTTGACAAGCAAATTGAACAAACATGGTTAGTAATACAGAACACAGCTGACCTAAAAGACATTACACAATTAAAACAAAAATTTGACTTAATAGTTATACAAATTCGGCAATATTTAAAAATTAAAGGTGATAACGAAAATTTAGGAACTGTAGAAGTAGACGAAAATACAGACACGGACACAAAAATAGAATTAGAAAGTACAATGGCAAACTTTGATTTAGTAATAGCCACCAAGGTGATACCTGAATTTCAGGGTAGTCAGAAAGAACTGAATAATTTTCTAGGTTTGATAGAATTCTATCACAATACTTTAAAAGACATAAACCAAAAAGAAACACTTATTAAATTTATTCTGGCTACTAAGCTATCGGAAAAAGTAAAAAATAAGATCCAAACAGAAAATACACCGACAACCTTTGATGAGTTTCGACAAATTTTAAAATCATCATAAAAATCAAACAAAAATGCTTTTAGATTTCATAGTGAGATTTCACAAAGTTACCAAGGAAATCAAAATGTTTCAGTATTTTCTTCACGAATAGAACATCTAATAGCATCTTTGAACGATTTACAAATTTCGGAACAGGGTGAGACTCACAGAGAGACAATAGTCAAGCTGAATGACCAAATAGGACTAGCAGCGTTCAAAAATGGTTTATCAGAACCTTATAAATCATTAGTAATGGCTGCAAGACCATCCAAGCTTGCAGAAGCAGTGCAAATTGCTTTAGAAATTAGTCCTCAGCATTCTAACCAGATAATGTATTTCAATAGGATACAGAGAGGTAGAGGTAACCCCAGAGGAAATTTTAACCGAAATTATCAGAACAATAATACTAATTCTAACCGATTCAGGGGACAAAATATAAACAACAGAGGACATTACAGAACGCAAAATAATAAGTTTCAGGGAAACGGGTATGTCCCCGGCCGACAAAACCCGGGGCACACATTAAGAGGAAGATAATTTTCATAAAAAATTCCAACAAAGATACAAATTTTATAAAATTAAAAATAAAAGGCAGAAATCAACCAATAAATTTACTAATAGATACAGGAGCCGATATTTCAATAATTAAGAATAGCATAGTCAGTAGTAATTACAACATAGAATATGATAACAATTGTCAGATAGGTGGAATAGCAAAAGAATCCATAATAACTTTAGGAGTCACAAAATTAAATTTATGGTTCGAAAATAATGAAGTTGAACATAAATTTAGTATAATTGATAATAAAATAAATTTAACCACTGATGGAATACTAGGAAGAGACTTTTTAATAAAGTATAATTGTAAAATTGATTATGAGACGTGCACATTAACGATTTCCCTAGATGGAGAAGATATAGTATTGCCAATGAATATGAATACAAGAGATATTTATGATAATATAAAATTACCGCCAAGAACAGAGGTAATTCAACTAATAAATATAGATTTAAAAGAAGATAGTATGATTTATGGAAAAGAAATTAAGAAAGGGATATTCCTAGCAAACGTAATTATTCCAAAAGAAGGAAATAAGCATATAAAAATACTTAATACAACAGAAAATGAGGTCAATTTGAAACATATTTCGTTAGGAATAGAACCAATCTCAAGCTATCAAATACTACATTTTAAAAACAGCTTAGAAGATGAAGATAGGTTTAAAAAAATAAAAAGTGAGATAAAAGTAGATAATTTAGATAATAATGCAAAAGATGAAGTTTTCAGAATATGTAAACAATTTCAAAATATATTTCATTTAGAAGGAGAAGAATTAAGTAAAAATAACTTGTATGAGCAGAAAATAGCATTAACAGACAAAACACCCGTTTATATAAAAAATTACAGGTTACCACATGCAAATTTGCATGAAATAGAGGAACAGGTTGACAAATTACTGGATGAGGACATCATTGAACCATCAACAAGTCCATATAACTCACCATTGCTGATTGTACCAAAGAAAAGCACAGGAGAATCAAAGAAGTGGAGATTAGTTGTAGACTTTAGGTCTCTGAATAAAAAAGTAGTTGATGACAAATTTCCATTAACCAGACTAGAAGATGTACTTGATAAGTTAGGAAAGGCTAAATATTTTTCAACTTTAGATATGACAAGTTCATTTCATCAGATACCACTAAATCCCAGATCAAGACCATTAACAGCTTTTTCAACCGATTCGGGACACTTCCAATTCAAAAGATTACCTTTTGGATTAAAAATATCAACGAATAGCTTTCAAAGGATGTTATCAATTGCATTAAGTGGTCTACAAACATCTGCATTTCTATATGTAGATGATATAATTGTATTCGGTTCAAATTTAAAAGAACATAATAATAACCTTATAGAAGTATTTAAAAGATTACGAAAATACAATCTGAAATTAAATCCAAATAAATGTAACTTTTTGCGACCAGAAGTAGTTTATCTTGGACATCTTATAACTTCACAAGGAGTAACAACAGACCCAAGTAAATATAATGTTATAAAAGAATACCCAAAACCAGAAAATGCAGATGAAGTTCGAAGATTTGTAGCTTTCTGTAACTATTACCGACGTTTTATACAGAACTTCGCTGAAATTGCAAAACCTTTGATTCAATTATTAAAAAAAGATCAAATCTTTAGCTGGACACAAAGTTGTCAAAATGCTTTTGAAAACCTTAAAACGAAATTAATGACACCTCCAATACTAAACTATCCAGATTTTTCGAAACCGTTCATATTAACAACAGATGCATCAAATTATGCATTAGGAGCTATTTTATCTCAAGGAGAAGTAGGTAATGATAAACCCATTGCCTATGCAAGTAAATCTTTAAACAAACATGAGCTTAATAAAGCAGTAATAGAGAAAGAATTGCTAGCTATACACTGGGGAATAAACCACTTTAGACCATACTTATACGGTAGAAGATTTGTTGTTTATACAGATCACAGGCCATTAGTTAGTCTTTTTACTCATAAAAATCCTTCATCTAAATTAACTAGAATTAGAGTAGATTTAATGGATTATGATTTTGATATAATTTTTAAGCAAGGAAAGATGAATACAAATGCTGATGCATTGTCTAGAATAAAGTTAAGTTCAGAAGAATTAAAAGAAATGATACCAGTAAACAATATAAATGTCCTAACAAGAGCAATGAAGTTGAAAGATAAGGAATATATTAGTGAAAGAGAAGAAAATCCGGAAATTATGCCTCCAGTGGAGACTGTACACCTCCACATATGGGAATGCATATCTATCTCAAACACAAGAAACGTTAAGAAATTGCAATTTGAAAATATAAAGAATTTAATGGGGCCACCAAAAGAAACAATATATGCAGTTAAAGATACAATACATGTTGGATACAATGATAATTCTCTGTCAGAGTTAAAATTGATTTTGAAGAAATTGCTATCCTATACAAAGCATGTGAAAATAGAAAAGCTAGCGCTAGCAATGAATAATAAAATTTTTAAAAAGATATCAGTGCAAAAATTCAAAAAGATATTTACAGAACTGCAAGAAAATAAGAAAGAAAATTGTCTAGACATTATATTATATAATTCACCAAGAAGAATAGAGCATGCGAGTGAGATGAACAAATTAATAAAAGAGTATCATGATGACAAGTTAGGAGGACATATAGGTATTAGAAGATGCATTGCGAAACTTAAGCAGAAATATGTATGGAAGAATATGAATAAGATGGTAAGAAAATATATAAATAGTTGTAGAGTTTGTAATGAAGTTAAAATTAATAAATATACTAAAGAACAATTCATAAGAACAGAAACACCTTGCACATCATTTGAAGTAATAACAGTAGATACAGTAGGACCACTCAGACCATCGAATGGATATAGGTATATTCTCACCATTCAATGTGAATTAACCAAGTTTATAGAAGCATTTCCACTAGTCACTAAAGACGCTGTTTCAGTAGCAAAAACCATTGTAGAAAAATTCATTTTGAAATATGGTTGTTTTAGGAAGCTAAAAACAGACAAAGGCACAGAATTTACTAATGAACTATTAGTTAATATCTGTAAATTACTAAAAATAGAAAAAACTACGTCTACACCATATCATCATGAAACTTTAGGGACAGTAGAGAGAAATCATAGAGTTCTAAATGATTATTTAATGACTACAGACGGAAAAGACGATTGGGAAGAATTATTACCTTACTACACTTACACATATAACACCACACCACACAGTACTACAAATTATTCACCATTTGAATTAGTATACGGAAAATTATGTGCTTTACCTTGTGAAATTATTAAAAATAAAGAAAAAACATACAATATTGATAATTATGTTAATGAACTAAAATTAAAATTGAAATACGCTCATGAAAAAGCTAAAGAAAATTTAGAACAAAGTAAAAATAAAACATGTACAAATCAATCTAATGTAAATAATTCAAATTTTAAAGTTGGAGACTATGTCTATTTAAAAGTTGGAAATAAAAAAAAGTTAGATAAACCATTCAGAGGTCCTTATAAAATAATAGAACAAAATGGACCAAATAGTATTGTAAGAATTGTCAATGAAAATAAAGAAGTTCACAATAATAATTTAATAAAAGCAAGAAATAAATAAAAATATATACACATATATATATATATATAATGTAAATTTGTAAATATACCCATCATTTTTCAATCGCTATGTGTAACAAGATATAATTTCAAAAAATAATTTTTTTCATTTAAAGATAACAAAATTATTTTTTTTTTAAAGGGTGAGGGTGTTGTGTGTAACACCCAAAAACCAAAAATAAATGTAAACAATAAAAACAGAACCAAAACAATTAATAAAAAAATGTAAACAATAAAAATCAAAACAATAATAATGTAAACATTCATGAACTCGACGCATGTCGACCTACATGTAATTGTGTTAATCATCAGCCGTCACCAAGCGATACCATCGTGCATTGAACTGATCGTATTACACACTAAGCATGTTCGGTCACTATGCGCCAAGTGCATAAATCGATTTTTGCTTATGACTGCAATCATATGCGACACATTGACTGAGCATTCAGAATGCCTATGAGGAAATACAACCGAAGGTGTATTTTGTCAAGTGGACATTTAATTCTTACGTCATGTGGGACAGTGTAGTGTAGGTCATAGGCAAAATAAATAATTAAAGAAGTAGAACAAGAATATGTATGAAAATGATATTATGTAAAACTAGTTGTAAGTATAAATAGAAGAAAATTTGGAAAATAAAGTTAGTCTAGTTAAAACCTTAACCACGACTCAATCTATTTTTAAAATCGTGCATTTTGATGCTCGGAGACACAAGCGGCCTTTTAGGCTAAGAAATTTTGTTCGTAAGAACTGAAGACCACCTCGTCAACCATTACAAGAGCAACGAAATGAACAAAACGAACGTTTCAATGAGCAGAAAAATGAACAAAAGAATATTCTCGAACGCCTTGAGAAACAGCATAGCGAACTAAAAGACCTTCTCGAAGAGCAGAGAAACATGCTAGAAGGCAAACTTGTTAACATCGAGAATAATGTATCTACACTTGATGGACGTGTTTCATTGCTGGAGAATAAAGTCGACAACAATATGGAGACGTTTTCAAAAGAGTTAGATGAACGTGTTTCATTGCTAGAGAATCAAGTCGACAGAAGAATGGAAACGTTTTCAAAAGAGTTAGACCGTGTTCGAAATATAAAGATTCGGGAAAGTTCTGGTGAAACCTTGAGGAAAAAGGAGATGCAACCTCCAACCTTTGATGGACAAACTTCTTGGTCTATATACAAGAAGCAATTCGAGGCAGCTTCTACAGCAAATGGATGGGACGAGGCCGACAAGTGTATAGCTCTAACCCTTGCTCTTAGAGGAGCAGCTGCTGAGTTATTGCTAACCATACCAACAGATAAGAGTGGTGACTTTAATTTCTTGGTTAAGGCTATAGACGAACGCTTTGGCAATAGCCATATGAACGAAGTCTTCAAAGTACGACTCTATTCCAGAGTTCAGAAGAGGGGCGAAACTCTACAACAGCTACAAGCGGACATTGAAAGGCTTGTTCATCTTGCATATCCAGATGTTGGAGAAGAAATCCGTAACCAGTTTGCAGTTGAGGCATTTGTTCGCGCCATTTGCGACATACATCTTCAAAGGGCCGTGCGAACTGCTGGAAAACGAACGCTTTCTGAAACATTAGCGTTTGCCTTGACAATGGAAGCAGCTGAGCAAGCTTCTCACGGAGTACATCGAATTAGAGAAGCCATCGTCGAAGAATGCTCATGCCAAAGAACTGATGTCCAAAGGAACCAACGAAACCGACTTGCAAAGTGCTGGAATTGCAATAAGACTGGACATTTACAGCGTCAATGTCGATTACCGCCAAGAAGAGCTTGTCAACATTGTGGACACGGAGTTTCAAACTCAGAACAAGGTAACAAGAACACCAGTGTTACTTCCCGAACAAGTTTCCCAACAGAGAAACGAGTAAGAACAAACTTCGAGGAGCAGAAGCTGGTTTCTGGTATTGATGGCCCCAGAAACACCATCCAGATTTCTCAGACCAAACGAAACAATAAAAGTCTGACTATCGAGGCAACGTCAAATGGCAACAAACGCATGGTCGCCATCAATACTCTGCGAATAAGGGCTGACCCCATTTGTGGATGGAGCAATGAAGAAATAAGATCTGCTCAACAAGAAGACCCCGACATTGAACCTCTTCTGGCATGGAAGGAACATGAAGAAAAACCCGCGTGGAATGACATCTCCGATAGGAGTCCAGTTTTAAAGGCCTATTGGGCACAATGGGACTCACTTCATGTGCGAGAAGGTGTTCTTCGGCGAAAATGGGAGTCCGCTGATGGTAAATCCTATGTGATGCAGCTTGTGTTACCTCAATCGAAAATCAAAGAGGTTCTTCGAGAGATGCATGATGGACCTTCAGGAGGCCATTTGGGAATCAACAAGATGTTAGAAAAAGTGATACAACTATTCTACTGGTTGCATGCAAGAGACGACGTTAAAAAGTGGTGCCGAAATTGTGAGGCTTGTGCTGCAACCAAAGGACCTGGTAGAAAACTGCAAGGAAAAGTGATGCAATATAATGTCGGCTCACCGTTTGAAAGGATTGCTGTTGATGTAGCTGGCCCATTTCCGGAAACGAATGATGGAAACAAATACATTCTGGTGGTAATGGATTACTTCAGCAAATGGCCTGAGGCATACGCTATCCCGAACCAAGAAGCCAAGACCGTGGCCGACCAGATTGTGTCTAACTGGGTAAGCAGGTTCGGTATGCCTATGGAGCTCCATTCTGACCAAGGAAGGAACTTCGAGTCGAACATATTCCAAGAGGTCTGCGCGTTCCTTGGCATTAAGAAAACGAGAACCACACCACTTCACCCGCAATCTGATGGAATGGTCGAGAGATTCAACAGGACCTTAAAAGAGCACCTCACTAAAGTCGTAGGCGACTACCAAAGAAACTGGGATAGGCACATACCACTATTTTTGATGGCCTACCGAAGTGCAATACATAGCTCAATAGGACAAACACCATCTGAAATCCTGTTCGGAAGAAGCATACGGCTGCCTAGTGAGATAAGGTTTGGACACCCATCAGAAGAGTCTCAGGAAACTAAGGATTACGTGAGTGACCTAAAAGAGAGGCTAAGCGACATCCACGAAAGGACCAGGATTAGAATGAGCGCTTACAGCGATCGAATGAAGACAAGGTACGACACAAGAGCAAACACGACAGGATTCCAAGTAGGAGATCGTGTATGGCTGTATAATCCACACCGTCAAAAGGGATTGTGGCCGAAACTTCAACAAAACTGGGAAGGCCCTTATACTGTCGTCACGAAAATCAATGATGTCGTTTACCGAATTCAAAGAGGATCACGAGGAAAGTTAAAAGTTGTGCATAGTGATCGACTGCACCGTTACAGTGGCGAAGCTGGAGATAGAATTGTTCGGGACGAACAATCTTAAGAAGGGGGCAATGTTGTGAACAGAGCTTTATACTACTACAGCGCCATCTGTTGATCTAATTTATGGAAGAAACAAAAAGCTCTTTTCCAATGTCAAATGTATTTCCCCTTATTCCAATCATCTAGAACATACCAAGACGAGAAGCTTCGCGAATTTTCGAGAACAACTAACATGAGTATATAAGGGAGTGCTCGCGGTGAGCACGAGACAGTTGATTTTTGATTACGGAAGTGTGCAAAACTCTGCTTATTGGATTGTGGAAAGTGTAAAACAAGTGTGAATTTAATTTGAATAAAGTATTTGAGTTGATTATAAATTAAGATTTATGGTTGTGATTTGGAAAGTAAAAATAAAGAAGAAATACTAGAAAGAGTAATAAGTTTTATTTAACGAATCTAGCAAAAATATTACAATATCTAAATGTTTCCTTTCTTCTTGACCTTTTCTTTTTATAAAATTATGTTTATCCTTGAGCCTACTTAAGGACAAACATAACTAAATATCTAATTTCATATAATAACAAAAGCATAAACGCCTACATTGAAAAAATTAGTTGTATTTCTATAGACCGCTTAAAGTATCAGTGGAAGTGGATGTACATATATTTTCATATACACAGCTGACAACTACCTAGTACCTACTTGTTGCATTTATTGCTTTTTTCATAGATGGGAAAACCCATATACAGGTAAAGTGCGTAATAAAAAGTCTATTTATTTGAATCAAGCTAATTAATATCTAGCGTACAAAAAATATTACTTAGAATTAAGAATTTATAAATTATACAATATTATAGAATATTTTTTTAAAACTATTATTTGAGACATCACAAAAATTTGTTAATAAATTATGATTGACGTTATACAAATTAAACATTGTATTCAATGGTGAATTTTGCTCATAGTTGGTACGATAGTGTTTTATGTAAATTGGGCCACGAAAACCTCTTAGATTTCGATTTGGAACATTAAAATTAACACGACACAAAAGGTTTAAAGCATCGATATTACCATCAATAAGATTAACAATAAAAACAAAACATAAATGAGAACGTCTGCGCTCCAGACTGGGTAAATCTATGAGTTTTAAACGGCTGCTATATGAAGGAAGATTCAATGGATTCTGCCAGCCTAAGCCTCTAAGGGCAAATTTTAGGAATCTTTTTTGAATTTGTTCAATTCTTATTTTGTGACAACTGTAGTAGGGGGTCCATACCTGGCAAGCATACTCTATAATGGGTCTGACAAATGTAGTAAATAGTTGTTTGATAACATAAGGATCAGAAAACTGACGTGATTTCCTTTTAATCCAACCTAATATTGAATTGGCTTTATTACATGCCATATTGATATGCTGTGTGAATTCGAGTTTCTTATCGAACAATACACCAAGGATAGATACATCATTTACATTTAATAGATTTACGCCATTGAAACTATAGTCAAAAGATAAAACGGACAATTTTCTTGTAAAATTTATAATCTTACACTTATCGATATTTAACAACAAATAATTACGTGCACACCAATTATAGAAAGCATTTAGATCAATTTGAAGCTTTTCACAGTCAAGATTGCTAGAAATAGTTTTAAATATGTTAACATCGTCTGCATACATAAGAAACCTGCAAATGGAAGTATTTGTTTGCGTAAGATCAAATTTCATATATGTACTTGCTCCTGGTGATACGCCTCCACAGTTTTGCGCCCTGTGCATTTGCACATCTTGCACATATGGTTGGTCTGCTCCTGCAAATATGTACTAAGGTGGTTTCGAATTTTTCAAAAAAAGCTATGAAAAGCCATTTTCAATGGAAATCATTTCCCTAAACTGAGTGCGCGAGAAGACAATAGCACATACCAACGAATATTTTACAAGGTTTGTTTTCATTGACTCGGAAAACCTCGAAATCGTTCTTCAGACATTTGAAACGGATTTTGAGTATTCTTCATCAAAAGCAGCATACATTAGTCTCAATCATTTAACTTTATAATTATTTGTTTTTAAACAAAAATAAAACTAAAACGAATTTGAATACAAATTTCAACTTCACTTTTTATTTAGTAATTAATTTAAAAAAGACAGATGGATTTATCGTATCTATCCAAATTCTAGTCAAAAAAGATTCCAAATTAAGCTTATCGCATTGACTTTCAGAAACCCATTATTTTTACATGCGATAAATGTGGATTGAATCGTTTCATTTTTTAACGATGCGATAAGTTTTCGTTAGCGTTACAGAATGTAAATCCTGATTATTATATATCAACAGAGAAAATCCGTCCTCTCAAATCGAAATCTCTAATCTAGAAGAGACAAGAAATATTTAAAAATATTGCTTCGTTCCAAAGTTATAAATTTTCAAAACCCACTTATTATTTATGACCAAATTTAGTATTCATGGCCCATCATATGCCCTAAAATTAAAAGTCAATGGAGCCGTTAAAGCAAAATTCAGTGGTACATATGAATTTTGTCTTCAGTGTCATACAAATCAGTTATCGCATGATGTATTCCTTGCTTAATAAGTATTAATTAAAGTTTAAATGTTAATTAATTTTGCAACACGTGTGCATTATTGCCTTGCCGTCATCAGTCGCGCGCAAAATATAATTATTCAATGTGTTTCATATTTGAAAAATCATAATGGGCAAGGAAATTAGTGTGGGAAATGAGAATTTCTCTTTAAATAACAATTTTTTGTCCTTTTGGTTTAAAAGTCGTGATCGTTTTTTTAAACTTGCTCTACAGGGCAAGTATTGGATTCGTGTAGGAAAGCTAGATTTTGTTCAAGTGTAACAGTAGATACGGTGATGAAAATGTACAAAATGGGTTCATTATCCTCCGTTGTTTTGATGTACAGTACTTCCACTTAACAGTGAGCTAAAGTCTTTTTTTTATAATTTTGTGCGCACAAGAAGGATTATGACTATGACTACCCTTAAAATATGTTTGATCACAGTGCGGATGTTTAGGAAAGTTGTAGAGGATGTAGGTAAAAGGAGATAGGAACGCACATTAATTTTGATTGTCTGAATATTCTAATGGGAAATAGTAAAGCATTCCACATTCGTGTAGTGTGGCTAAAGAAAGAATCTCTGAATTTAACAGCACATCCGAAGTTGGGCACAAGGGTAAGCTGATGGGCAATCTCTGAAGCGCCAGCATTACTATCAAATTGTCTAAGTGCAAAAGTTCAACTCGCTATTTCACAAGAACATTATTTAAAATAAAATGCTCGACTGGATCGCACGAACTTGCACTTGCGTAATAGACTAAGAATTTCAAAAACGAATGTTCATAAGCCTTTAATTCATTTTTCAGACTTAGTAGTGAGAGATTAAAACAGAATGCCATGTGATTTCTTAAGCAAATATGAATTTATGCAAGAACAAAAATTAAAAAAAAAAAAAATAAATATTAAATTATGTATATAAAAAATTTTAAGAACATTCTTAAGAAAAAAAGTTGGTACGCCAAATAAAAGTTTTTATTATTGTACGAATAAAAATAAAGTTTCGAGAAAAATACAATTTTCGAAAACCTTTATTCTTAGGTAAAATAAAAAAAATTTCATATCTTGTAAAATGTATTAAGAAACTTTTAATTATCAAGTTTAAAAAAATTAAGAATGGGGTTTTTGAAATATTGAAAACTTGAATACACAATACTTTAAAAATTTTTGGGGAGCCTTAGCATAAAAAAATGATCGAAATCGGTGGTACCGTTTTTGAGAAAATCAAAAACAAAAAAATGGTTCTAGAGGGGGTACCATTAATTATCATTTTTTGGAAATCTGTGGAATAGTTTTTGAGAAAACAATTATTTATTAAATTTCGAAAAAAAAATCGTATGGGAGGTACCATTATTTTTGGTCTTAAAAAGAGAAAAACCGTGTGAGGGGAAAAAATTAAAAATCATATCTACCAAGTTTAACGAAAATCAAAATCGGCCGAGCCGTTTAGGCTGTAGTCGAACAGACAGACGGACAGAATTGCAAGACCCACATTTTTTGTATTCTCTATCATCGTAATCTTGAGTTCAATTTCTTATAAGATTACGATCATGCATAGTTAAATGGAAAATTAAAAAAAAAACCGTTTATGTTAGTGAAATTTAGAGATTCAACCTTCAATGTTAACTTTCTCCGAAGAGCTGATACTTAATGCTGTACTTTTGTTAAACCCCTAATTTTTGTTTGCTCATGAAATAAATCTTAAGGTAAATTTATCTGAATTAACTTTGTTTTTTGTGTTTTGATTTAAAGGTGTTCCAATAATTGATGAAAGTGCTCCGTAATTCGTAAAAGCTTTGCAATTTAGATCTAGTTTACTATTATTACTTGGCAGGGGCGAACGCAGGTAGGGGTTTTAGGGGTTCAAACCCCCCCCGAAACCACAAAAAAAAATAAAAGTTCATTTTGTTAAAAAAAAAGTGTTATTTTCGTGCATAAATCTTCTGATAGTGTTGTTTTTTCTTACGATTTATAGGTATATAAGGCAAGTAATGCATTCGTAAAAAAAATCGAACTCAAGATTTGTATCAAAGTTGATATTACTATGATAGCGAAGACGAAAAATGTGGGTCCCAAAATTCTGTCTGTCTGTCTGTTCGAATACGGCCTAAAAGGCTGGGCCGATTTTCGTTAAACTTGGTAGATATCGTTTTGAATTTTTTTCCCCCACACGTTTTTTTCCTTTTCTTTTTAAGACCAAAAAATAACCATTCAATTTTTTTTCGAAATCTTATAAATATTTTTTTCTCAAAAACAGTCCTACAGAATTTTGAAAAAAAAGAATCATAAAATTTCATTTCGTCATTTTAGGTAATGGTTGGAAAAATTTGTTCAAAAAATGGTTATTCTTGGAAGCCCCCTTAGAACCATTTTTTTTGGTTTTTGATTTTCTCGAAAACAGTAGGTACAACCGATTTTAATCATTATGAAGCCCCTCCAAGGTTTAAATATTACTGCGTATACAAATTTTAAAAGGTTTTTTTTTTGATTCTTAAAAAAATTTCAAAATTTTTTTCTGGAAACTCGAAAACCCCATGGTCAATTTTTTTTAGACTTGATAAATAAAAGTTTTTTAATACTGTATAATCTATAAGAACTGAGAAAAAATTTTTGTTTTACCTAAAAATAAAAGTACCCACAATACAAATGTTAAAAAAATGGTTTTCGAAAATCGAAATCGAAAAACGGCTCTGTGAATTTTGAAGTTTTTTTTGTTTCGATTAATCTTTACTTTTAGAGAAGCTTCTAAGAAGTTTAAAAAAACATTGCATTTTAGGACTTAAAAAAAAAATTTTAATTTTTTAAAGAAAAATTTTTTTTTTTTGAAAATTCGATACCTCAAAAACTGCTCAATATTTTCTTTGTAAATTAAATTTTTATTCGAACAATAATAAAAAGTTTAAATATGCGTACCAAAATTTTTTCTTAAATATATTTTAAAAATTTCTTATACGAAAGCTAATTTTTTTAAGAAACCACTAAAACGAATTACAATTTTGTTCTTTCATAAACTAATATTTGCTCAAAACACATATCATCCTGTGTTTAGTTCCAATTACTAAAGGAGTTTTAGTCATTTAAAAAATGAATTTTATGCTTTTTCTCTAATAAGATTATTTTTTTAAATTCTTAGTCTTATACATAAGAGCAAGTTTGTGCGACCCAGTCATGCATTTTATTTCATGTGTCTTCGTATTTTAACGCAATTGTCTTAATTTGAATTGATGATTAAAAAATAGAGACGAATCGAACAGCAATTGCGTTTTTGATAATTAACATTATTTATAGGGCAGAAAACGAACGGAGCAAATATACCGATACAGATATCCGAGTTAATCTTAAGGGCCGATTTATGGCTAATAAATGATTTCGATTTTTATAAGTTTGAGTTACAATGAGTAGCACATACCAACCTTTGATAGCGTTTTGGTTATAATTATGTAGTACTATAGTTAACTTAGGCACCAATTGAGTGTTGCTGGTGTCCTTATCTTTTCGTATAACTCTTTTTCCTATGATCGCAAAAGTACAACAAGTTATAACTTCACGTATGAATATATGCCGGATTTAGTTTTGCAAATTTGGACCACTAGGCGAACCTAGAACTTATTATAACTCTATTGTTAGGTACACGTACACTTATGGAATCACTTTCACTCTTTTTCTTCTTGTTGCATTAATGATATTTTACGAACCAAATAATGGCCTCCATCAAAGGGGCCGTAGTAAAAGTCTATGTCTAACAATTAATTACGGAATAAAAATGCCCAATTGGGAAGCACCAAAAATGCCCTCGTAGTGAATATTTTCCAACTTTTGGTAACATTATTCAAATTTGCCAAATAGGTATCCGTTCCACCATCTTTATGATGTTTTGTTTTTGTGATTAGCTGGGCCCGTATTATGATTACGTTTTACGATACTCGTTTTTTTAAAACGATAATCGTTTTCTCTTACGACTGCTTTTGGCACTCGTATTTCATTGTTTTGACACATGTACTATTTTTGTCAGAAACATTGAAAGAATGAAGTTGGATGCGCTTAAAAAAATAGATTTTTTTTATTTTATCAGGCAATATTTTGATGCATCCATTATCGTAAACCATAATCGGTCCATGTGTTGACTATCGTTTTCTAGGGTATCGTTTTTTTGCCTTTCGTTTCGTAATCTGTAATACGGGCCCTGTATGAAATTGTTCCGATAGGTCCTATCCCTAAGAGCAAATATCATTTAGTTATAACATATTTATGTTAATTACAATAAAGAATATGTAATTAACAGGTACCTACAATATAGTAATAAAAAAATATATTTATGAATATCTACAATTTTTTTGAAAACCCCCCCCCGAAATTATTTTCTGCGTTCGCCCCTGTTACTTGGCAAAATTTTACAAAACATATTAAAATATTTTATTTTGTACTTTTAACTTCTTTAAACAAAATTAATGTATATGACTATTTTAATAATAAACAAGTAATTTATATGTATTTTAATTGCTTGGCATATCCTTATAGTTTTGGTACACGAAATCAAGTTCGTGCGATTCAGTCGTGTATATTATATTTCAGAAATGAAACTTTCTTAAAGATTATTATTATTTTTTCTAATTTTTTCTTATCAAAACGAAAAACGACACAAGAAGATCCAAACAGGATGAATTCAACTGAATACACAGCAAACAGAGTTAAAAATATAATTGGATACAGGTGGGACTAAGTAATAGCATGAGCTACCTTTCCTTGCTATCAAACTTATCTTCAGAATTTCCTAAAATTTCATAAATGCAAGTTGAAACTTTCTAACATTTCTTTGAATCCTTGGTATTGAAAACATAAAAAGGGAAATAAAAAGAAACTCGTAGGAAGGAAAGTCTCTAATTGGATTTAGCTAATTACTCCTCAATTTTTAAAACAAGTGTTATGACACCCCCATAGCACAAGAATGCCTTTTGATTTTTTCTCTAGAGGGTAGGTAATTGAACATTCAAGCTAAAATTAAAAAAAGAAAGGACGTGTCCGGAATTAATTATAACAGTGTGCCGGTGAGTGGATAATTTGTATAAAATATGAAGAACAATTCAATTATCACCATTGTACCTTATAACTACATGAATTTGCCTTTCTTTGCTGTTTGATAAATATTTATTATTAATTAAGTTGTTCGCTTATGCATTCCTAAAATACGATTAAAGATTGTAATAAAACTGGAGTATATGTACCTATACCTACCTTAAAATCTTACGCAAGAAAAAAAAATATGAAAACAAAATCCAAGCAGTAAATCAACACTGGAGTGTGGCCCTTATAAAGTCTTTAGTCTTGTCAAAAGAATTTATAAGAGACAAATACAGAACTTATAACAATTTAAGAGGAATCTATAGTATAAGGCATCAAAGACTTTAACACATATTTTTTTATTATAAATTATTCAATCTTGATAAAGTTTGGCCTCGCGCGAGAAAAAAAGTTAAGAGTGCGTATTAAGTAGGTACTTGCAATAACTCATACTTATAACAATTTCTAAAATGGATTTATTATGATATTAAGATAAAGAATAACATTACTCATGCTTCGCTGAAGAATTTTGAATTTACTCATGGAACATAGCGAAATATTTATACATACATTCCGGGTCACTTGATTGTCGTTGGATTGCTTGAAAGTTTTTCTCATAAGCTTTTCCAGTGCAATTTTACAATTCACTTTTGCTCAATTGTTTATTAAGGCCTTTATAATGTTAAAAACATCATGAGTGATGGGGGAAAATAGGGAGGGACAGAAAGTAGGTGTTGATGGACATTGGTTTTGAATGTTTGCAAATTGAAATGCCAGGGGAAACCCGTGCCGAGTGACTTATTCCATAGTCGTGTTGTTCGACTAAGTAACCAATCTCTGTTTTCAAAACTAAGCTCGAAGGTGAATCAGTGAGCATTCCTCGAAATGGGTATTACGGGTGAACTGATTCGAGTAAGCGTTCCTTGTGAAAGAAGCGATACAACAAGGAAAGAAATTAAACATTTCGGCGGTGCTCAAGAGATGGGAATGATCCCATGATAGTCCTGTTTCTTATCAGTTTTAACGCTTTTAGTTTTAACACTCTGTTCTGGATTCTAGCCCATGAAATTTGAGCTGTACCTGCCCAAAGATGTGAGTTATACTCGTGTTTTGGACATATAAACCACTTATAAATTGTAGTCAGATCAGAGGGGGTGAAAAATAGTCGTCAACATACACATCGAGTACTGGGATCTTTTCGGCTTCATCGATGCCATTCAAAGACAATGGCAAAAAAAGTGGCTTCGACGAATAAAGACAGCATTGAGTTTTCGAAGCATTAAACTCCACACGATTTTGTATAACCCATTTACCAATGCTGTTAAGATCAGAGATTAAAGAGCTTATCATAAAATACCGCTGCAATTCCATTCCGAAGGAGATGGACGTGAATTTAAGAACGAGTATAATAAGCTGAGGTTAGATTCATCGGCAAAACAATGAAGTGAATTAGAAGTTTCAAACAACAGGTCATTTCTAAGAGTCGAAGACAAAAGGGCAGCCCTGGGGAACACAAGCATTTATTTAGTAAAGATCAGACTGAAACCGTTCAATGCAGCATGTATTGAACAATCCAGAATGTAATTTCTTATTCAAGTAATAAGGGTTTCATACATTTTCTATAAGAGAGTCGGGTGCCAAACTCGATCAAATGCCTTAGAAATATGAAGCGCAATAATCTCTAGAACAATGGTGAGATTTTCCATCAGCTCAGCAGTGGAGCGAATGCTGCGAAAACCGCATTTCCGGTCAATAAGATCTTTCGATCTTCGAGACATTTCTTGAACTGATTATTGATCAGTGAATCCAAGTGAAATTGATCGGTAGGAGGAGGGGAGGAAGGGTCACCTTTTTTAGGAACAGACTGGAAAAATGCTGCTTTTCATCTTCTAGGGAAGATTCCAGAACAGAAAATGAGCGATGCCAGCGATGAAGAACAGCTCTTCAGAAGAATGGGGTGTATTCCATCAGGAGCAGCAGATTTGATGATATCAAGATCTCGAAGAGCTCTTGCAACTGTAAGAGTGCAAAAATATATTTGTCCCATTGAATGATTTACGTTCTCAAGTACAGGAAGGGCAAAGTTGCTTTCGGGTAAGGTATGTGAGCTGCTAGTACATTTGCCTTATCTTAGGAGCTAGTTATAAGATTTTTGTTGTAGATCATGTAAGAAAACATTTTATGTTTTGGTGGTGCAACAGCACGAAGAGAACCAGGACCTCGTGAGTTACAACTCTCAACCATTGCTGTGTGGGTGTTACCACTTGTTTTCTTAATTGTATTTTTTTCTTACCTGATTATACATTGTTCCATCGGCCATAGAAAATAAATTTTCTCAACTTAATGATGAATTCACTCCGAGTGCTGATGGTCTTCCTGTCATTTTCCTAAAAAAATATTATTCCTCTCTTTCAAATCCTCTATCAAAAATTTTTCATTTATCCTTATCTCAGGGAACATTTTCCAAGATATGGAAAACATCTTTTATAACACCAATTCACAAGAAAGGCCTGAAAGTTGACGTGAAAAACTATCGACCAATTGCTAAACTTTCACATATCCCAAAAGTGTTTGAAAGCATTTTATATAAACTCCTCAGTTTTCGTTGCAGGTCCTTAATTGTCCTAACACAGCATGGTTTCTTAAAAAACAGATCCACCTCCACAAACCTTGTAGAATTGGTTTCATTCACTCTAAGAGCCTTAGAAAACGGGAACGAAGTTGATATGGTCTCGACTGACTTTATCAAAGCTTTCGACAAAATTTATCACAGCCTCATAGTCTTTAAACTATTCTCTTTAGGTTTTGAACCTCTTTTCCTGCAATGGATTACTTCTTACCTATAAAGAATCATAAATATTATGTCCGCTTCAGATCCGCGCTTTCCAATCCTATTCTAGCCAATTCTGGTGTCCCCCAAGGTAGTTATTTAGGCCCTCTCCTCTTTATCCTTAAAATTAACGACTGTCCTTAAACATTTTCAAATATCCCTTTAAGCTGACGATAAAAAAATTTTCAAAATCATCGCAGCACCTGAGGACATATCTCTCCTCCAAACAGATCTCGAGAGTTTCTCAACCTGGTGTACCAACAATTGCTTAGAGCTAAACATTAGCATATGCCAGACAATGACCTTTTTAAGTAAACGCATTAAAACAACTCCCCGTCATATTGATGAAATAATCCATAAGTCCAACTCAGCATTAGGTTTTGTAAAAAGATGGTCTAAAGAATTTACGTGACCCGATCGCTCTACATTAGGTTTGTTCGACCTTTAATTGAGTATGCATCTCAAGTTTGGTCTCCATATCAAGATATACATATGTATATCAAGAATAGAAGGCATCCAACGATGATTCCTTCGTCTTGCACTTCAATACCTTCTTTAGGATAATCCTTTGATCTTACCCCCTTATCGTGACCGCCTCCAACTGTTAAACCTCAACTCATTACAGGAACGTAGAGAAATT
Source organism: Chrysotoxum bicinctum (assembly GCA_911387755.1). Taxonomy (NCBI): domain Eukaryota; kingdom Metazoa; phylum Arthropoda; class Insecta; order Diptera; family Syrphidae; genus Chrysotoxum; species Chrysotoxum bicinctum. Next base: position 5,284,637 of record OU426989.1, read on the forward strand.
GCTGACATACTTTTCATACATCGGCTTCTCTCTGGTTCAGTTGACTTCTTATCTCTCTACAACTCGATTTCTTTCAATGCTAGCACCCGTAACCTGAGAAACCACCGCCTTTTCTATTTACTATCACACCAAACCTCCTATGGCCTTAATAAACCTCTGACCCGTATGCTCCGGTTGGTCAATTTGAATCCAAATTCATTTGATTTCCATATCAGCACCTACAACCTCAAACTCCTTTTGTCCCACCCCCACTCTTAGTTATAAGTTTAGATTTAAGTTTGTTTGTAAGTTATACTTATAGCTGAAACTAAGCTCAATAAATGGGGGCTTAGCCGCCACTAAAAAAAAATTTAAAATTTAAATAATCCATGATAAATGACAGTCACTGAGAAACCATGGATTATTAAAAGAATTATTTATAAGTCGAAAAACTGAAAAGATGATTTTCTCGTTTTTTCTTACACCTTGAAATAAATAAATAAATAAATTTTTTATGATTTTGTTTTCAATTTAAATCGGTTTGCTAAAAGTTTAAATCTATTTGCGTCTTAGTTAAAACTCTTCACGTTTAGGCTACATTAATATACTATTTGGCTAAATAATTTTGCGAATGTTGTACTTAAAAGTACCTGTATGTAAATTATGTCGAGCCAAACCATCAATAAGATCGAGTCGTTTTTAAAAAAAAAATATTTAGTAATCTTAAATTGTTATATGTGAGCTTCCCGTTCAATATGAACCCATACAAAAATAAATGACAGGTATATATAGTAAGAGTAAAAAGAAAAAAATCGACTAGTGTAATATTTTTTAGATATTTTTAGATACGAGTATTAATAGAGTTAAATATCTCACAAAATTTTAATAATAATGAACTGTATAACAAAGTGTTAATTTATCAAAACTGTGATTGAACAATAAACAAATGAGATCTACATAGCGATCTGGAGTGTACTCACATACTGTCTTATGTAGGCATAGGTATATAATAAAAAGTATACTAAGGATTTCTACATAGGGTGGGCATACAGGTTGGAAGATTTTAAGAATTTCGAGCGTAAAGCTTAACTAAGAAAAGTAGTCAAACCAAGTGTTACGCATAAATTTGTGTTAAAAGTTGGGAATTTTATTTTTCGGTTTTAAGGATCAGCATCAATTATTCAAATCAGAAACTTTTTTCAACATTTTCCCCTTAATCCTGTTCAAATGTTTTTTATTACTTATTGCAATGTGGCAGGACAAAAACGTGTTTTCTTTTGATTTTAATTGTTAACTGGTATGAGTGAGATAAACTTAACAAAAAATTGGGTTAACTTAAAACAATTTGTAAAGCGTTGAATTTGGAATTTTATTCTTTCTCAAAGTCCCCAATTTAGAAAAAAACCTTCATCAAGACTCCAGTAACAAAGGAGTTTTTACTTGCTCTATAAGGTATTGTAAAGTATTGGCTTATCAAACATTACACAAAGATGATTCGATGATTGATTACGATATATTATAAAGGTATTGGCGCAAAGTGTTAAAGATGTTTTAGTATGAAACTAGGTTAAAACAACCACTTTGGAAATTTTAATCGAATATATGTAGCATCATACTTTATCTACCCTTTTATTAAAGCTAAAATTATCGAATATTTATTTTATTTTATTAGTATCGTGCCACAAAAGGTCTGTTTACTTAGTTTTTTGCACGAACTGTCATTGTTTTAGGTGTGTTCAGAAGCAATTTATTAAGAAAATCTTTTTAGTACGATACTAGTTAGAAAATGTATAAAATTAAGAATGAGTTAGTAAACTACTTTAAAGTTAGCAAATTGTTAAGTAGTATCATACTAATACCTTAATATTATGCTCTTTAAAATTTTGCGCCAATGCTTTCTTTGAACTTATAAAACAGCCTTGAGTTTTCGAAGCATTAAACTCCACACGATTTTTATACCCTCTTTAATATTGCTTAAGGATCAAGGATTAATTTTTTTTTTTTATAATCTACCCGCGCTCAAGGGATTATGATTACCCTTTTAAATGTTAACACAACGCGGGCGTAAAGTTAATGAAGAGAAAGAAGGATAGGAAAGATGTGTGGCACGATGTTCTGAGACTGAAGGTTGTTGTCTCAGATATTTTATCTCCAGGGATGGCGGCTGAACTAAAGCGGAGAATACCGTGTCTTATTTCTATGTCGCTTATAATTCACATTATTTTATTCGTGTTCATCCTTGTTGGGCATACTAGTTTAACTCAATTACATGTTGTTAGTGTTATGCCTGAACAACATGTAATGAGTACACCAGCAACCCATTGATGACAATTTTTAGAAGGTTTTTAAATGGAATTAAAGACGACATAGATGACGAGTTAATCATAAGATTCTGTTGCAATTCTACTTCCGATGGAGATGGACTTGAATTTGAGAAAAAGTATGAAAAGCTGAGAGTAGAGTCGACGGCAAAACCATAAAGTGGATAAGAAGTTTCAGGCAAAAGATCATTTATACAAATAACGAAGAGAGTTAAAGACAAAACGGAGCCCCACCAACACCAGCATTTTTTTTTGTAAAGATCCGACTTGAAAACGTCCAATACAAAATGTATTGAACGATCTAGAAGGTATTTAGTATTTAGTATTTTAGTATTTATTGATATGAAATATGCATTTCTACACAGTAAGAGTACACTTTTAAGATTGTGAGAAATAAACAAATAGTATTAAAAATTATTTTAATTAAAAAAAAAAAAAAAAATAAAATAAGTGATTAAAAAAAACTAGAATAAAAAACAAAGTTAAGAAATATTACCATAATCTTTACATTTAAGATTCTTGTACATGAAATTATGAATGCAGTTACAGATTAATTGAGTTTGCTTGATAAAATAAGTTGGGGAGAGGGAGAGGGGTGACGTCGAAAGTAGTTGCTCTGATTAGAAGATTAAGAAGAGGTTTAGCTCATACCTAAACTGACGTGTGTCATTTAGTTCTCTCAATTCCTAATTCAAAGAATAATAGGGAGCCTTGTGCCAAACTCTATCAAATGCCTTAGAAATATCAAGCGCAATAATCTTACTTTCTCCAAAACAATGTTCGGTTAGATAATCACCAGATCACCAATGGAACGATTGCTGCGAAACTCGCATTGCCTGTCATTAAGAAGCTTTCGATCTTCGAGATATTTCTTGAGTTGATAATTTATTAGCGATTCTATGACCTTGGAAAGAAGGGGCGTAAGTGCAATTGGTGGATGGTAAAATGGGGAGGATCGGTAGTCCTTTTTTAAGAACGCGCTGGACAAATATTGTTTTTCATCTTCTAAGGAGGATAGCAGAACAGTAGAAGTGATTGAAAAGCTTACTTAATGGATTTACCAACGATCAAGAAAACCTCTTCAGAAGTATGGGGGTATACCATCAGGATCAGTGGATTTGTTTATATTAAGATCTCGAAGGCCTTCTGCAACTGTACGAGCGTGAAAATATACCTGTCCCATTAAACTATTTACATTCTCAAGTACAGGAAGGGCAATGTTTCTATCAGGCAACGTAGAGCCAGCAAAATGAGCTGCAAGTACATCTGCCTTATCTAAAGAGCTCGGGTTGTCATTGAAGATGAGCTTTGGAACATAAGATGAAGTTGAGTTTTTTACGTTCTTGAGAAATGGCCAGAAATTTCTACTGCTATTCGTGATTCTCGTCTGTGCGCGCCGTACGACGACGGGCACCATAAGTTTTGTCCACTAGCATAGCAGTCTAACGAACTTTTTGCACAATCTTGCGTACAGCAGTGGCGGTGGGTCCTTCATTTCGGCCAAAACATCTTTTGGGTTACACAGCACAACGTTGTTCAAGCGTAAAGTGACTCATTTCCACTTAATTTATAAGCACAAATATTTATTGATTTGTGTGCATTTAAATTTAATAATAAATATCGCTCATTAGTAACATTTCGATCCGTTCTTTTGGGAAATTGCTTTCATATAATGCATAAATTTGCATCGATTGAACGACACGTCAAGTCCCAAGCCCCCCAAAGGTTGATTATATTGAAGCAATATGCTATGAATTTAGAATAATTTATAGAGACAAATTTAATTTAAGAGTTTAATGTGCGAATGCATATGAAATAACAAATATCCCTGGTGGTTTAAGTCGATCGAAATTGCCGACAAGATTTCTGAATTAGGATTGCTTTGTGTGTTAGGCAAACCGAATTCAAATTATAGAATAAATTAAGATAAGTCAAGTGGTCACACTGGTCTTGTTATTAGTTGACGTGTATTGTCTTGCTCTCCGCAATTTTGTAATTAATTTCAAGTTTTTCTTACTTAGTTTATTTAGAATTGTGTTTGTATTAACTAATCTTATTTTTGACTTGCATGTAAACACATGCTTTTTATATTTTAATTTAAAAATCGGCAATAATTAGTGTTTTTTTGTGATTCAATTTATGTAAGTTTGTTTGCCATTTTTTTTTTTGTTTACCCATATATGTATGTCAAGCTCAAGCCCTACTCTGAATTGCATATATGCATTTGCATCGCTTTTCTTCCTCTCAATTTTTTGTCTAAACTCCCTCTTTCCCTTCTTTCAGTAGGAAGAACTAATTCTAATTTGACGAGCTTTTTCATACAGCTTTCAGTTTTACTTTTTCTTCTCTCCACTCGAGGTTTCTATTTTCTATTTATTTAACCTATAATTAACTATCATTTGCACTATTAATATTAATTCAGAAGTTAACTTCTTTAGAGATCAGTGGTGGTGCGCGTCGGCGCGTTGACTGTAATTAGTATTAAATATAAGTGCATAGGTTCAAATCCAGCTTGTCACCAATTTTTTTTTTTTTTTTAAATTATAAAAATATAACTATAATTTATAATTCTAATCATTATAAAATATTATATTTTCGTATTGGAATTTTTTTTCTTATTTGTCTGGCCCTTTTATATTAAAAATGTCTTGCGCCAATACGAATTGTCTGGATCGCTCTGGCGCAGCCCCTCTTTTCAAATGTTACGGACCTTGTGGAAATCTATTCCATGCCAAATGTGTCGGTACAAATAACTCGTTAATGGACAAAATTAATTCTTCGAGTATTGCTTTTTGGTATTGTCCTAACTGTAGAAAGATTTCGCTAGCTCATTTCTGTTTTAAGCTATCCTCCTTAAAAGATGAGCTTACGAAAATCTCCAAGGGATTTGAAGAGTTAAGTTTGAACTTTGCTAGTATTGTGACAACGGTTGATAGCATCCCTTCTCCGGTGCTAGTAGCGGACAATTCCTCTTCAACGGATGATATTATCTCATCAAATCCTTCTACTTCTAAGAAAAGTAAAAAGAGAAGAAGGGACATGACCACCATGTCAGCCAACATAGGTCCGGCACCTAAAAAAACGTCCCTTATTGGTAGTGAAGTCGTTGAAAATTCAATAACTTTATCCGACCCGGTTATCGAATCACTCCATATTAATGAACCAAATACTAATGTTACCGAAACCTCCTCTGAACCCACTGAACCCATTCCACCTCAACCTGTCACCGAAAATCTTGTCTTGACTCCAACACAGGAATCCGTCGTTACTGGTCCAAAAACTTTAATTTCAGTTCCGAAGCCCAGGGCCATATTTATATCTCGTCTCCAACCCGAAACGATGCCTGAAGATGTTGTGGATCATTTGATTGCTACTAAGGCTATTATCAAGTCATCATGCGTCAAATGCTCCAAAATAAGCAAACCAAACAGCTTCGTAGGCTCCTTCAAAATAATAGCTCCCAATTCTCTCTTCGAACCCTTATGTAGAACTTCTTGGCCTTCTAACACATTGGTAAAAGAATTTACAGCGCCCTTGAGAAGGAAATCAAATTTAAATTCGTCTTCTAGTATAAATTCAAAAAACTGCCCAGGTTCTGCATCAACTACCAAAATGTGAGAGGTCTTCGAAGTAAAACTTCTAAGACTTTCAAAAATTCCCTAGTTTTGCCATACGATCTTTTTGCCCTTACAAAAACTTGGCTTAACGCAACAATTTTAGACACGGAACTTTTTGATAATGAGTTCTTAGTTTTCCGTAAGGACCGTCACGTTGACGTTACAAATTCAGTTGGCGGGGGAGTACTTATTGCTGTTAGAAGTAATTTCTGCTCAACACAAATAGTCTTCCCATTTAATCTGACAATTGATCTGTTATGCGTCAAAATAACTAAGGAATCTTTAGTCTTATTTGTTTTAAATGTTTACATTCCACCTAAAAGTCTTGGTTCCGTATACACTGAACTTTCTTTAGCACTCGATTTTATTTTCAGTTTAGCTAGCCTTGACAGTAAAATTCTTTTATTAGGGGATTTTAATCTTCCCCATATCGAATGGGTTCCCTCTGATGACGAATCCTATTTTGAAGCTTCCACAAGTTCACCCCAACAAGAGCTCCAAATGTTGGATAATATTATCTCTACAGATTTACAGCAAATTAGCTGTATACGAAATAATATGAATAGACAACTTGACCTTGTATTCTCATCTGACGCCGTTAGTACAGTAGTGGTAGAATCTATCTCTGCTTTATCTAACATAGATCAATATCACCCGCCTCTTGACATTTTTCTTGACTTGAGTGGTCATTTACTAGAAAATAGTTATCCCCACGACTGTTCTTATACTTTTGACTTTCGGAGAGGTGATTTTCCACAGCTTTTAGATAGTTTAATTAATTCCGGTATAGAACGTTTACCGATTTCTAATGATCTTGACAAAACTGTCTCAAGCTTCTATTCTATTTTGATGAGATGCATAAATGAAACTGTCCCTAAAAAAAGATATATTCCCTCTAATTCTTCTTGTCATCCTTGGTTCACAAAAGAACTCAAATGCCTTCGAAATAAAAGAAATAAGGCTTGGAAAAAATATATAAGGTTCATGACAGTAGAGACTCAAGTAGTTTACATTTCCCTTTTAGAAGAATTCAAAAAACTCTCTCATGAATGTTATAATGATTATCTTCAAACCATGGGGCTTTCCCTGAAATTAGACCCGAAAAACTTCTGGAAATTTATAAATTCCAAAAAGAAAAACGACGGTTATCCTGTTAATCTCGTTTATAATGACGTAATCTTGAGTACTACTACAGAAATCTGTGAGGGATTTGCAAATAATTTTAGCCAATCCTTCATTGATTCCCCTGTTGTTGTTGACGATAACTATTTTCAATTCTTACGAAATTGTCCTCAGGTATCATTTAATAATATTACAATAGATCATGACAAAATTTTGGACTTTCTGTCACATTTAAAAGACGACTATTCTATTGGACCCGATGGAATACCACCCGCTTTATTGAAGAAATCTGTCTGTTTTAGCTCTTCCTCTGCGTAATATTTTTGTTCTATCCTTGAAATTAGGTAAATTCCCTGCAGTTTGGAAGAAAGCATTTTTAACGCCAGTATTTAAAAAGGGAGATAAAGCCAATATTACCAACTATAGACCAATTTCCAAACTTTCTTGCATTCCGAAGTTGTTCGAACAAGTTGTATGTGACAGTTTGACATTTATATGTAAAACTATTATCTGCAACCAACAACATGGTTTTATGCAAAAACGTTCTACGGTTACTAATCTTGTTGTCTTTTTGAATAAATGTTTAAACTCTCTAGAAAGTTGTCAAGAAGTTGATTGTGTATACACTGACTTCTCGAAAGCTTTTGATCAACTGTCTCATGAGATTATCAAGTTTAAACTTCACTCATACGGATTTCCACCACTTTTCATCAAGTGGATATCTTCATATCTTGAAGATAGGTTATATCAAGTCAAATTCAGAAATTCATACTCAAGAGAATTTATTGCCAAATCAGGTGTTCCGCAGGGAAGCTATCTGGGACCACTACTTTTTACATTGGCTATTAATGATGCTCCTCTCTGTGTTCGCAATAGCGAAATTCTAATCTTCGCAGATGATATGAAAATTTATAAAAATATAGTATCTTCAAATGATCGGGCTCTACTGCAAGATGATATTAACCATTTTGCCTTGTGGTGTGAAAAGAACAGTCTGAACCTCAACCCGACAAAATGTCAAACTATGACTTTTTCTAAAAAACGTTTTCCTTACTCTCATGAATATGTTATCTCACGGCACGTTTTAACTCGTGTTATGACTGTAAGGGACCTTGGAGTTCTTTTTACACCCAATTTAGATTTTTCTGCTCATATTAATAAAATCGTGAATAAGGCCAATTCAATGTTAGGGTTTATTAAGCGCTGGTCTAAAGAATTTGTTGATCCCAATGTCACCCGGGCTTTATACAACTCCTTGGTGCGTCCCCATCTTGAGTATGCATCGCAGGTTTGGACTCCTCTTTATGATATTCATATTGAGAGATTAGAATCTGTGCAAAGAAACTTTACTCGTTTTGCCTTGAAAGGACTTCAATGGAGTGATCCTTCGTATGTCCTCTCTTATGACCAACGATTATCTATTCTTCAGATGCAAACTTTGGAACAAAGAAGAACAAACAATGATTTGGTATTTTTCCACCAATTAATAACAGGCGTCACAGATGCACCAGGCCAAAGTAGTAGCGACTTTTTTTTTTGAAGTTCGATGTCTCAAAAACGAGTTTTAGTTGGCCTACCAATTTTTTTCTTAAAAAATGTTTTAAAATTTTTATACAAAAAGCTTATGTTTTTAGGAAATTTCTACAACGACTTAGAGTTTTTGGTCTTGTATAAATTTATATTTGCTTAAAAAATTACATGGCATTCTGCTTTTATCCCTCACTACTAAAAGAGTATAAAAAAATGAATTTGATGCTTATGAGCAGTTTTCTCTAATAGGATTCGTTTTTAAAATTCTTAGTCTATTACATAGGATGAAGTTCGTACGACCCAGACGTGCATTTTATTTTTTTATTTTTGAAAAAATAACGAAAAACTGGGGAAAAGTTTTAAACAACCTATTGTTTAGGGCTTAGCATGTTACTTGTGAGCAATTTGCTAAGCATCTGGTAATTTTCTAGCTCCTCGAAATATTTCTTTTATTAGAAACTGTGTATCTGAACACGTCTATATCATGACAGGTCATGAAGAAAGCAAAGAAAACTAAATCTGGGGAAATTTGAAATGTCAGAAACTCAGAAGTCAAAGTGACAACCTTCTTTTTATTTTGTTATTTGTTAATTTTTGTGACTTTTTTTTTCGAAATGTTTTTATTATTTTATCAACTGTAGATTAGACCATTTCATGTAACGCTCCTATAAGATTAGTTGTTGCACATAGGTATATCCGTTGTGTTTTATTAGGAAGTCAACTTACCAGCATCAGCCTGATTGATGTTTCTCCCAAAGAAGTGTAATATGAATATTACTTGTAATTTTGGTGAAATCGGTAACCCACGGCTTGTAATACGGCCTTGGATGCTTAGGTCTTCAACCAAAAACCAAACTGTTGTCTTGTCAAACCTATACCCGGAGATAATAATTCTCCATCGTCCAGCTCTTCAAAAGAATTTGCTCAGGACTTAAAACATCGCAATTTACTGCACAAAGCAGTCTATAAACATGCAAAAAAAAAAAATTGCCACTAAATTTTTTTCGAGGAAAATGACATATTAAGGATTTATCTATTTAGCAACTTACTAAAAGTGATTTTATCTTTATTAAATTGTTAAGAAATAGTAAGATGCTAAGGTCGTTTAAAATTAGAAAAATCTTCATTTTAACTTAGTAACTTACTAAAACTGCTTTAGCATTTTACTAAATCGTTAAAAATCTTGCGCTACTATCTTTACAAAATATTTGCAAATAAAATAACTTTACTGAAAAGAAAACAAAACAGATTACATATAGAATAAATCTTAGAAGCAACAGCATATGAAGAACTAGAGACTAGTGATTTACAACTCTCAACAATTCTTATGGCAGAAATGGATGGGAGCAGGGTTTGGACTTAGGTTTTAAATTTTTAAAGTAAATACGGAAAAAAAGGTAGTAGATCAAAAATTTTCGAAATACTTTTAGGAAATTAAAAAAAAAAAAAAATTCGAAACTAAATTCTTAACAAAAGTTTATTCAGTATTATTTAATTATTTTTCGTTAAAAAATAAATAATTCATTGCGTACAATAATTAAGGTAAGTTACAAAAATTTCAGACTTAAAATTCAAAATTCAAAAGAGAAACGGCAAAATGTCACAATCTTTCTTTCAATTAAGCGGGTTTTTCACTTAAACGAACCCCGCTTAAGTGAAAAATAATTTCACTTAAGCGGAGTTCGGATTAGATAAAAAATTCCATTAAGCGAAGATTTAATGCTAGAAACAATACTGTTTTTATCTTTTGGACTTGACTTGAAAGAAGTTAAATAAAACAACGATTAAATGACACAAAAACAATTTATTGAAAAACGAAAACTAGCAAATTTTTGTTATGTTTGATTCAATTTTTTTTTTCACTTAAGAGAGATTTTTTCAATGAAAAATATATAAAATTAACTGAAAATATGTTTCAGTTATCCGGGTTTTTCACTTAAGCGAGTTTCAGTTAAGCGGAGTGTTTTAAGGGAAATTGGTCGGAAAATAAGTACATGGGGATGAAAAAAGTGTTTCAGGTAAGCGGGTTTCTCTTAAGAGGGTTTTACTGTATTTTAAATCAAATTTTACATCAACGAACTTGTATTTTCATATGAATCTTATCAGTTCAAAAGGTGGCTCAAACTTGTTTTTTATGTATGTAATACAGAGTTATCAGCGCGTCTTCAAATATGTTGGATGAGAATTTTTTCAAAAGGAAGTAGATCCCTAAAAAGAGAAGTAGATCAAATTTTTTTTTTTTTGAAAATCGAAGTAGATCTACTTCGATCGAAGTAAAGTCCGGACCCTGAATGGGACATACAAACATCAACAACAGATACAATTGTGGGAATTGTTTTTTCCTAAAAGTAACATATGTATTTGCTTTTGGACCGTTTATTTAAATTCATTTGTTGTTATTTTTCTTACAAAACAAAAGCACCATTTCATATTATAATTTCATAATGTTCTTTGCGTATCATTATGTGAGGGACAAATCAACAATTTTTGTGGACTAAAGGCCTATTTAATATTGTCATAGTGTTCATCAATATGGTGATTTTCAGTTGAACAATAGCTTAACAAGGAATTGTTAAAATGCAATCGATGTTATTTTTCTGTACAAGTTCTTACCCTTTATGCTTAAAGTCATTTATTCTAAGACGCTATGTTTCTAAAAATATTAAAAATTAGAATTTTATCAAGTTATGATTTTCAAACATTTTTTAATTTGTTGAACTGAGACTGAGATTTCATTTTATCTATATTTGTATCAGCTGCTGCTGGCAATTGTACTAAAAAACTTAATAGTTGAAGCCAACCACCATTTGGAGCATGATGGTGGATTTACATGTTTCTGCATCTGCAAAATGCAGAAAAGTAGAGAGAGGCAGATATATGTCGAAAACCGAAAGTGGGAGAGAATACACAGGTGGTAACTCTTTTTTGCTTCCTATAAACTGCTATAACTTGTTAATCATATGTTTTCCTTCAAAGTTAATTTGTATTTTAAGAAAATAAAAATAAAAAAATCAAATATTCCATTTAATTTATAAAAAGTGTCAATAAAATGCACACATTTAGTGAAACCAAATAAATACATGAAAATGACGTCCCTTGCAAGAGTCATAAGCTTAAGTCGTGCTGTCGGATCACTTTGTAATCGATTTTCTCTGATAAGCATTCAAGTTGACTGCAGAAATCCCAAACTTCTCAGGTTTGTGTTATGAAATCATACCCATCCCTTGACAGAAATCTTCGATTAGTGCCGATTTCAAGTTCTCTTCACATGAGCTCGCCCAAGAGAGACCTTATGGAATTTTTTGACTCCAAAGAAAACATGGGTGAAAACCAAGTAAAATGCGGTCGTTCCTGGAACAAAGAAGAACTTCGTATAAAATCAAATACAGAACTCCATCAACTGTGGTATGTCCTATTGAAGAAAAGGAACATGCTTGTGAATATGGAACACGAGTGTAATAATCAAATGAAATTATTTCTAAGGCCGGAGAGACTGGATAAAGTAATATCAATTGCAACTTCAAGTTTAATTTTTTTTTTTAAATCCTTGTCTTCAGGTGGAAATCTCAATGGAAAATTTAGAAACTGTTGTGCGAGAACGGAACAAGGCCTACCATTTGTTGGAAGCCGGGGAGACTAGTGAGCGTCCAGGTCGTTTGGTAGCCAATTCTCTAGGCATTACAAGTGCGATTTAGTTAAATTGTGTTATTCTTATAATAGGTTATTTCCTTTTTAGAGCTAAAGAACATGTCCTGCCACCTCATATGAATGTAAGATGGATCAAGAAACAACCAATTGGATTCGGAGGATGTGCTGTGCGAAAATTCTTATTGCTCTATCGCGAAAAGCTCTACAACGAAAAGAGGAAGGGAAAGAAGTATACTTAGATCTTATTTATTCTACAGATTCATAAATTAATGTATTTTATTTCCTTTTCAAGTCGTTCCCGAAATCATGTTATGATGTTGCTCGGAAGAAATCTAAACTTGTGTGTGGATCTGCTCAAGAACAAATACCCCTATGTAGATGTAGATAAGCTTCTTAAATCAGATAAGGTTCGGGGACATTAAATAAATTCAAATTCTAACTCCGATTCGGTGGATTCTTTTGATCTGGAGCAAAAATACGACATCAATGGTGATAGCAAAGATTCTATAGATTTGCTAGAAATCAAAGAAGAACTCACTGGTCAGAGTAGACGAAAATGTCGCAAACCTCCCAAACTCCTGGCTCGCAATGATGGCTTTGATTCTGATACGCTTAATGAAATGTTCGCTAATTTGGGCAAGAATATCGATGAGCTTTCTTTGAAGACAGTATGCTTGGACAACTTAACTAGAGCCGCAGAAAACGAAGAACTGAACGAGGATTTACATATCACAAAATCTGAATATAAGACTAGTGAGGCTGCGCCTGTAAAAGCCGAACCAAAGCAACGTGTCAATCCGAATACCAAACAACTTCCATGTTTCTGTTAAATCTGCCATAAACGTTTCGATGCACTAAGTAACTTAAGACGTCACATTTCCATGTTTCACTATCGCAGCCGGAAATTTGGTTGCAAACTCTGCGACTACCGAGCGTTTCGGAAATACGATGTTGTAAACCATCTGGGATCGACACATTCCATTGCGGGTGATAATGAGACGACCCTGGAATTTGTTCGCGTTTATGAAGAAAAGTATTTCAAAGACGGCGTCGAGGAGGATATTGTTCTGATAACGGATAATCAGAACGTTCCAAAAGAAAATAAACCAGAAGAGAAACAACAACGCCGCCCGAGAGTTTCGTCAAAGATTGCTGCAGCATCAACATCTCGACGAGCTGCCGTACCCGAAGTACCAAGCGAACCTAAATTTACCAGATCCGCTTCACAGTTATCTCTTTATCCAACCGACGATTCTATTCCAAATAAGCGGCCTATCCGAAATCGAGTCAAACCGGTGAACAAGGACTTTGTTTACAATCTGTCCAATCTACTCACTGTTCGCTGAACGTGAATCTATAAAATCACTAAAGCGCCGCAATACCACTTTAATAACAAAAGATGATAGCAATCAGGAATTGCCCTCACCGTCAGCAATACCTTCTTCTCCAGTAATGAATGATCCAAACAAAAACGTTCACTAAACATTTGGATTTGTTTTTACAAAGGATCTTGTCCAGGGTGCCGCTCAAAAAATGGTTCGAATTTTGGTGTCACAAGGTCGAGCTGCTCTAGCTTAACTTCCAGAAATTCCAACTAAACGACCGTTGATGCGTTCAAGATTGTTTTCCGTATTCCGAAGCTGTGCAAGCGTTCGTTTTGTTGCCTTTCTATTTTTGGAATATCTATTTTTCAACTTTTAGTAAATTTAACTAAATTAAACGCGTTTTGTTAACAAGACAAACAAAAAACACACTTTATTCACAGTCGTACAACACACATTCTTTGGAAGTCCAGCAAAAGTAGCAGCTTGACGAGCAGGAGCTTATCCCAAACCAGATGAGACTACATTTCCCATGTACACTTTGTTAACATCTTCTTTTGAAATACCAGCTCTCTGAACGGCAGCTTCTATAGCTGTTGCACCCAATATTGTTGCAGAGCGTGGAGCTAAAGAGGATTAAAAGCTATACTCATTGGAGTTCTCGGTGCAGAATATTACTACATCGTTTATTTTTGAGCTGAAGTTGCGACCTTGCTGATAGAGCTGTGTCAATCGGGATCGATTCGATTTTTTTGATCCGATCATCGAAAAGTATTGATGATCGAAATCAATCATTTTAATCGATCTCAATCTCAATCATTTACATGATTCTCGATTCTGGATTCTCGATTTTCTATTTCAATCTCCATCATTTCAATGAGTCTCGATTTTCGATATCAGTTGACTCGATTAATCATGATTTACTTGATTCCATTTCTTCCGATTCAATCAACGTGGATTATGAACGCCAAACGGACGGTGGACTGGAACTTCTGGGTTGAACTCGGCATTGAACAACATGATTGATCGGGTTGGTCGTTGATGTTGTAGGCCGCAAAAACAATTGCTGGGTTGAACTGATGTTATTTGGTGTATCAGGATCCGGTATGTTTAATGTGGATTTTTGGACGTTTCTTAATCCATCGGCATCGTAGCCATCCTTTGATGGAATTTGACAGTTTATGACTTAACGAATAGAGGACGAATTCAGTTATGACGTACAAAGTATATTTCGTACCAAATATCAGCCAAAAGCCCTAAAATTGCACTTTTCCGGAGCAAAAAATAAAATCCCTTTTTTTTGGTATTTTTAGACGTTTTTTAATCCATTGACATCGTAGCCATCCTTTGATGGAATTTGACAGTTTATGACTTGACGAATAGAGGACGAATTCAGTTATGACGTACAAAGTATATTTCGTACAAAATGTCAGCCCAAAGCCCTCAAATTGCACTTTTCCGAAGCAACAAATAAAGTCTCTTTTTCTTGAATTTTTTGACACTTTTTAATCTATGAAGTAGCCGTCATCATAGAGTATTTTGTGAGAACTATCAAAGCCACAAGTCAATCTTATCATCGAAATCGAAATTAATATCGAATAGGAACAGTATTGAATCATTTCAGTGAAATGAAAATGATCGAATGATCGATTGATTGAAAAGATCGGATCATTTTCGTAATCGATTGTTGAACGATTCGATCATTTGAAATGAACGATTTACACAGCTCTACTTGCTGAGCAATTACCTATGGATTTAAGTGAATGATCAGCTTTACCTTAGAAGCATTTTAATTTTATATTCACTCACCTTAGATGCTTTTAGAAATGTAGACATTTTGGAGAATGTCGTATACACGGGTCAAAGTCTATGCCGCAAAACGACTTTAGCTTCTGTAAACTGACTTGGGCAATTGATTTTTGTTAATTGTCATAAGTATAAGTATGATCTGAAAAACAAAATACAAAATAAATTATACGAAACAATGCAATGAAAATAAAACTTACCTCCATTCTCTTCCATTTCGATTTAATAATTTTTTTTCATATCATGCATCCGTCAAAAAAAATTATAGAAGAATGTGAAAATGTCGCAAATTTACAAAATGCAGACGAAGATGCTATAATAAAGATGAACATCTTCGTCTTTATCTATAATTTGACTTCTGCATTTCTCGAATTTCCTATAATGCAGAAATGAAGTTCTTCTGCATTTTCCTCTTTTCTCTCTATCTAACAAATATGAATTCTGCGTTTGGCATCCCTTTTTTTTGCAGAAATCAAATGCAGATACATGTAAATCCACCATGAGACTTATAATAAGTATAAAACATAACACATTTTTTTAATACCTACATTCCTAAAAGACGTCACAGTATATTACAAAATAAATACTTAGCAAGTTTTAATATTACCTTTTTTTTATAGATGTCAGGCGACAGAAATCTATACCCTCTGGATACCTCATCTATTACCAATCTTAACCCCTTTCACTTACAACAACTTCATTGAATTTTGTGAACAATAATACAAAAAATATAACTTTGAGCATAATTACTTTGTCGAAGTGTAATATCTTTATCAACGCTCCTATTTTGATAATGGTTGTCACTTGATTTTCAATAATAAACTTTAAAACTCATCAAGTAAAAACTCTTAACACGAGAGTTCTTTTGAGCGCAAGATTATAATGTCGTTTATGCTTTGCGTTTAATAAGTATTTATAAGAGATTCTTTTTGTGGCTTTTTGGTAATTGAGTGCTTGACCAAAAAAAAGGTTTCTTTTTATCTGAAAAAAGAACGCTTTTAAGAGGGTTATATTTTAAATTAATTAAGATGGAAATATGTGCGTTTTTTTAAGTAATTACTTAACCAAAAGGAGATAAATAAAGGATTTTTTGGTGGTCTGAAAAAAAGACCAAGAGTAACCTTTTTAAAAAGACAACCTTTAAGTTGGATTATTTACATTAAATAGAATAATCTTAAAAGGTACGGCTCGGATCTCAAATGAACTTTTAGTTTATTTGGGAAGGAAGTTTTATTGTTATTTTTAAAATCAGGATCATTTTAAATATCTAAATAATGTTATTGGCTTTTAGAGGCAATGATGCAAAGTCTTTTTATTTTGCTTTCTTATTTCTCTCATTTCCTTTAGCATAATAGTTAGGCCAGGCGCGCACATTCAATTTTTAGTTTCGCAACTGTTTAGTTGCTAAAATGAAACATATGGGCTTAAATGGGACACCGCGCACTTAGAGCAACTCGATTCGATCAACTAAAAAGTTTGTGTTTTGACACAAACTAAACGATTGCCTAAAATGAATTCGCAACAGTTGAGCTGTTTTCTATAAGCGCAAGAGAGAAAAAGAGTGTGAGCGTGAGTAAAGATTAAACTATTTGATTTCGATCACAGTTGCCAGTGCGCGGCTAGCCTTAGAGTGTGGGAGTGGGATTGTCATGTAGAAGGTCTGGGCTTCATTCCCAGCTATTGCAACCAGTGTTGTCACTTCCATTTCAAAACCCGAGGTAGATTGAGATGAAAAATATTGGTAGATTTAGATTTTGTGTGGTAGATTTGTAATTTCTCAAATGATGATAATAATTCAAAACGACAAAGTCCAAAAATATTAAATTTTATATTAACAAATTGGGCAGTTAATATTTATTGATGTTATATTAAATTAGCAAAATAAGTGAGACATATTTTTATTCAATATTTTGTATTTATTAAAAAAAACGAAAAAAAAGCTTATAATAAATATTATATATATGTATACATTATAAATAATAATAAATACAAAAATAGTTCGTTAAATATCATTTTTAAAGCACTTAAAGTCATTTATAAAGACAAAGTTTTACATATTGATTTAAGTATGTACCTAAATATATTTGTTTTGATATTTTGTTCTATATGTAAATATATTATATATCTTTAAACTTACCATCAACAAATTAAAATTTTCAATAAAAGCGGATCAATTCTGCTCAAGGAATAAAAATATCAGATTTATTTGTCATTTCCTTAGCAAAAATAAGACTGTTTATAGTTTTGACGTCAAGTTTGTTTTTTATTTTTTATTTTATTCATTTCTGAGAAGACTCTTTCTGCTGCAGCACTGCTATGTGGTAAAGCAGCTAAATTGAACATATATTTACTAAAATTCGAAAACATGGACTCTTCACATACATCATTCTCTGTGCTTAAATCAATCCATCCCTTTTAATGTCATTATTTTTTTCCCTATCGAAGAGCAAGAGTGGAAATCGCACTCATTATTGATAACTTTCTGCGAAATATCGTTAAGAGGGAATAATCTTTTTAACGGTTATAGTTTTGTTGCCGACCTTTTTGAAATTCTTTTGGAATTAAGAATTGAAGCAACTGGAGATGCATACTTGAAAAATCGAACCTTTTTATTAGCTGATCACAAAGCTTTAATTTTATAAATTTCAATATTTTTGAATGTGTTCAATTCAATCAGTAACTGCCTGCCTGCTCTAACTCTATCTAGCCAAACATACATAAACGAACCTAACCTTTAATTTGCCTGCGCAGAAGTGAACAGTTTTAGAATTTAATCCTATCTAATTGGAGGTACTCATCAGAATGAGCCAAATGAAACTAAATAATATTTGGGGGGGAGGGGGGGTGTATTAAATTTCCCATTGAAAGAACATTAAAAAAAAACAAATCCCTTAATTCTGGTACATTGAAGAAAACAAGAGATTCTAGCTGGCAACAATCTGCGGATCAATATTCGAGTTCTCTGGCTATGTGACAAGATTTGTTTTAAGTTACATTGCAGCTACTGTAGGTGCTAAAGCTAATGGTTATGTGACAGTGCCAGGGCTGCAGAAACTAATGAGTCTATCGAAACATGGCGAAGATTGGGTTTTTGGAGCGTGGAATAAGAAAATAAACTATCACTTAGCTATTGAGATTAATTGTGAAGTTACAAGGAAGGCCACTATGTTTGTATATGTTTTTTAATAAAATGGTTTCATGTCATACAAATTACGCTGCGTGTTTTCGAGAGCTGCTATTGTAGATTCTTACAAGAAAAAGTCCTATGAAAATGACTTCAACAACTCAACAACTAAAGAGTTATAGAAATGGTATAAAAAGTTGAGGATGATAGAATACAACAATGGGAGTTAGAAACCGAAATGTTTGACAGTTGTTAATCTTTGTCTCCTAATTTGAATCGTCTATATAGTATTAAAAAAAAATTATTAATTTGTTTTCAAAATGCGCTGTTTCAAGTATTTTGAGCTTAAGCAAAACTTGTAAAATTTAAAGTAGGGGAATTTTACAAGCAGGCTTTTTGTAGTACGTATACAGGGTGTCCCACAGTCACCGCCCCAAACGAAAACCATGGATTCCTGAGATCATTTTAAGTCGAAAAACTTATGAGGTAATTTTTTCGTTTTCGTCCCGTTTTCGAGTTATAACGGTTTTTATGATTTTTGCTCTCTTTTCCCTTAACTGGCTTTATCTTTGCCAAACTACGTCCGATTCGTAAGATTTTTTTTGTAACCAATCAAGAATTTTTTACAATTTTAGTTTTTCTCAGAACTTTTTTCTCTGCGGGCAACCGTTTCTCCGCAATTTTGCATCAAACCCATTTTTTTTCGTGTTTTAAGTTGCTTTCTTCACTTTGATATCATTTTTTTCAAAAAAACACGTTAATATGTATTAATTTTTTTCGTTAATTATTAAAGCCCAGTTCATTTTCTTAAAAAAAATATTTTTTTTTTCCTTAAAAAGAATACTAAATGTAATTAACAACAAATAAACAAACTGAGTGAATTAAAAAAAAATTATTTTTAAATACAAAATTAACTTTTTCTGAGCTATTGTGGTGTGGAAAAGGACAAATAGATAAAGTTGTCCCATTTCAGCGTATATTAATAACATTTCCAGATATTCTTGATTAGAGTAATCCATTGTTCTCAAATAATTGAAAAAAACTACAACTTGAATAACAGATCCAAAATGGAGTATCAAGTGAAAGAACACGACGCGGACACTAGTTCACGCGAGAAAGACATTTACAACCTTCAAATCATAATGCAAATCTTTACTGTTTACATTAGTTAACGGTCTTACTAATTAACTTTATCTATTTGTCCTTTTCTTAACCACATTAGCTCAAAAAAAGTTAATTTTGTATTTAAAAAATATTTTTTTTTTAATTCACTCAGTTTGTTTATTTTTTGTTAAATACATTTAGTATTCTTTTTAAGGAAAAAAAATATTTTTTTTTTAAGAAAATGAACTAGGCTTTAATAATAAGTGAAAAAAATTAATACTCATTAACGTGTTTTTTTGAATAAATTGATATCAAAGTGAAAAAACTACTTAAAAAACGAAAAAATTGGGTTTGATGCAAAATTGCGGAGAAACGGTTGTCCGCAGAAAAAAAAGTCTTTGGACAAACTAAAACTGTAATAAATTCTTGATTGGTTATAAAAAAAATCTTACGAATCGGACGCAGTTTGGCAAAGATAAAGCCAGTTAAGGGAAAAATAATAAAAACCGTTATAACTCGAAAACGGGACGAAAACGGGAAAATGACCACTTAAGTTTTTCGACTTAAAATGACCTCAGGAATCCATGGTTTTCATTTGGGGCGGTGACTGTGGGACACCCTGTATATAGAACATTGGTGAATTTCAAATAGTTGCGTAGTGACTTTCTTTCTAACTTAACAATTAAACGATAGTTTATGTTCTTGTTTCACTCACCACATTTCCATAAACTCATACATTTCTGCAATCCTGGGCTGACAGCCAAGAGCACTTAATGTAACTAAATGTACATCTTGTCACAAGGAACCCTAGCGAACACTGATCCGCAGACTATTAGATACCAAATATATTCTGGTTTTATTTCTTTTTTCAAAGAAGCTGTTTGCTTGAATTTTGTTACTTCTATTCCTTTATTAAATAATATGATTGCTTAACAATCTGGAGCCTAAGGATAATTCTTACATGAAATATTATTAAGGAAACTTACGTGCAAGGTTGATTATTTTTGTCTTTTTGAAAACTTTTTTACTTTCATTTTGTTAAGTAGTTGATGGTCCGCTCGAAAGATTCCTGGTTAAGAAATCAAAAATCCAAATAAGTCTGATTGGAAATGGAAAACAATTATCTAGACTTACGTTTCAGTTGATTTTCTTATTCAAAATTTCCTCATTTTTGATATTATTAACAAGTCTGCGTTTAAAATCAATTCACTTCAAGATTCAGCTACACCACAAAAATTAACCGTTTTTTATCGATATCACAGAAGGCATTATAAAAACAATAGAAATAAGATTCTAAAGCAAAATTCCTTTGAGTGCGTGTTAGCTATACTTTTTATAGGCAAACAAAATTGAAACATAAAATGTCTTGTTGAAAAGAGTAAAATATACATAAAATGAAAATGAAACCATCTTCATGAGTAAAGAATGTCTGTTCAGAAAATGTAGTAGAAGGCTGACTGCTGCATTCAGAAAAATTAAGACAAACAAATTGTGTTGTAATAGTAATAGCAGATTGTTGTTCGTAATTTTTCTTTTTGGAGGGAATGTAAAAAATAGTGGTAGAATTTTGAACTACCGTGGTAGATGTGGTAGAATTTATAAATCTTAAAAAGTTGTGGTAGATCTTCCACAATTGTGGTAAAGTGACAACACTGATTGCAACACTGTCTTTCAGTAGTGTCTAGTGTACTAGCCTCTTGCAAGGGAGTGAGAAATTCTACAAGTTTATCTCTTCCATCCTTCTTACCTAAGCCATTCTGATTCGGCAGAAAATTGTAGGTCCCCTCAATTTCTTTAAGACTCATCCATATTGAAGAACGAAAAGCAATTACCGCCGTTCTCTTCATCCATCGACTACTTAAAGGATCTGTTGTCTGCACAACTCTCTACAATTCCATCTCTTTCACCACTAATTCCCGTAGTCTAAGCAATCCTTGTCTCTTCTATCTGTCCACTCACCGTGCCTGTTCTCGCTCCAACGAACCTATTATTGGCATGCTTCGCAGGATTAATTGTAACATTAACTGATTTGACTTTATCCTCAGTTCACCCTGCCTAAAACTCCGCTTCAAAGGATCAACCATAAGGTGTAAAGATTGGATTTTAAGCTCCATCTGCAAAGAGACGATCCAAACGGGAAAAGTCTCATATACGAGTAATATCCTCTCCAACATACTGATAGAGAACTTAAGTTGTTCTGCAACACTTTAATGAGCAAGAACTAGTGTACCAGTAGCTTTTGGGGTAGCAGATCTAACATATACCAAATCTGACTACTGGGGCAAATGCTGGATAATATCAATGAATTTTAACTCGACACTCATAAAATCTTTTAATCAGTTGAGCACTATCTGCAAAGATTTTTCAACTACCAGGGTACGCGGACAATACCGACATCCTCAACTCGAAACTTTTTTTTCTTTTAAAGAATGTTTTTCGAAATCATTAACTGCATAGGGCCAAGGGGCCCTTTTGAACAAAATACGTGTCGTAAATCTTAATCCGCAATCACCTAAAATACATTTTAATCATCACGAAACATTTATTTCGGGAATTTTTTTTCAATCTTCAAACTCTATCGTTTTACAAGATATTATTACAGTGAAACCCACTTAAGAAAAACCCGCTTAAGAGAAAAACCCGCTTACCTGAAACACTTTTTTCATCCCCAAATATTTTCCGACCAATTTCCCTTAAAACACTCCGCTTAAGTGAAACCCGCTTAAGCGACAAACCCAGATAACTGAAACATATTTTCAGTTAATTTTTAATATTTTCCATTGAAAAAAAACTCTCTTAAGTGAAAAAAAAAAATTGAATCGAACAGAACAAAAATTTGCTAATTTTCGTTTTTCAATAAATTATTTTTGTTTTATTTAATCGTTGTTTTATTTAACTTCTTTCAAGGCAAGTCCAAAAGATAAAAACAATGTTGTTTCTAACATTAAATCTCCGCTTAATGGAATTTTTAAGTCCGCTTAAGTAAAATTTGTTTTTACTTATCCGAACTCCGCTTAAGTGAAATTGTTTTTCACTTAAGCGGGGTTCGTTTAAGTGAAAAACCCGCTTAAGTGAAAGAAAGACTGTGACATTTTGCCGTTTCTCTTAAGCGGGTTTTACTGTATTATTATTATCCGCATTTATTTGGAAAACCATTATCTCGCTGTTTTTGTTAATGCCAAAATGATTCGGAAAAAGGTAAGTTTTTTTTTCTTATAAAGTCAAAAGTTCTGGAACTAGCTCACAGATGGAAGCCTTTAAAAACAATAATACCATCACGTTTGACCACATTCATTCAATGAAGAACCAGTTCAAATGTTTCAGAAAGACAAAGGCTTTGGATCTGATGACTTTCTAGTGGAGCTCTTTAGATAAGGAGGTAATATTTTGACAGGTTGCTGCATCAAACCATGCACCAAGTATGTCTAGAAGGAAGCTTGCCTCGATGACTGGGACTATTTACTCCAGAATTTTGTCCTTTATCTACCTCGGAGTAAATATTACCTTCACGAACGACACCTTTGTTGAGATCCCACAAAAAATATCGCAAATAAAACCACTTACCTTGGTTTTACGAAACAACTGGGTTAAAAACTCCTCACACGTAAGAGGAAGTACATGCTCTACAAAATGCTTTATTAAATAGTAAGCAGAAATGGGCTCTTTTGAAAGAAAAACGTGAGACCTGTGTGGAAGAAGTACGAATGGAGCGGAAGATACAATCGCTAACTTTATGAGATGTAGCAAGATGTTGATGCAGACAAAAACTCAATGCTGTCTCGTTTTGTTAAAGCGGAACTCACCCTCATGCCGCTATCCATAAGCGGCACTTATAGGAAACAGTTCAGCTTTTAGTTCTTGGTATGTGCATCTCAGACCACCTTGTGTGGAGTGACCACACATTCGACGTTGCCAAAAACGCTGCTAAGTGCTTAGCTT
Organism: Chrysotoxum bicinctum; assembly: GCA_911387755.1. Lineage (NCBI taxonomy): Eukaryota > Metazoa > Arthropoda > Insecta > Diptera > Syrphidae > Chrysotoxum > Chrysotoxum bicinctum. The sequence continues at coordinate 5,308,149 of OU426989.1, forward strand.
TCCTTCGAAGATGCAAGAAATTTGCCACCCCTTCTGATCTGGCTGTTATCTATAAAGCGTATATTCGTCAAAAGCTCCAGTATAACTGCCATATTTGGGCAGGTGCTCCAATAACACATTCGAGTCTCTTAGATAGAAATCAAAAAGGGCTTTAAAAATGATAGGTGATATACATTCTACTCTACCGCTGGGATGAAAAGTCTTTTGTAAACCTTAAATTTCTCTGTCAAAAATTAATGAAAATTTGAAATATTGTCAAAAAAAAAAAAAAGAAATAAAATGTAGGTATATGTATCAAAAATGTTTCCAAGTGCGTTACACAGACTTTGGGTGGTTTGCTCCTAAAATTATATACACACATAAATATAATTCTATAAAATAGGATTTATTCAAAATGATTTATTATGATGGATCGGAAATCGAACTTCATGAATTTATACCCTATGTAGTTAAGCCATTGTCATTCTTAACCACTTTTCTTTTCTATTCTCCCGACCTTTATTATGATTTTAAGTCCTGCAAAAAAGGATGACATTAACCATTATTAAAAAATTCTTTTAAGTATTATCTTTTTAAAATCTCCTTCATCGATTAAATATTTTTATAATGCTTGCGGCTTTATTTTTAATAGTAATCTTATTAGTAATCTAATAATAATTCTTAATTATAAAGGGTGTTTCCGATTGATTGAACTTGTTATTAGATGTCAATATATGGTTCTAAAAAGCGTTAATGTTCGACCCTTTGTGCGGGAGTACCAGGAGATATTCGAAAATATTGAACTTAATTGTTTGATTTTCTTAAGATATAAAATTAAATTAGAATGGGATAAAATTGAAAATTTGAATATTATATTCAAGTTCTCTTCAAATTGAAATGAAAAAGATAAAAGATTAGTTCATTTGTAAGAAATATCAAAAATTCAACATCTTTATGATTAACATGCTCATCTTCCAAGATAGCTCTGTTATCACACCCCTCGATATATTCGGCAAACAAACGTCTGCAAAAACACATATTCGCTTAAGAGCCTCTTCGCAGAGGATTAATAATAAAAATGGCCACTCCATCATTCTGAACTCACTGGGTTTAGTTGCAAGTGGCTCGCTTAACCCATCCCTCAATTTGATAAAAACTTTCAGGTAACCATCCCTTACACGCCGTCTCCACTAGCGATAAATCCATCGCAATCGCAATAGCCAAAGCAGAAAGCAGAGAGCAGAAGAACTGTCAGATTTTTGTGGCTGGGCATTTCATCGCATACTTTTTTAGTATAGTGAATAATTTTAATGGATATAAATGAGTTCTATGGACAATTTCAAATCAGATTTTTTTTAATTTTGTTAGAAAAAGGTAAACCCCAAGCAAAAGCTTTCTTCGCACGCAAAACCCAAACTCAGTTAAATTAAATTTGGTTACGCCAGAACAATATGACAGCATGCTTTCATCATCGCAAGTAGAGACCGCCATCGCAGCTATATTTCCATAGCGTGCGATAGAAAGTATGCTCTTATCGCATACCATTCATCGCTTGCTTTATCGCAAGGAGAACTGTCATATTGTTCTGGCCTTCCCAAATTAAATTTGATTGAGTTTGATTTTTACGTGGAAAGAAAGCTCTTGCTTGGGGCTTACGTTTTTCTAACAAAATTTAAAAAAATCTGATTTGAAATTGTCCACAGAACTCATTAATTCTAAATTTGAAAACCTTTGCAAATTGATCCATTAAAATTATTCACGATACTAAAAAAGTATGCGATGAAATGCCCAGCCACAAAACTCTGACAGTTCTTCTGCTCTCTGCTTTCTGCTTTGGCTATTGCGATTCCGATGGATTTATCGCTAGTGGAGACGGCGTGTTATAGAGAAATCTGGGAGAACATGGCATGTCTAAAACTAATGACGAGGCTGACTAAATGTAAGTCTCTCTTTTCGTCTCCCCAATCAATGTAACTTGTTCCAGCTGGAACTTTATTTGATTAAAGAAGTCCTGTCTTGATTTAAAGAAAACTCGATATCAATCAAAGATACCCTCGGAGATATCTTCTCGGACAACAATGAATATATTAAATCTCTTGATTCTGTCTAAGCTGACGAAATCGCCAAACGTGGAACAATGATCCGTTTATTGCCAGATAAGGCAAATATAGGTATTCCCATCATTACGTGTGCTGTACACTTGTGTTAAAGCAAGGTGCTAAACAGAGAATAAACCACAAGCGGAAAAATATCATCACGTACTTGCCTCTAAAGGTTTAATATCTTGAAACATATCGCACAAAGGCTCTGTAACAGGTGTTATAACAGGACACTGTTTTATAGACAACGCGCAACGCGACTTGGACTCTATTCTACCGATTTTTGTAAGTGCTGCATGGACAAAGAAGAGAAAGATTCGATCTCTTACCTTCTCTGTACATGTCCTACTTCTTCCCAAAGAAGTAAACGCCATCTGGGAGATTTCAACTACAATTATATTATTGTCATGGCAACAAACTAATCTTTAGGCAATCTCGCTTGCTACATAAGGATCTCCGGTTGGTTGAATGATTAGGGAGTGTCAATGTGGTATCACAATAGACCAACTCACGGTGTAAGTGTCGGCTCTCCTGATGACAGCCACGTCAACCTTACCTAACCTTACTGGTTAGTGGTTATTAATTGGTGCGTTTTATTATCCACAAATCTATCTGGATCCGGATCTGGATGATCCCTTGAAAATAAAACGATACGGATCTTACTGACAGCAGTGTTATAAGCCCGTCTCTTTTTATACTTGAGTTTGGAAATTTTAAATTATGTCTTGTCTTTTTTCTTTACACTAGGTGTGTTTTTTTCGCAAGTCCATATAGAATTGTAGAAAAAAACGACATCGGGACTAATGCCGGTCGTCCACTAGGCGATCAACGCACAAATTTCGAATTCAACGCATTCAACTCTAATGTACGGTGCCTTCAATTCTGTTCAACCAACGGGTTGGATCCACTGATCTCTATAATACACTGGATAGCGGATTCCCTACATTGTATAACAGATTTTTTGACTCCAATTGAAGATGACAGATGGTGGGCAGCTTCATAATTTGACGTCTGCTTTTCACACAAACAAAATATTTTGACATGAGAAAGGGGAAAACAAATGTGACTGCACTTGTTTATGCGGGAAACAGATTGACACAGCAATTTCAACAGCAACTTTAAGGCTAGGCGCACACATTCAATTTTTAGTTTCGTAACTGCTTAGTTCGAGCAACTATAAAGTTTGTGTCTTGACACAAATTAAACGATTGCCTAAAATGAGTTCGCTATTTTGTGTAACATCTAATTATATGCACCTGCGCGGACATTCAACCAAATAGTTCATCTCTTTTCTATAAGCAACCAAACAGTTGGTCAACTAAAGATTGAATGTGCGCGCCTAGTCTAACAGCAACGAAAACTTCATCATAAAAAGTCTTGTGAAATAGATTACAACGTGAACAGCGTTTTTGACAGCATAAATCAAAATAAATTCAAATGCGAAATGATTTTGCCGTACATTTAACGATAAAAATTAACGTAAATTGCGTCAATGTATACGACTTGCACAATTTGTCGTACTAAAAGTTATTTGTTTTAAGCAATTCTTCCATTGTCAAAACCAAAATAAATAGACGAATCAAAAAGATGGTTGTTACATTTTCATTTAAGTGTTGACAATACTGACGAATTTCGCCTCAAAAGTACGTAGCATTTGCACAGCGACATCGAATTTAGGGTTAAGGTCTAACACGTTAATGTCGAAGTTGATGTGTTAAGCTAGGCGCGCACATTCAACTTTTAGTTGCACAACTGTTTGGTTGCTTAAACAAAACAGATGAACTATTTGGTTGAATGTCCGCGCAGGTACATATAATTATATGTTACACAAAATAGCGAACTCATTTTAGGCAATTGTTTCGCTTGTGTCAAACCACAAACTTTTTAGTTGCTCGAACTAAGCAGTTGCGAAACTAAAAATTGAATGTGCGCGCCTAGCCTTAATGTAATCAAAGCCATTTAAAACAGTGGCCCTAAAAAGAGTGACGTGGTTGTTAAAATTGCTGTTGAAGTTACAGCAACAGAATGACACACCGTCAATCTGTTTCTCTTATTTCTCGCATTATTTGTAAATTTTAAATATTTATTATTAAAATTAAAATAATAAATTGAAAATTGGACGAAAATCATTTGTTTTGATTGACAAATTGACAATTTAATAAAATTGAAGGAATGTCGTTTCAGTTCTGTTTTTTAGGCAAAAGACTGGCAAGCACAGTATTTTTTTCATTTATTCAGCGGGTTTTTAACTTTCACAATAGTTTTTTATTCCTTATTTTATGGTCACTTAATTTTGCAATTTTAGTTTATCAAAAATTATTTATTGTTTTTTATTCACACGATAATTTCAACCAAAATAAAAAAGTAGCAAAATGGAAAAATTATTTTACGTTCTATTTTGTTTTGCATTGTGATGCCACTAAATATTGCAGTGGGAAAGTTGACAATACTGCACCAGCAAGAGCAAGTTTAGGACTTTGGCCTAACGACGACGCCGCTGTTGCCGTTGCTGTTGCTGTTCTTATGTGTGTTGAACAATTGAAATGTATTATTTCTAAATTAATGGCGGCCGCTGTTGCTGTTGACAGTGCTGTTGCTGGTTCAATCTGTTTGGCCCTTTATGATGCTGTTTTAGATGTTATACAGTTATACTGTTATACGGCACCGTGGGCAGCTTCATAATATAACAATGTTCAAATGGAGTCAACTTTTTTGGATGAATGCGCTATCCAGTGTATTATAGAGATCAGTGGTTGGATCTAGTTGTTGGCCGTTGCCCAACGAATTGCGCAACAAGTGTACGGCTAGTGTACGAGCTCGGGTTGCTCGTTGAAAATGTTCGATCAACACGTTGAGCAACATTTTCAAGATAATGTGTTGCACATTATTTGTTCAACGCGTTGATCAACTTTTTAATTTTATTTGGGATTTCTCAACGTAATATTGTGTTGCGTTGCGTTGGTTGCAGTGAAATGTGTCTACGTTGCCATAAACTTGCTGTTGCAACTTGCAAACTGTAGTTTATTTTGGTTTTTCACCATGGAAGGTGATACAAAAACAGAGTGGACCACGGAAGTAATTTTGGAATTGATTTCAGCAATTGAGGAAAAGCCCAATATATGGGACATTAAGAGCCCCTCTTATAAAAATCGAGATGCCAGGGAATTTGCTTGGTCTCAAATTTCCTCGAAAATGCAATTGCCTAAATCGGAAGTAAATGATAAATGGAGACTTTTGAGGCAACAATTTCGAGTAAGTTTTGATTAAATTTTCTTTTATTACATATTATTATTGCATTCACACAAAAATTTATATAAATTTTCTTGCAGAACGCACTGGCCAAAATGGCAAAATTTAAAAGTGGAATTGCAACAAAAAAAACAAAGCCACCAAATGAATTTTTTTCGGCTATGCAGTTCATGAAGCCTATCGTGGAGCTCGCATCCCATCACCGTGAGTCAAATTTGGTAAGTTTAGTTAATTTCCATTTGTGTTTCTGAGAAACCGCCAGGTGCCAGTGCACCTCACCCTTTTCGGAAATAAAATATTTTTTTAAATTCGTCTCGATTCCTGAACACTCGATGGTACCTGGAAATAATCAAATAATTTTATTTATTTATAATTTCAGCCTTCGACAGTTTTGTCTTCAACGGCTTCATCGACAGATTTAGACACTGTGGACGAAGCCTTCGAAGTATATTATGCGTTTGACATTGAAAATTCAACGCCCTCTGTGCCAAAGCGAGCCAGCAGAAATAATTCGGATGACATGTATCGAGCGGCAGTGACAAAGGCAGTGGACATCGTGAATGCGGGAGACGAAAGTTCGGAGCATATTTGGGCTCGATATGTCGGATCAGTAATGACAGGCTATCCAAACCCTGACGCAGTCCGTCGATTTAAATTTATAGTCAACCGATTGGTGGAACAGCTTGAGATGGGAGACTTTGATGCGCCCTTGGAATCAGGGAAAAACCTGCTTATCTGCGAAGATCCTCTCATACATAACCGAGAAGTTCATTCAGAACAAATTCAGATTCATTCAGAGGACTCGTCTCCCCTACACAATGTCAAGATCGATGACTCTTCCTCGTCATCGTCTTTGTAAAAAATATAATTATTAAATTAAAAAAAAAATATCTTTAAATAGTCGTCGTCTTTCAATGTATTATAAATTGCTTCACAGGTTTCATGAACGATATGCGAAATCGTACTGTCTGCTATTCTTGTAATAAATCGTAGGCTGCTAAAACTCTCGCCGGTGGCCAAATAACGAAGAGTAACTGCAAGGCGCTGACCAGGTGAAATCGCTTCTCGGAACCGTGTATCTTGCTTCCTTATTAACGGCGACACAAGTTTGAGAAGCAAATCAAAATCATCGAGACTCATTCGCGTAAAGTTCTTAAAAAATGACTTTGAATTCGAATTCACGGGCGCGGTGGGATCAATCGATTTTAATTTCTCATATATTTCATTGAAAAAACAATTTTCTTCAAAAAAAAAAAATTATCTACCCAGACTCGTCTTGGCTGTTTTTTCTTCCTTTGTCGTTCATTTTCTAATATTATTAATGCGGCAGCCACTTTTTTTTCTTAGAGGAAATCATACTCATACGGAACAAATTTAAAAATATTTTAAAGCGAAGGTGTGTGTCGACAATAAATGTACTCGTATGTACCGAACTGAATACTGAAGTCAAAATTATTTCAGGTTTGACATTTGAGTTTTTTGTTTATCGTGGTGCGTTCAACGCGTTCCCCAACGAGTGATCCTTGGTTAAGTGTACGAAGGTATCAACTCGTTCATCAACCGGTTGAGCAACCATATCGAAAACGCAGTTGATCAACTCGAAAAAAATTTTTTTCTGTCAAAATCGAACAAGTTTATCAACTAGTGTACGAGGTTATTCAACATTTGAGTAAGTTGGTCAACTAGGGGTACGGAGCTATTCAACACTGGAATAAGTTTTGAGAGTTGATCAACTAGGTGTGCGAGGTTAATCAACATATGGGAAAGTTGGTCAATTATGTGTATGGGGCTCCAAACGCATTTTGTTCAACTTTAGTTGCTCAACGTGAATTATGTAAGTTGCTGCACTATTGTAAGAGGTTGTAAATTCGTTTATCCAACGAAAGAGTTGAACAAAAAGTTGAACGAAGTTGGTTGCACTTATCGCGCACATAGTGGACGACCGACATAAGTGCTTTACATGCAAATGCAACAACTACTTAAATCTATACAGAGTTAGCTAAGACCAGATAATTTTCAAGATTTAATCCCGATACCCGATAAAAATGGTGATGCCAAAATAATATTATCTATATGTTAACGATAATTTGTTCAGAGAAGTCAAAAGTGACGTTTTTGGATGCTGGTTGATGCTAGTCGTCAATACAGCTGACAAATGCCATAGCGTACACAGTGCTTCCAGCTATTTGTAAAAAAGCTCCTAAATTCCGATGCCGTTTTTTTCTACAATTCTATATGGACTTGCGAAAAAAACACGGCTACTGTAGCTTACTCCCCAGTGTAATACCTAATTTTTGGATCTTTGAAATAGATCCCGATAGAAAACAGGAACCTAAATTGTTTTTGTAATATGTACATGTTAAAACTTAATTCAGATCCGGATCCAGATAGATTTGCGAATAATAAAACGCACCTATTAATTCGGAGTAAACTCTATGTCGCAAGATATGGACATGAACCCATTTGAACTCTTTATTTTTCATTTTCTTATAGAAAACGCTAACCAATAAATCAGGTAAAGAAACATCTTTCAACTCTCAAACTCGTAAAATAAATGCTGGTGTGCCTCAAGGCTCCATATTGCCTCCGAAATTCTTTCTTAACTTTTTAAATTTGTCTACGAAAGCATCTTTTAGTTATTTACTTATACACTCATTTCCTTCAATGTATAGCTCAAACCATTGCGTTTACAATGAATAGTATTGCGATAACATTAATGTTACATACTTCCATGGCTTTCGATTTTTGGTATGTGCATTAATGAGATGACCAACTTTTATGGAACGATTACATCTGATCTTGCAGCAATTCATAAGACGTATAATTAAAACTAACCGTCGCGTCGTGTCTTAAAGGAGAAGCATATACCGATATCTTTCCTTCAAATGTTTGAGAATAATTTCCCAAGGAATTCCCATTAAAGACAGAAACACCCAATATACGAATTTAAAAAAAAAAACATTAGTTTTATTTAAAAAGGGCAGCGGAGACTTTTTGTAGGCTTTCCGTTAAGTTCAAATATTTATTAGATTTCCTTTGATGACATTTTCTTTCAACAAAGAAAAAACCATCCTCCCATAAAGGTTATTTTTGGTAATTGAGTAATATTTATAAACCTATTTAAGAAATGTAAAAAAATTATTTCGAATATTGAGTGGTGGAAAAATCCTTTTGAAAGGTATACTTTAGCCCAGATAATTCAAAAGAAAGATTTTTTGTAGTTGTGTTTTTCAAACCCCAAAGCAACCTTTTTTAATATAGTCAGACATACCCTTTGAATAAGGAATTCAACTCAATACAATAATCTTAAAAAAATAGGGACATGACCGATTGTTATTTTGTTGGATGACAAATTTTTTCTTACTTTGAAGTTTAACCAACGGAAAAAAGAAGAAAACATTTCACAATTGAATTTATCATTAGCTAGAAATACTCGTATGACTCAAAACCTTCACAAATTGAGTGGGTTAAAGGGATGTCTTTATTTTGTTTTTTAATATTTAAGAAGAATGGTGAAATCATACAATTGTTACAAGTATAAGGCTTTTAATAAAGTCGTAGAATTGAACAAAATATTGCAGCAGACTTGGAAATTAAGTACCCTTGCTCTTTTGCTTTTTTGTCAGCTTGCAATCCTTCAATTATTTATGTTATGTTTCTTAATTGAAAATGGAGAGGATGATCCACTTATGTCCTATCTTTGTGTATCGAATAAAATAAAGATTCAGCAAGCGTATAAGGGTACCATCAATTAAGTCCAACAAAAAAGTTAGAAGAGTCTTCTGATTGCCTTTGAATATTAAAAATCTTTTATTTAATTAAAATTCTAATCACAAATGTTGTTTCCCTGCGTATTAATCCCAAATAAATACCTTATTAACGCTTGTTTCATTCTTAGGAATTCGAATTTATATAGCAATTAGAATGAATACAGTCAAATAACAGGATTTAAAATGTAAATTCCTTGCTACGCCTTTGGATGTAAAGATGTTGACAGGTTGAGAGAGTTAATCTTACAACCAACCCCACTGCAGAGATCCGAGTATTTTTTTTCGATACTTTGGCTTATTTTCATAAATGATACCTTGTATGAAACTTCTAATCCACTTCATTAGTTCGCTTGAGAGCACATTCAACTTTTCATATTCCTTTCCAGATTCAAAGCCCAGTTCTTCGGTTAAGGAGCTGAAATCCGTGCACTTGGATCAAAGGAACTGAAAAGCTTTCCATTTTCGTTATGTACAGGGTGACATACAATTAGTCTCATAGTGTGAATTGGCTATCATTTTGTTAGAAATGAAAAACAGTGAACCCCATTTTCACGAAAAGTTGTTTGAGGATGAAAAATTGATGGCATTAAGTTAAAATAATTATATCCGGCAAATGACCATTTTAAACTGTTGCTTGCGGAAAATCTGGATCCAAATTATCGATTTCTTCTTCAATGTTAGCTTTCAAGAATTGCTAGGTTTGTTGTTTGACGTAGTTAACACGAGATTTCAAAAAGTCCCAAAATAAGAAGTCTGGCTCCATTAGATCACGTGTTCTGGATGGCTATTTCAAATCTCCAAAACAGGAGATACCTCAGCCCGAAATTTTGTGTCTCAAATTCTTCAACGTGACCGATTTACGTGCAAATGCCGCACCAAACAGTATCTTTGAGGAGATGCAATGGCTTAAATTGCATTTTATGTTGGTTCTCTATGCCAGTTGAGCGCAAATTTTGTTTGTTAATATAACCAATTAAGTGAAATGAACCAAATCAGACATTATGATTTTGAATTTGAAATTATCCCTCTCTTGTACCAAGTTCAACAGAGCACGGGATTTAGTTAACCTCGTTTGAAGTTCAGCAGGCAGCCATTCGTGAACATTTTACACTTGTTATGTGAATGTCCTAAAGCCATTCACCTTAATTTGTTGCAAGGAACGTTTGCTGATGCCTAATTGTGTGCATCGTCGTCGTCTTTTCATCGGCCGCAGTAACGATATTCTCGATCAAACGAGCAAAGAGCAATACAGGGCCTGCCACTTCTTGTGACATCTTTAGTGAACCCAGTTTGCACCAGGCGCTTAGCCAAACCCTTAATTCTTCGACGATGTAGCGACGAAATCGCTGATCCGTTAATAAAACAACAGTCAAGTAAATAGGTGTTTATCTCTCCATTGCTTGCTGTCAATTAATTATCTATTTGTCATATGAATGGTGGGCCAAATACAAGAGCTTCTTTTTAAAAATGCAATAAAATGAACAAAATTTAATCTTGTCCATGTATTATGGTTTTATTAGTAAGAGAAAACATTCCCATTAATTATGGAACACAACGCCGTTTAAGTGGCTCGGCTAGTCGTGCGCTTTTAATTGCTGAGTCAATTGGACCTTGTTAGTAAATAGTCCGAGATCTTTGTGCAGAATTCTCCTTAGGCTAGTACGTGAAATGTTGAGCTGTTGAAATAGTTTGGGCTTCACAGAAATAAGTTGTCAATATTTCCCAACTTTGTTCAAGCGTAAAGCGACTCATTTTCTTTATGATACTAACTGTCAAGATTTCGAGCGGGAAACAGCTGTCAGTGCAAAAATAACCTATGATTTAAAAAGAACCACTAGATGGCCAACTCTGTATTTATATGTCAAAGCACAATGGCATTTGACTCTTTTAGCAAAAGTTAAGGCACATTCACATGACATTACATATGACATTACTTTTGCGCCATCTTGTTCTATATTAATTATGTACATATCATGTATTCGATGCAGCCAGTAAAATGTCTAAGTTTGATCTGGCCACCATCTTAAGACGTCAGCCCAAAACTCAAATCTTAGCTGGTGCCACTAAAAGATGTTTAACTTTCTAACGGGCAAAATAGTAAAAATATGGTCGAATCAAGTTGATATTTTTTTTGCAGGTAGATATAGGTAAAATAAGCATATATTTAAATTTTCAGAGAAAAATATCATCCAGATCGACCGCCAGGTGAGAATTATTGAAGACCGTCTCAAGACGGTCTTGTCGGTTTGCGTGTAAAAAAATACTTTTATGCGGTTATAATTCAAATTTGTTTATTAGAAAAGAAAAAAACAAGAAAACAAGTATATAAGGTTTTATTTTCTATGGTGGTAGTCCCAGAAACAATTTTTGTTAGCTGTACAGCACATATGAAGTTCACATTTGGAACAATAGACTTGTGTGTCTGACTTTTTACAGTGCTTACACCTTTTCTTTTCGGTTCTATCCACCCAAATCGGAAAATGATTTTTTACATCAAAACGAACATCATCAACGGGGTGAACAGCTCTCTTTCCAATACTGGATGTGTTAGGAACTGGTGATGTTGGTCGGTCCACACTTTGAGCGGATGAGGGTCGTCCTACCGGTCTTTTTTCTTTGAAGGAAACAAGTGCAGCAGCTATTTCCTCCCGAAATTGTGGAAGCTGCAGGAGCTGTTCTCCTTCGAACAAATCATTCCGTTTTTCGGCCTGAATTCTTTTATATAAAATGTAGGCATTCGTTGCAGCCATGTCAATAAAATGGTAAAAGAGCCTCGTCACGATGTTTCGGCTTTTACTTCGAATATGGTACCGACCCATAAGCCCATCCATAAGGTCAACTCCACCCATATGCAAAAGTTTTCTGTTTTCTGTCATATCGAGCTGCCTTAGCTATAGTTTGATCACGGTTGAACTTTTCAAATGATTCAATGCCAACGTAGGTGGATGCGAAACGAACACACTTGTTATCTTTCCATAAAACCGTATTCACATCCACTCCATCGATTGATGTCATATATTCAATGGAATACCCTCTACTTTCTTTACTTACTTGATTATCGGTCGGCAACTTGCACGCTGGTATACGGTTAGCTATGTATATAAAAATTAAATTTTATCGCCGAAACATTTTTTTTTTTTAAATTACCTCTAATTGTGCCTAAACTGAAGATTCCTCGGGCTAGTAAATAGACCAAAAGAGATAGTGATGTATAGAAGTTATCGAAGTAGAGTATATGGTTAGCAAACTCGGGAATTGTTTGCGATAACCGAACAACAACATTGGATGTAGCTCCTAGATCCGGGGTGCCAGGTAAGATGACATTATCACCTGCACCATTGTACACCTCAAAACGATAGGCAAATCCATTTGAATCGCAGAGAACAAATAATTTGACACCCCACTTGTGCGGTTTGTTTGGCATATATTGACGAAGATGGTGTTTCGTCTTCGTGCTGCACATTTGTTCATCGACACAAAGTCTAGCTGATTTTGGGATTGAATCAAACCGCTCATTGAGTTTGTTAGCTAGAACACGGATTCGAAACAATGAGTAGTACCCAGTTTCACCTTTTTTTCTACGTTGAGATTCATCTTGAAAACATAAAAACCTCTTGATTGCAGTAAATCGTTTTAGCGGCATACATTTTTGGATCGATGAGAAGGCATTTTTGCCCCAGTAGCTATCCATATTAGGAAAACGGTATAGCGACATAAAAATCAATATACCGATATAATTTCTTATTTCTGTGGCAGAAGTTTTGAAACCGGAGTTTATGTTTACCGTCAAAGCACAACGATTTGTCTCTTCAGCGATAAGCTCAATGATTTCGTTAGTAAAAAAATGATTTAAAATTTCCATTGACGTGTCAAGGTTTTTAACACTCATTGGGAGTGATGCATCACCACAAAATGCAATTTCATTTATGTGTAGGCGCATTGAGCGTTTACGCCAGACCAATTTGGAAAGCTTTTTCGAGTTCTTTGTAACAGCACTAAGCACTCCACTGAATCCCCCAGAAGATGGCTGTGCTATTGGCCCAGTAGCTTCAAATGATGCTAAAGGAGATCGTGGCTTTTTCAGATGTTTTAAACGGGAATTCGTAATGGCAGATGAAGTGGATTTCTGCAGTTCTGGAGTATCAGCAATAAAAGTTGAGGAAGCTGCTGGATTGTCGATTTCGCTTAGATTTAGGTGCAAAGCCCTTACAAATGCATCTGTTGTTTCAGCTTCATTCATTTGATGGATGCATTCCTTAATTATGTCTGCATCATTTACAGAAATCTCAGCTAAATTATTATTATTATTTATTTATTTAATATCAACTGTACATTAAGATAAACTTATAATTAGTACATGAAATAAGTGAAAAAAATAAAAAAAAAAAATTAATTTAGAAATATACATAGTTAACTTAAAAATTAAATTTAATTTAAAAATTTAAGAATTAAAACAAAAGAAAGGAAAATCAAAAGAAACAAAGAAACAAGGACGCACCAACAGATTAAAGAAGAAAGTAAGCATATTCAGTTCATACTCGTATTAGAAAAATATTCAAAGGAAAGTCTATGAAATGTTCTGTTCTCGATTCCAGTTTTCAGATGACTGGGAATATGGTTCCACAGTCTAACAGCATAAACGATGAAGCTGAAGATCGCTGCATCCAAATTTGTGTTTTCATTTAGGATAGCAGATCTCGATAAGTATCAAAGATATTGGAATATTTTAAACGCCAAAATGGTGGGCCCAAATTTTTCTAGGGGCGATGTCCGTTACTTTTTTTAAATTGTATCTCGTTATATTTTATTTTAGTGAGTTTTAAAACTTTTAAGACAAAAAAAATTTTAGGAGAGGATATAGACCGCAATAATTTTTTTAGAAATAAAATAAATATGACCCAATGTAGAATATACGTTTCTCTAGGGGCGATGTTTCTCCTTTTTTTTTGATTTTTTTTTATTAAGCTTATTTAACCATGATTTAAACATGAAATTAACAAAAAAAAAAAAAACAAAAAGTTTGGACCCTTATAACTTTGGATTGACTAATCGTAGGTAAAAGAACGGTACATGAAAAAATTAGAATTTCCAAACTCTAGGGGCGATGTTTTTTCTTTTTTTTTATTTTTTTGTCTATTAAAGTTTTTTAAACATGAAAGTTAAAAAAAAAACAAAGTTTAGACCCTTATAACTTTGGATCAACTAACCGTAGGTATAAGAACGGTACATGAAAAAATTAGAATTTCCAAACTCTAGGGGCTTTGTTTTTTCTTTTTTTTATTTTCTTGTTTATTAAATTTTTTTAAACATGAAAGTTAAAAAAAAAAAAAGTTTAGACCCTTATAACTTTGGATCAACTAATCGTAGGTATAAGAACGGTACATAAAAAAATTAGAATTTCCAAACTCTAAAGGCGATGTCTTTTCTTTTCTTTTATTTCATGTTCTTGAGTCATTTGTGTTCTAGCAAACTTGGTGCCAGTGCCATACTTGTAAACAGTGGGCAGAATTTGGATGTCTGAACTACTTGAAAAAAACTGAGGAAGAGTTACAAAATGTATATTTTCTCTTTAGTTGTGACTGTTGTTCTAGATGAATATGAGATGAATATGATGAATGAGAGGAATAAAACTGGAATCATCGTTAGAACTAAACCTAGTATAATTTTGTTTTAGCTAAACTAATAGCTCAACACCATCCTTTTTTATTTTAGCTAAACTAAAAGCAATACATATTTTTCAATTCAAATTTGTTAAACATATCTATCTAATTATTTGTATAGTTATTCTATACAGTATATTCATTCTGGCATTTTCTTTTTCTTTGTCTTTGCTGAAATTTTGTTTTTGTTTGTATAACAATTAATCTTTTCTTTATATAATTCCAATTTTGTATAATTATTATCAGAATTATTAAAACTTGAATCGAAAAAATAAAAATTCATATGAAGTAAATATTATAATTTTGATAATATACAATTATTAATACGAGTATAATGCAATAAAAAATATAAAAATATTACAAATATGTAACCAACATCTAAACTAACTAACACAAAACGTAGATATCTATTTTCCTTTTTGTTGTAATTTGTTGCTAGACAGCAAATGACTCAAGAACATGAAATAAAAGAAAAGAAAAGAAAAGAAAAGACATCGCCTTTAGAGCTTGGAAATTCAAATTTTTTTATGTACCGTTCTTATACCTACAATTAGTTGATCCAAAGTTATAAGGGTCTAAACTTTTTTTTTTATAACTTTCATGTTTAAAAAAATTTAATAAACAAGAAAATAAAAAAAAAGAAAAAACAAAGCCCCTAGAGTTTGGAAATTCTAATTTTTTCATGTACCGTTCTTATACCTACGGTTAGTTGATCCAAAGTTATAAGGGTCTAAACTTTTTTTCTTTTTTTTAACTTTCATGTTTAAAAAACTTTAATAGACAAAAAAATAAAAAAAGAGGTTGGGTGCGACCCACACTGATAACTTCCCATTTGTGGTCTTGAAAACTTTATATTTAGTTTTTTTCAAATAACCAAATTTTCAGCGAAAGAAACTTTAGCTGTGTCTGTACTGTATCTGGTGTGGTAATTGGTATGATATTTTGTACACATACTTCGATCATAGAGCAGTAGATGGAAGATCGAAGTAAATGGTTTCATAGTGTAATTGTTGTTGCGGTTTTTCCGAATTGAAAGGCTGTGATCAGCACTGGATATACAATGACTCCTGTTTTAAAAATCGATGATGCTTGTGGCATACTATGATATTAGGAAATTTGCTTTGTTTTGTTGATGATGAGGATACTTAGTCGCTCATTTTATGTTTTTTTTTTACAGAAAATGTGTTTAACTAATTTTAAACTTTTCTATTTAAAATGTTAAATTTCTTGTAATAATTACGAAGGTTGGTAGGTACATACGTATTATATTATACTGAATTATAGATTTCCGTGTTTTTTAATATATCTGTGTTCCTACACCTAAGAAAACCTTGAGTAGAATTTTACTTCTTTTTCATGGACAAAAAGATAAAAACATATTGTGACGTTTTCGTCAATTTCACCATAGCTATTAATGGAATTTGAATATGTGGGACTTGGGTACAACTGAACAACCTTATTCATATACGTATGTACAGTACATACATTCTTCTAAAAACTAAGTTGATAATAAAATTATAAAATTATGTATTATATTATAGAAATTACTTTATTATTTCGGTTCCAAACATTTTAATTGAAAAAAATTTAAAAACGAAATATTTTTGTTAAAACTGTCAATTCGATACTTGTCAAAATTTAACCATATATTAATAATTGTATTATGTCGATACCTTCCCGTAAGAATGTACTAAGCGACACTTTTTTCGAAAATGACTTTTTGATGAGGAAATATACTATATGTTAAGGGCCACGTTTTGGCCTGGGTTTCGCCAACCTATTATGCATGAAAAGGAAACTAGAGTACAAATAGAAAAATTTATCAACTGCCATGTTTTCTCATTAAAATAATATTGCCACCTGAAATTTGTATTATCCGCCAAAAAAATTATGCTAAGCGACATTAATAAAGATCTCATTGTCGTGAGCAACAAAAAATTTTGTTAGATGTCTTTGTTTAACCAAAATTGTCTCTTAGACATTCAACTAGAACTTTCTTCGTTTTTTTCGTTTCCTGAACAATTTTAGAAATGTCGCTTAGTATACATTCTTACGGGGAGGTATCGATGTATAAAACAACATACTTTAGAAGGCACAATCGCTGTTCATAACCAAGGAATTCGACTTGAAATACAATTTTAGCTAGTTTTCACTAGAATTTTTAAAAGTTTTTTTATTAAAAAAAAAAAAACTATCAATTCAATATTTGTCAACATTTTACCAATTGTACAAAATTATACTATGTATAAAATAAACTAAATTAGAAGTCAATATCACTACTAGTTCTCGAGAAATTTGAGTCGAAAAACAATTTTTACCAATTTTCAATAGAATTTTATATAGTTTTTTATTTTTTGTAAAAAAACTGTAAACTGATTTTTTTTGAAATTTTCACCAGTTGTCAAACACATTATTTTTCGTAAAATAAAATTATTTTGAGTTTCAAATTGTTTTCCGTTCTTAGAATATCTGGGTTATGAATTTTTTTTTTTCAGTTTTTTTTATTTAAAAAAATAACGGTATGTTCATTTTTTTCCAAATTCATACCAAATCTGTATGACCTTATAATGAGTACATTAAATTTTATTTGAAGTGAATAGCATTATTTTTTCGTGAGATATTTGAATCTAACCAAAATTTTTACTTTTTTTTTAAACCGTTATAGTGAAAAAACTACTCACTGAATTTTAATAAACGCCCTTTCAGCCTCTTTTGAAGTTATTATCTATTAAACAAAATTTATTTGAAGCCGATATCTTTACTCGTTCTTGAGATATCGACGACGAAAAATGGTACAAGAACGTACGGACGTACGAACGTACGAACGTACGAACGTACGAACGTACGAACGTACGAACGTACGAACGTACGAACGTACGAACGTACGAACGTACGAACGTACGTACACACACACACACAGACATCTTTCTAAAAATGATTGGTATAGCCTCTAGGGACCTTGAAACGTCGAGAAATGTCAAAAATTCCAATTTGACAAATCGGACCGATTACAATAACTCCCTATGGGAAGTTAAAAAAGAAAAAACATCGCCCCTAGAGTGTGGAAATTCTAATTTTTTCATGTACCGTTTTTTTACCTACGATTAGTCAATCCAAAGTTATAAGGGTCCAAACTTTTTGTTTTTTTTTGTTGTTAATTTCATGGTTAAATCATGGTTAAATAAGCTTAATAAAAAAAATAAAAAAAAGGAGAAACATCGCCCCTAGAGAAACGTATATTCTACATTGGGTCATATTTATTTTATTTCTAAAAAAATTATTGCGGTCTATATCCTCTCCTAAAATGTTTTTTGTCTTAAAAGTTTTAAAACTCACTAAAATAAAATATAACGAGATACAATTTAAAAAAAGTAACGGACATCGCCCCTAGAAAAATTTGCGCCCACCATTTTGGCGTTTAAAATATTCCAATATCTTTGATACTTATCGAGATCTGCTATCCTAAATGAAAACATAAATTTGGATGCAGCGATCTTCAGCTTCATCATAAACGAAAAATTGTCTGCGTGATGTTAGATTATTAAACGTAAAAGAACGAAGTCAGCCTAGAAGTTGTTAAGCATAAGATGAAACATGATCATATCGCCGAAGATTGAAAACAAATCGTGCGATTGAGTTAAAGCCGACATTAAGCTTTTGTAATGATTGGTAGTCAGGGTCAGCAAATAACTCGCAACCGTAAGATATGATGGATATGATAAGATCCGGCTCAATATTGTCAACAACGTAATCAGGATCACAGATGGTAACATCGCTGTTGCAAAAATCATTGTCGCTTTCTACTGAATCGATAAATTCAGCCAATTGATCATCAGTCAGTTCTTCCAAATTAATTTTTTTTGGGCATTGACGTTTTCGAAGATCCATCTATTTCATAAGAATTCATTTTGATCATAAAATATTAACTTATTGGCTTGACAATACTGAACACAATGACTATAATCAAAAACACAATAACTATAAACAAAAACACAATAACAACACGTAAGCCGACAAGACCGTCTAGAGACGGTCTTGCATTTTTTGCTTCCAACAGACACATAACACTGTTTTATCACTTTAATTTTATTACTAAACAAAAATAAATTAAATAATAATATATATATATTATATATATGTATAAATTAAATAATATATATATATTTTTTTAAACAATTGAAAATGTACAAAATAAAAATTTAATTTCTGATGATGATTCAATGAATGTTCGCACTAAAGTAATGACAGCACTCAAACACGTGGTCGAAACGAAATGACAAAGGTATTAAATTGTGCATAAAAGTAAACAAAAACTAATTTCTGTTGTTTAAAAAAAAAACAACTTTAAATTTGACACTGGAGGCAATAAACTGAAGGCAGTCTTGAGACGGTCTTACCCGTTAGAGGGTTAAGTAATGATATTTTAATAACACTGTTAAACCTAAAATTAACTAAACACTAATAAAAATTAATTAAGCGAACAACTAAATGAGAGGGGTCAATTGGTTTTGTCTTGATGAAACCACGAGGAGAACCAAAAAGTAAGTAACAGATTATGATGTAATATCATGAAAGATGAGGAGGAGACTTCACTGGATGACGACGCCGCCGTGCGTCGTTCAGATGGTGAATAACTAATTGGAGGTTCCTTATAACATTTAATAGCTCCTTCTCATAGACACGACAATCACTCATTTGAACCTATTGCATAGAATCTAGAACATAGCCCTCCCTAAGACTTATAGGAGACAAATTCATTATAGAAACTTTTGTCTTCCTGTCTTCTTAACGTCTTCCCTTTTCATTGATTTTTTTACTTTTTCTTTCTAAAGTTGAATTCCACCCCTCAACAATTCATCCGTAAAATTCATCTAGCTGTGAGTACTTATCAATTCTCCATTGAGTCAAACTTCGGAAGTACCTGCCCCAGACCTTATTGATTTAATTAATACATTTCTAGGGTATGGAAGGTACATGAGGATTGAGGTTGAGGGCACACGCTTTAGGTTTAACTTTTGAAGAATACAAACTTAGAAAATTAAGCTATAAGCTTACTACTTATTGCCTTATACAGTATACTCCCATAAGCGAATACTCATGGTGTCCAATTTTTGTTCGATTGTGGGAGTTTACCGATTTTGAGGAAGTTTTAGATTTTTTTTTTTAATTTCTTATGTAATGTTTATCAATTAAAATATGAACTTTTTAATTAACAATGGGCCTTACCAATAATCAAATTGAGAGACGACTTTGATATTCGAGTTATATATTATATAGCAAGCTTAGGAAATCGAGGATACCCATAATGGCTAAAACAGATGTGCAGCAAGTCTGCACGCAGCGATGCATGCAGCGCTGCAGCCGGAACACATGTGCATACTTCCTAACTTTAATGATGCCTAGTTCTGTTAAAACAAAAATGACATCTGCCAAATTTTCATTCTTTTTGTTTGCTTAAATTGTTTTGTACTTAAAGTTTTATAAGTTTATTTTAAATTAAATAGATATTTCAACAAACAAGGACAAAATTTTGATTTTGATTGCCGTGTATGAGAAATACCTCAAGTTTTTAAATGAATATAATTTGTTCCAGATCAAAACTTCAAGGCCGTGGACAAATTTAATTAATCAGAAAATGAAAGAGAATTGCACCTATACTTTCAAAAATTGTTCCTGGTGATAAGTAGGAAAAGCAAAAGAAGATACAAAGCACAAATGAAAAACAAAACTATACTAGACATGTAGTTTCCCTCGCGTTGATGTTGCTATGTATAGCCGAAGAAAATCTCCTTAGTTGGATACAATTTACCTATCCCAATCAGGAACTGGGGAGCAGTAACAATCTTTCATCTGTCTGAAAATAAACAAAAATATGAGTCGGAGACAAAACAAATTTTTTTCACTTCTTGTTCATTGTACGGATTTGTTTTGTCATAAATGAATTTGTTTTATTTTTTCTTCCATTATTGTATCAATATCAAGTTTTCCACCAAAGACAAAAACAAACTTTTTTTTTGCAAATATGACAGACAATGTCAACAATCTGTCAATATCAGTAATGCCAAATAGCAATTATTTGGAAATTTTTGTTTTACAATTATGGCTGCAATGAAACTAGGCATCAAATTTAGGAATAGAGACATCGTGCAGCGCAGCGCTGCATGCAGACTTTCAATGATTCTGCTCCCATAAGAACCTGTGTAATTAAATTTCGCTGCAGGGAAAATGCTGCACATGTGTTTTAGCCATAATAAACTCAAAACCTAACGACATTTCGTAAGACGGTAGAAACATAACAAGCTAAAAGATCTGGGCCCTCATCGCGTAATTTTTAAGACGATCGTCGTCCAAACGATTGTCGAACACGACGTCGTCAAAAGTTTGCTTCGTGTTAAGTTTCAATCGCATCGTTCGGTCGTGTCGTCCATCGTTTGAGAACATCAAGAAGCAATAAAATGTCATTTGGGCTGTCTGGTTGTAATCAAACTAGTTTTCGTTGGAAGTGAGAGAGGGTGCGATGCATTCCTTAAGTTGATTTCCTTTACATATGAGAAATCAATTTCTGTATGAAGATTTCGGTTAATCGACAGATTTTACGTTCCTTCACACCAAAAAAATCGATTTTTTTTTACAGAAATCAAAATCTTCGAATCCTTATTTGAAGATGGATTTATGTATACGAAATGCGCACACCAAAAGAAAACAAATTATCCCGGATCGAAATCCTTAGTGTTAAATAAAGGAAATCGAAATTAGTGTCCTTCGCATTCGCATTTATTCGATAGTAAGTTTCGCTTTCATTTAATTCGCTTTCATTATCATCGAAAAATAACAAATTGTAATGTAGTAACATTTTTTTAAATTAATTTAAATTAAGAAAAAAAACACTCAAAAAATCCACAAAATGTATGAGACGATTGTAAAATAGCAATCGTTCAATCGCAATCGTTCAGTCGACCATATTTGACAGTTCAACAAGTTACATGAAGCTAAAGTTGAATCGTCTTAACGACATCGTCCAGACGATTCAAGTTTGTATGTGTTACACGAAGCAGTTCAATCGTTCAAACGACGTCGTCTAACTATCGTCGTCTTACGCGATGAAGGCCCTGGGTAATATCATTTTAAGCTCACAACGAAACAACGTTTTGTCCATTCGCGCTGGATGGGAGGTTTTCGAATTTGCTTCAATATTAAAAAAAATTGTTGCTGAAACCATATTTACTTGCGTATATGGCAAATTGCGGATTCGAAAAAAAAATCAAACTCGAGGTATCATTGTCGCTAACATTACGATTTAAGGAAAGTCATGCCCAAAACTAAAGAAATAAAGATATTTTTCTTTCAAAAATGGCATAAGACTTTCAAATGGATCAGATGAAATGATTATCCTGTCTGCAGGGGTTGCTTGCAAAAAATTCTCTATAGGATTTAAAATCTTTATTTCTAGACTCCTGTGCCTCTTCGCTTAACATCCCGATTAGCAATAAGGGCTCACGTTCTATAACTGAGCCATGAATACAAATTTTGTGTAGAGTAGGAGTCATGGGCTTCCAAGGATATAATCTTATATATATATAGAGAAGTCGTCTCAAAACAATACTGTTCCAACTTATCTGGGTTAATCCTGAATTCACTAGATATTGTTTGTAAAATTATAAAAATTCTTCTTATGAGCTCCGGATCAATTTTTGTGATTGAGGATGAAATTCTATGGTTTTTAAAATTCGAGCTACATTGTCGTTATTAGAGTTGCCTGTTATGTATGTGACATTAAAATAAAAGTCTTTCTTCTATTGCGGTGCTTACTTGACTGCCGCTCGTCAATTATATTTATTCATTGTCCACTGGTATGTATACATAGCGTATCAGTAAGTATATAATAACTAATTGTACATATTAAAGAATACAGTAGCGGACGGCTTGTCTACAATAAATCTCAACTGGCTTTTAAATTTTTCTTGAATATTTTTCTTCGTTTTTTCTTCCAAATCTTTATTTTCGCTCGCCAAGATAGATTCGGTAACTTATAGCTCAAATGCAGCAAACAATCTTATCCAAACATGCACAAACATAAACATAATAATAGACCTTTTACAAACCTTTTCAATATTGTTAAAATCTTTTGATATGATGTCACATAGTAAGTAGCATTTCAAAGATAATTTAGTGCCCGAAATCGCGTTGCATATTTTTCCTTTGTAAACCATTGTAAACATTATGGCGCAAAATTTTAAACTGCCTCTTATTAAGGTATTGGTATGATACTACTTAACAATTTGCTAACTTTATAGTAGTTTACTAACTCATTCTTAATTTTAAACATTTTCTAACTAGTATAGTACTAAAAGAATTTTCTAAATAAATTGCTTCTGAACACATCTAAAACAATGACATTTCGTGTAAAAAAGTAAGTAAACGTTTTTGATGTTTTTTTTTTTTTTTTTTTTTTTTATAATCTACACGCGCTCAAGGGATTGTGATTACCCTTTAAATGTTTGAACACAGCGCGGGCGTGAAGTGAAGGAAGAGAAAGAAGGATAGGAAAGATGTGTGGCACGATGTTCTGAGACTGAAGGTTGTTGTCTCAGATATTTTATCTCCAGGGATGGCGGCTGAACTAAAGCGGAGAATGCCGTGTCTTATTTCTATGTCGCTTATGATTCACATTATTTTATTCGTGTTCATCCTTGTTGGGTATACTAGTTTAACTCAATTACATGTTGTTAGTGTTATGCCTGAACAACATGTAATGAGTAAACCAGCAACCCATTGATGACAATTTTAGAAGGTTTTTAATGGAATTGAAACGACATAGACGACGGCAAATGTCAAATGCAAATGTCAAAGAGTCATTATGAAGATAGCACGATACTAAAATAAAATGCACGACTGGATCGCACGAACTTGCTCTTATGTAAAAGTACTTTGCAATTTAAGATACATTTTATAAATATAAAACATGGATTTAATGAGATAATAATGTTCAAATGCATAAAATTGCCGTCTGGTTTCCGGAAAAGTAGGAATTTATGCAAATAAACCTTAAAAAATCGTTTTATTATTAAATAAATTTTTTATATAAGAAATTTCTCTAAAATTTTTCAAGAAAAAAATGTGGGATGCGAATTTTAAGTATTTAATAATATTGGTTTTAGGAAATAATTTCAAAAAATAATCGTTCATAGGTTTTGAAGATATTGATTAAAATTTTTTTTTTTTAAACCCAGTAAATATTTTTTCGAATATTTGTATATACAATATTATTTTTAAACTTAAGGGGACTCCTGCTAAAAATTTTGGGTTAAAATCCTTAGAGCCGTTAATGAGAAAGTCGAAAATCAAAAAAACGGGTCTATGGCAGGTACCCCTAATAACATTTTTCCCCAAAATTTTTTTTGACCAAAATGTAGTCCATGTTCATAATATCACACTTAATTTTTTTTATCAAAATCGTTAGAGCCGTTTTCGAGATAAATAAGATTTTGCATTACGGGTGTATGGGGGGTACCCTTAGTTTTGGAGCTAAAAAAAAAATTTCAATTTCTCCTCTAGGGAATCACCGAAGACTCTTAACTACCGAGATTGAAAGAAATAGGTCCAGTGGTTTAGGCTGTAGTTCGAGGTACAGACATACAGACACACTGAAACATGTTTTTTGTGTACTAAATTTTCCTTAAAATTTTTATAAAAAAAATTGATATGCAAATTGTTAGTATTTAATAAAATGCATTTTCAAACGTAATTTAAAAATTTAATCGTGTATGGGTTTTCAAGATATTGAATTTTCAAAAAAAAACTTGTATTATTTTTTTAAAAATCCAAAAACTATTTTTTCGAAAAAAATTTTAGTTTATATTTTTTCAAATGCAAAGCAGCTCCTGCATAAAAATTTTGGTTGAAATCGTTAGAGCCGTTGGTGAGAAATTCGAAAATCAAAAAAACCGTTCTATGACAGGTACCCCTAATAACATTTCCCTCCAATTTTTTTTTTCACCAAAATATAGTCCATGTCTACAATATCACACTTAATTTTTTTTATCAAAATCGTTAGAGCCGTTTTTGAGATAAATAAGATTTTGCATTACGGGTGTATGGGGGGTACCCTTGGTTTTGGAGCTAAAAAAAAAATTTCAATTTTTCCTCTAGGGAATCACCGAAGACCCTTAACTACCGAGTTTGAAGAAAATACCTCCGGTAGTTTAGGCTGTAGTTCGAGGTACAGACATACAGACATACAGACAGACAGACGGAATTGTCGGACCCACTTTTTTCGTCTTCGCTATCATCGTAATGTCAACTTTGATCAAAATCTCGAGTTCGATTTTTTTTCAAATGCAGAACTTGCCCTATAGTACCTATATCGCAAGTAAAAATAAAGTAGGTATTCGATGAGTTTGACTTTAATAAAAGGGTAGAGAAAGTATGATGCTATATTCGATTAAAATTTGCAAATTCGTTGTTTTAACCTAGTATCATAATAAAACAGCTTTAGCATCGTACTAATTCAATTAAAATTTTTCGCCTATAATTCTGTAAGAAACGTAAAATGATTGGCTATCTAATGTTAATCTAGTAAAAACCAAATCTGTTGTTTCTTTTTGATATTGAAGACTGGCCTACAAAATCTGGGTAGAGATGGTATAAGATTTTGCCATAAAACTAAAATGTCTACGTTTTGTGGTTTTGTTTTCTATGGAAAGCCGTAATGGCACGTGTCAAGTCAAAAACATGTAAAGGGTTTTTCAACAGGGACGCTACAAAAGTAGAGCGACAGTGACAGCAAACGACGCCATATTTCTTGCCGCTCTTTTGACATTTCTCTTCAGTAAGGTTTGCCATTTCATGATGGAAAGATATACGAGCCAACAACGAGCCGAAATTATTAAAATTTACTACCGAAATTCGGAGTCAGTGGCCTCAACGTTAAGGGCGCTACGTCCAATTTATGGTCGTCATAATCGTCCTAGCAGATCAACAATTGAGCGTCTAGTGGAAAAATTTGAATCCACAGGCACAGTACAAAATGTTCCCGTGCCAGTGAGACAAAGAAGTGCCCGTAGTGTCGATAATATTGCTGCCGCTGAGGCTTCAGTGGCAGAAAGCCCAAATGTGTCTCTCACACATTGTTCTCAAGCGTTGGGCATCTCTGTGACGTCGTTGTGGCGAATTTGAAAACCGTCGAAAATTTGGTTCAGCGTCTGGACTTCTGCAAGCGTGCCCGTGGTGGCCATGCAAAATAAATCGAAATCCATACATGATGGCATCAAACGTACTTTCACAGGAATAAAGAATTTCATTGATATCCAAAACCGTTTTTGTTTTATTAAAAAAAAACTTTTGTAGCGCTCTTATTGAAAAACCCGATATTTATCATACAGCTTCAGGTAAAAACTTTTTTTTAAATCGAGTGTGAATTGAATTGTTTTGAAAACAAAACCATTTCTGAGGATTCAATACCTTTTGTTTAAACAACTGGGTTTGCCTTTGTAAAATGTGAGTTGCCGTATAATCTAAAAGTTATTGCAAAGGCACTTCAGATTTTGTGACTTTTAGATCTTTTGGGTAAGAGTTTTTCAGTTTGAACTACCTATTATGTAGTTTATAAGATGGAATAATAATCTTTTGTATAACTTCGTATAACATTGTATTGATCCCTAGTTAGCTCAGCCTCAATACCATAATTAAAAATAGCTTCACGGGGCGAAACTTTTTGAAATTTAACGAACGAGTTTTTGTCCCTACAACCCTTTGCAAAATTCGAAATTTTTTTCTCAGCTCTTAAATGCATTTGAACTGCATATGTCAACAGATCTGAACTATTTGCTGCACGACCGCACTTCCGATTTCAATCGCGCGGTTTTCTAGTCTCAAAAATAGAACACATGATGCCGTTAAATGTGAATTCACGCACAAAAGACTTGAAAATCTTAGTGATTATAAAAATGAAACAAGTTCAATTTTTTCAAGCGGTTTTTTTTGTCGCAATGTCAAATAGATCAAATTAAAAATTAAATTTGGTGGTACAACAGCTCGGAGTGAACCAGGACCTAGTGACTTACAACTCTCAACCATTCCTGTGTGCGTGTTACCAGGAACGGAGGGGACCTACAACTTTCTGCCGATTCCGAACGGCTAATGAGCAGCACTTTCCAAGACAAGAGATACTCTTGGAGAATTTGTCAATTCCTCGCAAGAGGCAGTACACCCCTGAAAAAAAACTTTCTTGCAGCGGCTGAGAATCGAACTCGAGACCTTCCGCATGACAGTCCAACGCACTAACCATTATGCCAAGGGGTATAGATCAAATAGGTTTGAATAATTTTTGATAAAATTTTTGTTAGTATATTAAAATGGGTTTCATTAAGAAGTGTTGTGCAGTTTCTCTTTTTGATACGTTTAAAGTCTACTGAAAAACGTAATAAGAAGTATTGGATGCATCCGGCTATAAGGATACTTAACGGTTATTTTCATATCATCCACGATAGCTTAAAAGAATGGCCACAGAAATTTGGGCAACACTATATAATGAGTATTGAATGCTTCAAGAAACTATTGCAACTAGTTGGACCCAGAATTATGTATAAAAATACAAAATGAAAAAATTCAATATTCAATTGAGGTAAATACAAAAAATAATTACACTGCGTTAAAAATGAACAAAAAAGTTGAGTACACGCTTTGAAATGTCATGTTTTCTTATTTACAACTATCGTTTATTAAACATACGAGTACGAGTACATAAAAAATATTCTTTTCATCACGTCTCATTTTTCTTCCGTAAGAATGTGCCAAATTATATTAAAAATTTAAAGGCCAAAACGAATTTAAAGAAATCTGATAAAATCAACCAGAAACTTTTACATTTATCAAGTTTTATTTTATTATTTAAGCAACAAGAACTCAAAAAAAATATGTTATAAAATTTTAATACAAATTATCGTGTAACTTTAACTTTTTCTTTTATGCTTTGAATGATCTTCTTGTTTTAAACGCCCATAGTATTCACCTAGCATAAATCGTTCTTCAAGTTTCTTTATATCCTGGTGGAACCCCTCACCTTGCTCATCAATGACCGCACCAAGATTAAATGGAAAATAAACAAAAATGAGAATGGAGAAAGTGAATTTTTAATGAAATTCTGCAATCAAGGTTTTCCTATGCTTTTAACTTGTCGTTAACCAGCTGTTCCGCAATTTCTGCCTTGTGGTTCCCTAAAAACCCTTTTATGACTGCTTTCAGTGATAACAAGACATCAAGTGGCTTATTAATAAGCTTTTTATGTCAAAAATTGGGTCTTTAATCAATGTGCGTATTTGTGGTCCCACAAATATTCCTTCTTTCAATTGGGCATCACTCTTAACTTTGAAAAAACTGTTTTTAAATATAAGAAGCCATCTGCCTCTTTATCCATGCCTTGACATAATTTTTTATCAAACCAAGTTTAATGTGGAGTGGTGGTAAAATGACATTGTTAGGATCAATTAATGGTATATTTTTCACATTAGATTTTCCGCAAATAAACTCTGACCTTTCTGGCCATACTTTAATAGCATAGTGCTTTTCTACAAGGAAAACAACAGTATTTGGTAAATCAACCCTGTCTGTAGTCCGAGCAAAATAGCTATAACTTTAAGATCAGCGCATACTTTCCAACTGTAATCTTTGTATTTTATTAAATTCAATATTGATTTCATATTTTCATGTTTCTTTTAAAACAGTTGAATATGCTATTGGTACTGACGCATAAATGTTATCTTTGTGCAGCAATACCGCTTTTAACACTTTTTTTGAACCATCAATAAATAATAGCCAGTCTTGTGTTTCGTAAGGAATGTTCAACTCACTCATCAAAGTTTCTATATCGTTACAGTAACATATTACGTTTTCAAAATTTTAATAAAATGAAGCCATTTTTCTATTACGTTTTCGTTGCACGGATGCATTTCTGTTAGATGCCAATAAAGTCCACTCTTTTAATCTAGACCCTATAGTAATTCAGTCTAATTGATAAACCTAAGTCTCGTACCAAATCATTCAATTCATTTTGATTTACTAGATGTGGTTCGCCAAGAGAACTTGTTGAAGGTAAAACCTCAGGATCTTCGCTGCTTCCGTCATTACTCGTATATTCCACAATATTTAGCAAATCTGGTTCTTCTGAAATCTCGATTTCATTTTTGGAGGGAGGTGGAGGAGCAGGCATTTCTTTACTGTGTGGTACTGGTTTCGACATTAAAGGAACGTCAGGATACTTGATGTTGTGCTTGATTTTTTTTAGTAAAACCTCGTATGTCAGTCATGCAGAAGTAGCAATCATTAAAATGATTACTAGGTTCACGCCATAAAGCTGGTACTTGACATCTTGTTCCCATTTAACCAAGATATGAGAGTAGCATAGCACGAAACACAAAAAAAAAACTTTGGTATCCATGGTTTATCTTGATTAATAGCATGTCTAAGATAGAGTAAATATGCATTTTTCACTTTTTCCGAACCATTTTTTGTTTGTGATTTCACAATACATATACCTACTGTCCGCAAACGTAACAAAACTTATTTGGTGCATTTAAACAGTTACGATGACCACTTAGTTCAGTATTCATATTGGATTTTTAAATAAATACTCGTATGTACAAGATGTCGACGTTATCGAATGCAAACGATTAATAAACAATACAAAATAATAAAAGAGTGCAATACATTGTAAAATGGGAACTGTAACGGTAATGCCTAAAGTGAAGGTAGTAGAAATAATAGTTAGCATGTACCTCGAAAACTAGATGTGATGGATACCACATAATGTTTGGGACATTTAATCTATGACTCATTACCTATTCATTCCAGCTAACAGTTAAGAGGGTGCCAAAATCTTGAAACGCAGTGTTATCATTTTGTATTGTATAGTGATGAAGCGTTAATTAAGTACGGAAGTTGCTATTTATTTGTAGCCAAAAAATCGCAAATACATTCCTAGCCTTTCTAGTTGATGGTTGAGAAACAAATCTCGGCAAACCTATATGTAAATTATTATATAATTAAAAGCCACACGCATCTTAGGCAAGGAATAAGAATCCGTTTAGGAGAAACTAGTGAAGCATAGTCAATAATTGGTAAAAGAAACGATTTGATAATCCTCAATTTAGTGTCAACCGGTGTTAGATTAGAGAACATATTCAATTTCCGAAGACCTGTCCATAATTACGCCCAACAAAAAGGTTAATTATAGTCGCTGGCTGAAACGAAACGATTTGTTTTACACCTTAGACTTATAACAGAAGTCAAAAACTCAATTTAAGATTGTGATTGAAAAACAGGTGGTAGATTGTTGGTATCAGATTTTTCTTTAGAGTTGCAAATAATTTGGAAAATGGCTGAATTAGGTCTACCATTTGTAAAATAATCTACAATTTTCTTCTGAGTTTGAACGGCTTAAATGAGAAGTACTATCCACGATAACATAAATGTACTCTTGAAGGATTAATGTTTTGAAATAATTATATAACTATATTTTCGCTACAATATATGTATGTATACTGAGTCATTATAATTTGTGCAGAAAAAAAAGAATGTCATTAAGCTATGATGATTTTGATTATGAAATTATAACTAACGAACTATCAAGTACCAAACATATTTAATTCATTAAGTAAATTAGACATTTAAATTGATTGATGTTGAAATGTATAATTGTTTTGAAGTTTTCAATTAAATAAATATCCGCAAAGTGTGATGATTTGCATACCAAATTGTTTATTCATTTTAACATGTTAAATTTATTTTTGAAATTTAATTTAAAAATAATATTTTATCCAAATTTATAGGTATAACAGGGTGGCTGATGGAAACTGTTATTTACAAATCTAGAATACACTTTTTTTAGATGAGATAAAGCAGTTCGATTTGTACATATATATACTATATAGATTGTCATTTTAATTAAAATTGGATTAGATTATTATAGTATATACGAATATTGTTTGTGACACACTGAAGTCTATCATTTCCGTCCATAGGGCGTTTCAAACATACTCCATCTTAAAACTTAAACTGTATTCAGTATTCTTATTGATAATGAGACTTATTTTGACCTAATCGGCAGTTTTAACAAACAAAATGCAAAACTAATATTCAATGAGACGGATCACCATTCAGCATCCAGTTCGAGACAAAATGTGGTGATCAGTTTCATCGAGGCTCTTTGTCAGGCAATTGTTTTAGGAAGAAAACGTTCGCACTGTAAAGGTCAATAGAATTCATTTAGGTTTAAAAATCAAAACCAACAAATTAAATTGGCTTTAAAAAATCTGTAGTAGACAAAGCAAATAAATAAAAGCAGCACACAATAAAATTAAGCGTAGTCACTCTACACTTAACAGCTATAAGCGTGTTGCAAATGGTCCGTTTCGGAACATACACTAAAAATAAGTTCAGTTCAATGTCGTCTGTTCAAGTTCATCGAATTACTCAATTTTCTCACCCATCCCATTCTTTTATTAACTGCTCTGGCTTTATTAATTATTAATTAAATTAAATTAAATTAAATTAAATTAAAGTGTAAACATAGTAAAGTTAAATGAAGTATTTAGGCACTTTCCATTCTAACTCTCCAGGTAATAATGAACAAGACAAGACCAAGCGCGGATACAGGGGGAGGGCAATGGGTGCAATTGCCCCCCCTGGGCAGTTCTTCGTTTCACAATTATAAAAACCATAACACTTTTTTCTTTTTACTTGCGACTTATAGGTACTATAAGGCAGGTTATGCATTCGAAAAAAAAATTGAACTCGAGATTTTGATCAAAGTTGACATTACGATAATAGCGAAGTCCAAAAAAGTGGGTATCGCAATTCTGTCTGTCTGTCGGTTCGACTGCAGCCCAAACGGCTAGGCCGATTTTCTTTAAACTTGGTAGACATGGATTTTATTTTTTTTCCCCCGGGTGTTTTTTGATTTGATTTTTTAAGACACAAAAATAACGGTACCTGCCATCCCATTTTTTTTTCGAAATTTTATAAATATTTTTTTTATCAAAAACTGTCCTACAAATTTAAAAAAAAAAATCATAAGATTTCATTTAGTTAAACCTAGGTAATGAATGAAAAAAAAATTCCAAAAAATTATTATTTTTGGTACCCCCTTGGAACCATTTTTTTGTTTTTGATTTTCTCAAAAACGGTACAACCGATTTCGATAATTTTTTTAATGTTAAGGCTCCCCAACAGTTTCAATATTATTGTGTATTCAAATTTTCAAAAAAAAATTTCAAAATTATTTTTTGAAAACTCAATAATTCGAAAACCCCATGCTCGATTTTCTTAAAACTTAATAAATAAAAGTTTCTCAAAATAATCTACAAGATATGAGAAAAAAAAAATTTATTTTACTTAAAAATAACGGTACCCTCCATACAAATGTTAAAAAATGGTTTTCGAAAATCGTATTTTTCTCGAAAACGGTTCCGAGAATTTTGCTTAAATTTTTAGTCTTTCGATTAATTTTTAAGGTCTATAATTTAATACAAAATATTTTGAAAACAAGACATTAGTCACTGTACCTACCATAGAACGATTTTTGAAAATTTTGAATTTCTCATTATGGACATAATGGATTTTAATGAAATTTTTTATAGAGATTTTTTTTTTTTTTTATAATTAGCGCGCACACAAGGGGTTATTACTACCCTTAAAATGATTTACACAGTACGAGCATTAGGAAAATAAGGAGGGGTTTAAAAGGAGATACCGATGCACATTAGTTTTAAATTTTTGAACATTACAATAGGAAGGAAAAATAGAGCTGGGTAAAGCATTCCACATTCGTGTAGTCCTGCTAAAGAAAGAATCTCTGCATTTCACAGTACGTCCGAAGGTGGACTCAAGGGTAAACTGATGAGCATTCCTAAAAGCGCGAGTATTGCGGTTAAATTGCTTAAGGGGAGGAATGCAACTGGCTATTTCGCTAGAGCATTGTCTATAGAAGTAACGGTAAAATAATGAAAGACAAGAAACATTGCGACGGTGCTCGAGAGATTCAAATGTTTCTGTTATAACGGGTGATTTTTTAAGAGCTTGAGAACTTTTTAAAAAAAAAAAAACGCATAAAATTTACAAAATCTCATCGATTCTTTATTTGAAACGTTAGATTGGTCCATGACATTTACTTTTTGAAGATAATTTCATTTAAATGTTGACCGCGGCTGCGTCTTAGGTGGTCCATTCGGAAAGTCCAATTTTGGGTAACTTTTTCGAGCATTTCGGCCGGAATAGCCCGAATTTCTTCGGAAATGTTGTCTTCCAAAGCTGGAATAGTTGCTGGCTTATTTGTGTAGACTTTAGACTTGACGTAGCCCCACAAAAAATAGTCTAAAGGCGTCAAATCGCATGATCTTGGTGGCCAACTTACCGGTCCATTCCTTGAGATGAATTGTTCTCAGAAGTTTTCCCTCAAAATGGCCATAGAATCGCGAGCTGTGTGGCATGTAGCGCCATCTTGTTGAAACCACATGTCAACCAAGTTCAGTTCTTCCATTTTTGGCAACAAAAAGTTTGTTAGCATTGAACGATAGCGATCGCCATTCACCGTAACGTTGCGTCCAACAGCATCTTTGAAAAAATACGGTCCAATGATTCCACCAGCGTACAAACCACACCAAACAGTGCATTTTTCGGGATGCATGGGCAGTTCTTGAACGGCTTCTGGTTGCTCTTCACTCCAAATGCGGCAATTTTGCTTATTTACGTAGCCATTCAACCAGAAATGAGCCTCATCGCTGAACAAAATTTGTCGATAAAAAAGCGGATTTTCTGCCAACTTTTCTAGGGCCCATTCACTGAAAATTCGACGTTGTGGCAGATCGTTCGGCTTCAGTTCTTGCACGAGCTGTATTTTATACGGTTTTACACCAAGATCTTTGCGTAAAATCTTCCATGTGGTCGAATAACACAAACCCAATTGCTGCGAACGGCGACGAATCGACATTTCACGGTCTTCAGCAACACTCTCAGAAACAGACGCAATATTCTCTTCTGTACGCACTGTACGCATTCGTGTGGTTGGTTTAATGTCCAATAAAGTAAACTGAGTGCGAAACTTGGTCACAATCGCATTAATTGTTTGCTCACTTGGTCGATTATGTAGACCATAAATCGGACGTAAAGCGCGAAACACATTTCGAACCGAACACTGATTTTGGTAATAAAATTCAATGATTTGCAAGCGTTGCTCGTTAGTAAGTCTATTCATGATGAAATGTCAAAGCATACTGAGCATCTTTCTCTTTGACACCATGTCTGAAATCCCGCGTGATCTGTCAAATACTAATGCATGAAAATCCTAACCTCAAAAAAATCACCCGTTACTTCTATCACCTATCATTTTTAAAGCTCTTTTTTTGATTCTATCCAAGAGACTCAAGTGTGTTATTGGAGCACCTGCCCAAATATTGGAATTGTACTCGAGCTTTGGACGAATATAAGCCTTATAGATTACAGCCAGATCAGAAGGGGTAAAAAATTTCTTGCAACGTCGAAGGAAACCTAAACACTTGGCAGCGTTTTTGGCAACGTCGAATATGTGGTCATTCCACACAAGATGGTCTGTGATGCACATACCGAGCACAGAGAGTTGTTCAGTTTCCTCAATGCAAGTGCCACTCATGGATAGCGGCATAGGGGGTGGGTTCTGCCTTAGCGACAGGAGACAGCATTGAGTTCTCGAAGCATTAAATTCTACACGGTTTTTTATTCCCCAATGGACAATGCTGTCAAGATCAGAATTTAATGAGCTTATCATACGCTGCCGTTCAAGTTCCACTTCCGAAGAACAAGGAAGTGAATCTTTGAACGAATATGAAAAGCTGAGGGTACTATCATCAGCAAAACAATTTAGTGGATTAGAAGTTTCAGATAAGAGATCGTTGATAAACATGAGGAAGAGAGTCGGAGACAAAACGGAGCCCTGGGGTACACCAGCATTTATTTTATGAGTTTCAGACTTGAGACCATCCAATACAACTTGTATTGAGCGGCCTGAAATGTAATTTCTAATCCAACGAAGAAGAGATTCATCAATACCAAATGCACGCATTTTCGATAAGAGAGCTTGATGCCAAACTCTATCAAATGCTTTTGAAATATCAAGTGCAATAATCTTTCTCCAAAACGATGTAAAGATTTGTGCCACTGTTCGGTGAGATATACCATCAGATCACCAGTGGACCTATTGCTACGAAAGCCATACTGCCGGTCATTAAGAAGCTTTCGTTCTTCGAGATATTTCTTGAGCTGATTATTTATCAGCGTTTCCATGACCTTGGAAAGAAGGGACGTAAGTGCAATTGGACGATAATTTGAGGGGGAAGAAGATTCACCTTTTTTAGGGACAGGCTAGACAAATGCTGTTTTCCATCTACTCGGAAAGAGTCCAGAGGAATAGGATAGATAGAAAAGCTTACGCAGTGGTTTTGCCAGCGTTGAAGAACACCTCTTCAGAACAATAGGAGGGATACTATCCGGGCCAGCGGATTTGTGTAAGCTTTAAGCTTTAAAAGCTTTAAGAAACATTGCATTTCAAAACTTTAAAAAAAAATATTTTTTGAATTTTGAAAAAAAAAAATCATTTTTTTTTGGAAAATTCGATATCTCAAAAATTGGTAAATATTTTTTTTTGGAAATTTAATTTTCATTATCGTACTACAGTAATAAAAACCTAATGTTGACGTACTAATTTTTTTTTTTTTTAATATTTTAAAATTTTTTTTATATAAAACCTTATTTTATTAAGAAACCACTACTAGACTAGACTTATGTATAATTTTTGTTCTTGCATAAATTCATATTTGCATAGCATTCTGTTTTTGTCTCTTACTACTAAGAGAATTTAAGAAATGATGATAATTTTATCCTTATGAACAGTTTTTTTTTAATAACATTCGTTTTTAAAATTCCTAGTATTAACATAGGAGCAAGTTCGTGCGGCAAGTTATGCATTCGTAAAAAAAATCGAACTCGAGATTTTGATCAAAGTTAACATTACGATGATAGCGAAGACTAAAAAAGTGGGTCTCGCAATTCTGTCTGTCTGTCGGTTCGACTACAGCCTAAACATTTATCATTTTTAATTTTTCCCCACACACGTTTTTTTCTTCTTTTTTTTAAGACCAAAAATAACAGTACCTGCCATACGAATTTTTTTCGAAATTTTGTAAATTTTTTTTTCTCAAAAACTTCAAAAATTTCATTTAGTTAAAGCTAGGTACTAGTTCAAAAAAATTTTCCGAAAAATGGTTATAGAGGGTACCCCCCAAAGAACCAGTTTTTTGTTTTTGATTTTCTCAAAAACGGTATGACCGATTTTGATCCTTTTTTGTTTGCGTAAGCTCCCAAAAAATGTAAATAGAATTGTGTATTCAAATTTTCAAAAAAAAAATTTTGGATGTTTAAAAAAATTTCAATTTTTTTTTCAAAACTGTTAAAAAACCGTTTTCAAAAACCGGCCACACAAAAATATTAGAATTAAGTATTTAAGAACTATGTATATCATGTACAACACTATAATTCCTTCATTTAAATTTATTAATTCATTTTTTTTAATACGTACGAGTTCCTATTTAATACTTTAAGACATGCATACAGAGCATTATTGAAAGAGGCTAAAGTAATGTAAACGAAGATGTTTGATTTACTATTTAATAGTTATTTACATACGACCTATATATGTACCTGCACATGCTTTCCTTAATTCAATTTAATAATTTGTTATTTTTATATTCGATTATGTTTATACCTTTTTAATATTTTAAGACAGAAATGCAGAGAAATTGACCTTTTTTTAAGTTAAGCAATATCACGAAAATTGCCCCCCCCCCTGAACGAAATCCTGGATCCGCGCCTGGACAAGACCGATCTCCGTATTAGAAGTGCTACATGTTTAAATTCATAATTTTAAAATAAATTTATTTTATTGATTTAAAAAAAGTTTTAAACGCTTTTTTTTATGTTAAACGAGATAAATAACTCTTTTTATTTAACTCTATATGATACCCTCAAGAAGACGGCAACCTCTGTCGAAACGTTGGGAAAAGTAAATGAAATAAACTAGTCTCATTGCACATTAAGTGACCATAACAGCCGAAGAGGAACCAGATTCTTCAACGAAAATAGATTTCAACTTAGTCCAATAAAAATAATTAAATAATTAACAAGTTTACAATAAGATCCCGCGGATAGTGTAGAGCACATTTAAAGTTAATTGTTTTTAAATCCATTAAGAAACTCAAAATATAAAATCGACTCTTCTGTTTTAGCGACTAAAACAACTCCTTTAGTATTTGGATTTTGGAGCTAAAAACAAGATACCCTGTGATTCAAGCAAATATTAGCTTATGCAAGAACAAATATTATAATTCTACTGGTTTCATAAAAATTATAAGCTTTTATATGTATACAACATTTTTAAAACGTTTTTAAGAAAAAATTTTGGTACGCCAATTTAAGGTTTTTATTATTGTTCGAATAAAAATTAAATTTACAAACAAAAATATTGAGCCGTTTCTGTGATATCGAATTCTCCAAAAAAAAAAGGACCTTTTTTAAAATTCAAAAATTATTTTTTTTTAGTTTTGAAATGCAATTTTTTTTTTAACTTTTTAGAAGCTTCTCTGTAAAAAATTTCAATGTGTGATATAAATATAATGGACATGGACTACATTTTTGTAAAAAAAAATTTTGGGGCAAAATGTTATTAATGTTAGGTTACCTGTCATAGAACCGTTTTTTTTTTATTTTCGACTTTCTCATTAACGGCTATAACGATTTTAACCAAAAATGTTCACCAGGAGCCCCCTTAAGTTTAAAATAATATTGTGTATAAAAATATAATTTTTTGTTTTTTTTGAAAAAAAAAAATTCCAATTTATTTTTTGAAAAATCAACATCTTGAAAACGTGTGAACGATTATTTTTTTAAATTATTTCCTAAAATCTATATTACTAAGCATTTAAAATTGGCATCCCAAATTTTGTTCTAGAAAAATTTGAAAGAAATTTGTTATAAAAAAAATTTCTTTAATAAAACGATTTTTAAACTTTATTTGCGCAAATTCATACTTTTCCAGAAATCAGGCAATTCCATGCATTTGAACAAAGTACTTTTATATAAGAGCAAGTTCGTGCGATCCAGTCGTGGATTTTATTTTCAAAATTCTTGGACCCGTTTTCGAGAAAAATAAGATTTTCCACTATGGTTTTTATAAACATTTGTGCTGCTATTTTCTAATAAAAGAACAATTTGCTTTCTAAATGTCTTAGATAACGCAAAATAACTTTCTGGTGCCAATTAAAAATTAAATATTTTTTTAAGAAATGTTAATACATTTTCCATTTTTTTTTTCAACCTAACTTTTACTAAAGGATGTTTTTTTATTTTTCTTAAACAAATATTTAACTAAACAAAAATAGAATGACAGGTAAATATAATTTTTGTCTTAAAAAACCGAAAAAAACATGTTTAAAAAATGTTTCCTTTTTTCGTTACCTTTTCTTATTTATAAAAATGATTTTTGTCCTAAATTGGGCTCAAATATAATGATTGATTGTTTTAATTTTTTGAGTTGTACAATAAAGTAGTAAATATTTTTTAAAATTTTTATGTTTTTAGTTGTCTGAAGAAGGGTGTAATCACATCACTAATTGACGTTGAACATCATTTTTAAATTAAATATAATGCACGACTGGATCGCACGAACTTGCTCTTATGTAAAAGTACTTTGGAATTTAAGATACATTTTATAAATATAAAACATGGATTTAATGACATAATAATGTTCAAATGCATAAAATTGCCGTCTGGTTTCCGGAAAAGTATGAAATTATGCAAATAAACCTTAAAAAATCGTTTTATTATTAAATAAATTTTTTATATAAGAAATTTCTCTAAAATTTTTCAAGAAAAAAATGGGATGCGAATTTTAAGTATTTAATAATATTGGTTTTAGGAAATAATTTCAAAAAATAATCGTTCATAGGTTTTGAAGATATTGATTTAAATTTTTTTTTTTTTTAAACCCAATAAATAAAAATATTTTTTCGAATATTTTTATATACAATATTATTTAAAACTTAAGGGGACTCCTGCTAAAAATTTTGGGTTAAAATCCTTAGAGCCGTTAATGAGAAAGTCGAATATCAAAAAAAAAAACGGGTCTATGGCAGGTACCCCTAATAACATTTTGCCCCAAAATTTTTTTTGACCAAAATGTAGTCCATGTCCATAATATTACACTTAGTTTTGGAGCTAAAAAAAATTTCAATTTCTCCTCTAGGGAATCACCGAAGACCCTTAACTACCGAGATTGAAAGAAATAGGTCCAAGGGTTTAGGCTGTAGTGAGAGGTACAGACATACAGACACACTGAAACATGTTTTTTGTGTACTAAAAAAGTCGTGTTGTCAGTTATTAAGAAACTTACAGTCTTCGAGATATTTCTTGGCCTGATAATTGATCAGCGATTCCATGACCTTAGAAAGAAGTGACGTAAAAGTGCAATTGGTCGTAGTAGGAAGGTGTAGGGAGCGGAAGAGTCAACTTTTTGGGAACAGGCTTGACAAATGGTGTTTTCCATCTTCCAAGAAAGACTCCATAGCAGAAGAACTGGTGCAAGAGCTAAGGCAATGGTTTTGCCAGCGATGAAGAACACCTTTTCAGAAGAATAAGGGTATAACATCAGTACTAGCGGATTTGCTTATATCAAGATCTCGAAAAGCTCTTGCAACTGTACGAGTGCGAAAGTATAAGTGTTCTATTGGATGATTTACGTTCTCAAGTAAAGGAGGAGCAATGTTGCTATCAGGCAATGAAGAGCTAGCAGCAAAATTAGCTGCGAGTACATTTGCCTCATCTGAAGAGTTAGTTATCGGGTTGTCGTTTGTAGATGAGCGCTGGAACCGAAGACGAAGTTGATTTTTTTACGTTCTTGACATTTCTGCTAACATTGGGGCAATGCAGGATTTTTCGCCTTAATTTATGGTTATGTAACATATTGGTTCTTTTCATAACAGCGTTGCATTAGTTTCTGACTTGATGATGCTTTGTAAGAGCGGAAACTTACTTCTATCAATCAGTTAGCTTCATTTTGCTATCAATAGTTGTTAGGCAGTGCACAGATCCTTGTTTGTTTTTTGAAAGCATGTATAAACATGGTACTGCCCTCCTTTACTTCAAGAGCAACTATAGTTTCCTATGTTCTTTTACGGAACTTTGTCAGCGGTCGATTATGTTTTATGTTATATTTCTGACATAATTGGACAGGTTTGTTTAGATCTGTACTCAAGACATAAAGGTTTTCCCTACTCTTTACATGCCCCCCACCCCGACGAGTTTCACCTTGTCGTTATGGGGTGGCTTACGTCTTTTCTCCGGCTTGCTGGAGATTAGACAACTAAGAAAACTCAAATACTTAGTTTTATGTGTATCATTTTATGTTTTTAGTTATTGCTTTTAGTATGAACTGAACAAAAAATACATACTTCCATGATTTTTTTCTCCAAATCTAGCATTAAAGTTAAAATAGAAATACCAGATAGAACATTAGTCTCCGAGAATTTAGATAGTCTGTCCAAAAATTTTAAAAACGAATCTGTCATGATTTTAACTTGACATTTGATTTTCTAAATAGCACTCTTAATTTTTTAACAGTTTCTCCTTTATTATTTCGCTTTGATTATAAAATCAAGCAGCATTTGATTGGATTTAGAATAAATGTAATGCTTCTGCGGGAATTTTAATTAATTTAATTCAATTTTGAAAAAATAAAGAAAAAAATAAAAAAAATTCCACGGGGTGTTGGAACAACCAAATGTTTTGGCCCGCGTATCGTATTTGGTACGGCCCTGCTTCGAACTTAATATAATCTTTGTATTTTTTTGAAAATGAAATATAAATTAGGATCAGCTCAAGAGACACTTAGTTTTTGTTTTTGTTTGTCTTATATTGTTGTTGAAATTCAAGTTTGTTAAAAGAAAAGTATTTCCATGGAAAAGTGTCTGTTATCTAAAAACTTTGATAGGTGCTGTCGAACTTTGAATAAGTAGTGAAGCAAGTCAATCTTTTGATGCCATTTAAATTGCTTTTGGCTCAACAGCAATAATCACTTAAATACGAACGTACTTATATTTTTTTTCTTAATCTCTAAATCTTTATAAAGACATTGACTTCAAGATCCTGCGTCATCATGAAGCGAAAAAAAACACACACACACAAACAGCCGCCCTCATAGATAATTAAATTGACGTTTTGAGTACAACAATAAAATACCAAACACCGAAAAAAGGGGGTTAATTTAAGTCAAGATACGTGACTTACTGAATTTTTTATATGGTGTCGAAAATGAAAATAAAAAATTTAAATTGATATAGAATTTTCTTCAGAAGATTTGCTTACAAAATTGGCAAACAAATAAACGCACAAAAGCTTAATTAAAATGTATCTTGCTTTGACGTAGTTAAGGTTTTCTTGTTGATGCTTTAATATGTACATATATATCTACAGAAGCATTCTTTTATTGACAAATTTTCGGTAAAAAGGTAAGTTGCAATTAATTTCAGGAGTTTTGCCGCTGGCTAAAAAGTGACAAGAATATATCTGGTCATGAAAAGTCGTTCTCATCTAAGCCGATTTTATCCGACAGAGAATCATAGTTCCCTTCTATTCCTAGGTTTAGGGTCTCTGCGAGCTGTTGGCCTTAAATTATTTATTTTTAGATTTTAATTCCTATAGGTAACTTAACAACCAAATCTCTAATATTGAAGAAGTATGGTAATATACTGGGATGATGACATCGTGACGAAAGACTTCGACACAACTATCTTTACTGATGGCTCAAAGACGAAATGTTGTGTTGGTTCAGGAATCTTCTCTGTGACTTTGGATATATCTAGGTCTTTGAGGCTACCCGACTTTTCTGGTGTTTTTCAAGCTGAATTAGTGGCTATCAGGGAAGCATGCAAGTAGGTACTTAAACAAGATCCAGAACCAGAATATGCCTATTATCACTGACAGTCAGGCAACTGTTAAAGTAATTAATTCTAGTACATAATTATATTACATCATTAATTCTGGCCAAGCAATACCGGGATGTACTTGCTAGGCTCAATATTTACCATAATATCATTCTTATATGGGTTCCGAGTTATTGTGGAGTTAAGGGGAATGAACGGGCGGACGAGCTGACCAGGCAAGGATCAGCCCATCATAACTCACTTGAGAAAAGAGTGAACATTCCGCTCGTGCAAAATTCTCCCAAAAAACCGTAAGTGGAGAAGTTTAAATAACTGCATCATATCTAGAAAGATTTGGCCCACCGAACATTTGAATTGATATACAGACCCAGACAATACATATACAAGTATTCAGGATCGTAGCTACCTGTAGAAGACACTGGCTAATAGGAGACCAAGACCATGTAGCAAAGATAGGTATTTCTGACAACATTCACTGTCATAGCAGTGGGGGCAAGCGGGAAAAGAAAATAGTCCTCAATTTCGTCTGCAAATGCCCTGCTCTGACCAAATTTAGAACTCAATCATTAGGAAGGGCATTTTTACGAGTATGACGACATTGATTAACTTTCGGAAATGAAGATCGAATGTTTGATCTCTTTTCTCAACCCGACACAATGGTCTAAGACGAACTTCGGTTACTTCGGTGCATGCCCACCGTGTGACTCCTTAGATCAGATAGCGAACTGTGGACTTTGACGGGGGCTTACGGTGCAGGGGGCCAGATAGTTACTCATTTGGATTGGTTAATTTTTTAGTACCAGTCAACAAGCTACCTAGTTTGGCACAGTTTAGATGGTGTCGGATGAGTGTTGTGTTCCGGCTGTGTGAGGGATCCAAATTCCAGATGATTGTGCTAAATCAAACACACAATAAAAGATATTAAAACTTACTATGTAGATCCATATATTTGTCAACGTAAGTTATCTAACAAAAAATCATCATCTAATAGCTGCTCAGGTTTTGAAAGAAATGCCTTCAATAGCCTACAAAAAACTCCAATTTATAATAAACGCATGCCTTAAGCTTAGATTTGTGCCACATCAATGGAAAATTGCAGAAGTCATTGTTATACCTAAACAAGGTAAGCCACCAGCAAAAGTAACATTTTACAGACCCATATCCCTTAGGTATACCAATCACAGCAATATTTTTCAAACAACTGTTCATGAATAAGCTTAGAAAAATAATAGAAGAAAGAAGACTGATCGCGAATAATCAGTTTGCATTTAGAAATAAACATTACACGACCAAGTACATCGAATGTTGTAGAAAAAGTATTTAAAGAAAAACAAGTATGTTCAGCTCTATTCTTAGATGTTGCTCAAGCTTTTGATAAGGTTTGGCATTTGGGCTTTGAGTACAAACTGCATAGGAAGCTTGCCATTCTGTACTGCAAAATACTGAAATCCTTCGTTACGAACGCACTCTTAAGAATACGGTACGAACAAAATTACTCGGAACTAAAGGAAATTAAAGCCGGTGCACTCCAAGGAAGTGTCATAGGACCAACCCTGTATTTGTTTATGCTAGGGATATTCTAGTGGACATCATAGCCACCTTTGCTGAAGATACTGCGATATTAGAGCCTGATAAATCCGTTACTAAGGCTACAGAAAAACTGCAAAATGCAGTGGACAAAGCTAGAGATCGGACGCAACGATGGCATATCAAATTAAACGAAACAATATCGACGCATACAAACAGTAAATTAAATATTGTTCCAATTTTAAAGCTGAACCTTACGCCAATACTGCCAATTACCTTGGAATGTCTTTGGATACAAAGCTAAAACGGTAAGAACACATCCAAAAGAAAAAAAAAGGACTGAACTTATGTAAAGTACAGGAAAATGTAGGTTACTTGGACAGAGCGCTGATCTATACTGTATATATCCAAAAGAAAATAATGTTACACAAGCTAGTCCTGAAACCCGTTTGGACGCATGTTATCCAGCTATAGGGAATAGCTTCGTGGAATAATAAATGCCTCTTGGTACATAAGAAATAGACCTTCAAATATAAATGATCACAGAAGTGTGTAACACACAATCAGC
Organism: Chrysotoxum bicinctum; assembly: GCA_911387755.1. Lineage (NCBI taxonomy): Eukaryota > Metazoa > Arthropoda > Insecta > Diptera > Syrphidae > Chrysotoxum > Chrysotoxum bicinctum. Next base: position 5,352,018 of record OU426989.1, read on the forward strand.
GACTGCGAAGTCATACCAACTCCGAAATGAAAATTGTTTTAAATGTAAGAGACAATGTTCGGAGGCTTAGAAGAACCAAGCCACATGATCTGATAGTCTTAAAGCTATGGGAAAGTATTAGAAGTTTATGTTTATGTGATTGTTAATTAAGAAAGAAAAATCATCTGTCGATCTTTCATAGTTAGTTCTGATCCCGGTAGTTTTCTTGCGGTAAGAGTCCTCAACTACTTAGTACGAAATATTACCAATATTTCCACCGACAAAAAAACAATATTTTCCAAACTATTTTTTGACATTTTATTTATACTTAATCGCTTTAATATGGCCCTGGTAGGCCCTCCCACGGATCAGAAATTAATCGTTAAATATCTCACTATGTTTATAGACAATATAAAAGGCCGGGGTACCTCGACTCATTAAAATTACCTGATAACATCAAAGCTTCGATACGCCTTTTCACTGTCTAATTGTTCAGTGAGGTTAATTCTTCAAGATGGCCCTCATTACACTGAGCCTCCACTTGAAATAAATGATTGCAAGAAATGTGTCATGTAGTCAATATTTTTGGTGGAGTCCCCTTATGTCCCGATTTTTGTTATTTTTAGACATAAAATCTTCGTAGAAGAAATAAATGCAGATATAAATTTTGAAGTTTCGTGACACTCCAACTTCACTAGACACAAATTTTTCATAAGACGTCGAGTCTTGACACCAATTTCCACATTTTAATGTAATATTCCTTCATTTCATTGACAAATTCATGTGATGTTTTTACTTCGTATAGAAATTATGTCCTGTGAAGCCAAGATGTAATTTGTAACTTATTTTTCTACCATTTACTGTCTGTTGAAGTACATATGTACATAATGTTGTTTGGTTGTTTGCAGGCCAAAATTAACATTAAAAGAATTAGACATTGAAAATAGTAAGTATTTTGATTATTATTTTAAATTAATTAGGGCATTCAGAGACTTTCCGTGCCTCTTCCAGTTTTTCCACTTCGTTTATCGCTAAAATCAAACGACGTGATTTACCTGGTGAGATTATGGCCAAGAATGAATAATCACGACATAATTTGCCCACAGAGTTAAAGAAATATAATCTTCAGATATAATGTCTGAGATACTAGCAGAAATAAATATTGCCAATGGAGGTGAGGCCTTAACATCTTTACAAAATGGCAACTCTATGAACACGACTTCAATTCAGGAAGCAATTCATGTGAGGCACTTTTCGCTTTTAGTTTCACGAAACTCTCCGGATCCGGACCTCTCCGTAATGGCAATTTTAGGTTTTAAACTTCAAGATTTTATCAAAACATATTTTCGAGGTCATTATACATTACGAAATATTTTGTCCTGAAACAAAAGTCGTTCTTGATAGCAAATCCCCTTTAAAATTTATATTTATGCCTCTTTCACTCAATTCTTCCATGTTTATCCTCTCATATCTCATAAAATTTGGTTGGTTTATCCTCTTATACCTCATAAAATTTGGTTGGTCATTATCAGTTTTTTTTTTCTTGAATTGAAAGACATGAAAACATACAGTTGTCTCATTTTATTCCTGATAATCCTCCCATATCCCATAGCTATCAATTGGACAGCGACGGACACATCAAATAAAAGGACAACAAAAAATAAAACCGAAACCCATCAACACACAATTTTGACTACATAAAAGACAATTTTAAATAAAATCGGTTAAATCGTTTTCCTTTTTTCTTCAAAAGGTTGAGATAAAATGACAATAAACGGCAATTTATTAACATGAATCTCCAATATATGTAAACAAGTTTTATATTCTTATATCCTTCTTTGCTTAAAAATTTCGTCAACTCATTTACAATACATAAGCCCAAATAAATGTATTTTGTAACCTTATATGTATCCTTTCCAAATATAATTCTGCACTGGGTCGTAAGAACTTACTCTAAAACGTAAGTTTATATTGGCGGAGAATGTCTTTGAACTTTAATAATAACTAGTTTATAAAAATAAAATGCAGATATTGCCAACATAAATCAGTTTTTTATATAAAAAAAGTTTAAGAATACAAAGATATAAGGCTGAAGTATGTGGTCTGGCTAATATTAACTATTAAGGAAGCAGCGGTTTTATACAAAGTACCTTCTAAGACATGTTCTGTTCAACCCTTTAAAACAAGCAGTTTGGTTCTCACTGCGGGGACGAACACGATTTGGAATCTTCAGATCTTTAACTGACTGAAACGTTCAAATTTTGGTATGAAATCACTATTGCTTGGTGGGAAGTTGGTGAAGCTACGTGGCTACCAAAAGCTGTATGCACTTGACGAAACGTTTCCGCGATTCCTCGATATTTTCGAATTTTTTCCAGCGAATTTTAATATTTCAACACATTGTGCGATAATAACCGCCAAGTTCTTACTAATCAAAAGTAGTTGGAATGACAATTTAAAAATGAATGAAATCTCAAGACCCGTTACTAACCTTGGTTGCTTTTTCCTCAAACAGACACAAATATTGTAGTGAATAGCAGGCCAATAACAATTTTTAATAAACAAATGAAATAAAGCCTTTAATGCAAAGTGAAAACTGTTTCTGGCGGTTCGCGGAGGTATTCAAACGCATATATCGTGCTCAAGTCTGGCTTACAATGTTTGAATAAGGTTATTTAAAAAAAAAGAATTAGCTTAGTTGTGTGAAACATATTTTATGAGCGATCCGAGAATATTAATCTTATAATAGAGCATGGACTTAGGTTTTTTTTTTATAATTAGCACACACTCAAGGGGTTATGAATACCCTTATAATGCTAAAATAACACAGCGCGAGCAGTTAGGAAATGAGGAACGGATTTAAAAGGAGATGCCGATGCACATTGGTTTTAAATGCTTGTACATCACAATGAGGGGGGGAAATCGAGTGAGGTATTGTGTTCCACATTCTAGTAGTACGGCTATTTCATTTGAGCACTGTTTATGGAAGAAGTTATAAAAAAAAGTTAGACAAGAGACATTACGACGCGCGACGGTGTTCGAGAGAAACAAAAGTTTCCGTAATAGACCTGTCTCCAATTAGTCTAAGGGCTCTGTTTTGGATTCTGTCTAAGAGGTGCAAGTGAGTTTTAGGAGCACCTGCCCAGATATGGGAGTTATACTCAAGCTTAGGCCGAATGTATGCCTTATAAATTGTAGCCAGATCAGAAGGGAAAAAAAACTGCTTACATCTTCTGAGGAAACCTAAGCATTTCGCAGAATTTTTCGCAACATCAAATATGTGATCATGCCACAAAAGATGGTCTGTAATAGACATACCAAGAACGGAAAGCTTTTCGGTTTCCTCGATGCAAGTGCCATCCATGAATAATGGCAGGGGTGGAATATTTCGCTTGACAGACAGGAGACAGCTTTGAGTTTTTGAAGCATTAAATCCCACGCGGTTTCTAACACCCCATTCTACAATGCTGTCTAGGTCGGAATTTAATGAACTTATTATATGCTGCCGTTGCAGAGCCACTTCCGAAGATGAAGGATGTGGATCTGGAAACGAATATGAAAAGCTGATGGTACTGTCGTCAGCAAAACAATGTAGTGGATTAGAAGATACATGAAGAGAGTCGGAGACAAAACAGAGCTTTTGGGCACACCAGCATTTATTTTGTGAATATCGGACTTAAAACCGTACAAAACAACACGAATTGACCGGCGTGAAAGGTAATTTCTAATCCAGCGAAGTAGATATTCATCGATGCCAAATGCACGCATTTTCGATAAGAGAGCTTCATGCCAAACTCTATCAAATGCTTTAGAAATATCAAGTGCAATAACCTTGGTTTCACCAAAATGGTGCAAGGATTTGTTCCACTTTTCGGTGAGATATGCCATCAGATCACCAGTAGACCTGTTGCTACGAAAGCCGTACTGCCGGTCATTAAGAAGCTTTCGTTCTTCAAGATATTTCTTAAGCTGTTTATTAATCAGCGTTTCCATGACCTTGGAAAGAAGGGACGTAAGTTCAATTGGTCGGTAATTTGTGGGTGAGGAGGATTCGCCGTTTTTAGGGACTGGCTGGACAAATGCTGTTTTCCATCCACTCGGAAAGAGTCCAGAGGAATAGGATAGATAGAAAAGCTTATACGCAATGGTTTCCCCAGCGTAGAAGAACACCTCTTCAGAACAATAGGTGATATACCATCTGGACCAGCGGATTTGTGTATTTCAAGATCTTCTAAGACTCTTGCAACTGCACGAGTGCGAAAGAAGATTCGTCCCATAAAAGAATTTTCGATCTCAAGAACAGGAAGAGTCATAACACAATGTGGCAGCGTCGAATTTGCAGAAAACAGGGCTGCAAGCAAATTTTCCTTTCATTGTGAGCTAGTCACAGGAGTGATATTGTAAACGAGTGTTGGAACCGACGAACAGCGAAAGTTTTTAATATTTTTTACAAATGACCAAAAATTTTTACTACCCTTACTACCTTTAAGTCCCAACATCGATATGTTAAGACCATGAAGTGTCTTTGATATAAGACTATAGATAAAAGAGAGTGTTGTTGTTTCGGAAGAAAATGTTGTGTCCGAAAATATGATCGTTGTTTCTGAATAGAATGTTAAAAACAAAATCAAAAAACGGCAACGTAATGAATTCAACTAAAAATTAATAAGAAAACAAAAAACACAGTATTGCAAGTTTAAATTTTTTTTACGGATAATCTTTAATTAATTTTCAAAATATTTAATGAAAGTATAATCCACTTTCATATCGGTAGATACACATTTGTTGCCATTTCTGTCTAAATAAAGTTTGTAAGTTGGCATTTGACAGATATTAATAATAATAATAATTTATTACACTCGCATGGAAATGACAACTAACGTGTCGTCGAGATTGGAGTGCTCGAGTTTGCAAAAAAAACATTATTAGCGACGAAGCACATTTCAGCTTGGCTGACTTTGTTAATAAACAAAATAGCCGCTACTGATGCACCAAAGACCACTACAACCTTGTAGAGTAACTGAATGGTGTTCGTTTGGGTTAACTGGAGGATGCCATATTAAATGCTGTTACAGTTCATGGTAACCGCTTTCGGGACATATTGGAAACTTTCTTGTGCCCAAATTGAATCAATTAAGCGTACATGTGCTTCCAATGAAGGTGCCACATCATGCACAGCACGTGCTCCGAGAATTTTATTATAATCTTTTTCCCTGCCAATGTTATATCAAAAATTGGTGATACCGACTAGCCCCCTCGATCCCTTGATTTGATGCCTCACGGTTTCTTCCTATAGAGGTACTTGAAATTGCGAAACAGATGTCGGCGAAATTGTTATGCAAAATATGATTAAAAGAGCTGGCCTTTACACTACAACCAGAGGCGCTCACTTGACCAATATCATATTCCATACATAATATCAAAGACCATCGACCTGGAACATAAAAAATACACCCTGTATTACCAAATATACTTAAGCAAATTTCAGCAAAATCATTCGAGCTGTTTTGAAATAAAAGCCAAAGTTTTTAAAACTGTTAACCATGCATGTTATGTTTTATTTAAAAATAATAACAATAAAATATATGTTTTCGACACAAATTGTCGATTATTTGGTTCAATATCACACGGTTTTGAAATTTGTCTATAAAATTTAATTTAAATCTTAAGTGATCATTTTTTACAACCTGCGAAACTTACCTTCAAAGTTCGATCCAGAATATTAAAACAGGAAAGTTTTTTTAATGTGCCCTTTAGTATATAAGCCAAATGTAGGAGTAAAGTTATTTTCTGGTATTTTGATTCCAGCCCTCTAGACACGATTGTCCGAATTGTTTCATTCTGATATACCTTTTTTCATTTAATAAATTATTCATCATTGCATAATAATATGGTCTTGCCTTAAAGTTATCGTAAAGGTATTTATAGAATTTTTTAGCAATAGGGGTCTTTGAATTTATTACGCTCGAAGTGTTGTCTATTTAATTTTTATACAACACCTTTTTTTTCAAGAAAATATAAAACGAGTTGAGTTCAGGTGAAATTTAAATGAAACAAAAAAAAAAAAAACTCATTGAGAGTGTGGGCTTGTGTGGGAATTTAATAAAGCTGAATGTATTAGTATTGAAAGTGATTCGTAATGCGCAATGTTTGCTTACATTGTAGTACAAGAACAGTTAAAATACAAAGGGGTACATATTTGGAAAACAATGAGGTTTTAAAGGCACCATTCAAAAAAGGTAACTGGAAGGAAATAGAAAAGAGCACAGAGGCTTAACTTGAACACAAGTTACCACCTTTCAAAACGCTCCGATCCGAAATTCTTGCCCAGAAAAAAGGGTACACAGGACTAACTATAATGACAGAATACAAATTACATATTTTGAAAGAAGTAAGTACTTTCAAATCATACGAAATTCATCTGCTAGGTATTTAGGAAGTGTCCCTATACAATTTGGGAACTATATCTACGACCGCAAATAGCGAAGTAAAACTGACATCGAACCCACAAATATTTGCGAGTTTTGCTAACCATGTTTTCATAGCTTTAGGTTTTGTACAATTTAAAATTTATTATAGGTTGCCAGATTGAAAAAATTATAAAAACAGTTGATTATAATAAGTAGTTTTATAAAGGCACCAATTCATATTCTACATATGAACAGTGGGCAATTTCGACAACAAGCTCGGAAGAGAAAACATCATCACATTCGGAATGTTTAGTCTGTTCTTTACTCAGTTTGATAACGGACTCAGATTGGTCGAATTTGCTGTAGGTTAAAGCATTTGTGATATAGATTGTTCGCACATCCAAAATCTCAACATGCATAAGGGGACATGGAGATCTATTGATCAATAAACCTTCGCGTCAAATAGATGATCAAATTTCAATCGACAAAAGCATTCCTTCCGAAATCCAGGTTGTCCGAACGTTCCCTTAGTTTTAGTCGAGGTATTTCTTCGGATATCCCAACAAGGTATCGACATAATGTGAAAAAATTCGATGTTGGAAGGGATAAATCGCAAGAGTTGAGGTTCTTCTACGATCAAGTATGTAATCACACCTTTAGAAGTATTATCAAGTAATGAGAACTTTCCCATAATGACTACCCTTAAAATGTTTAAGCACAGTGCGAGCGTTAAGGAAAGTTGGAGTGGATTTAAATGGTTATGGAAATGCACATTGGTTTCGAATGTCTGAATATTGCAATAGGAGGGAAAAGCTGCGCCAGGTACTACCACATTCGTGTTGTATGGATAAAGACGGAATCTCTGAATTTAACAGTACTTCCATAGTTGGCCTCAGAGGTTAATGTGAGGAGTGGAACTCACTGTTTCACTAGGTCACTGTTTACAAAAAATGACGTAATACATTAAGAAGTAATGAAAGACAACATGTATTGCGGCGGTGCTCAAGAGATAAAAATTTTACTTTTAAAGTTCTAGCATCTATCGTTCTTATAGCGTTTTTTTGGATGCTATCCGGAAGACTCAAATGGGATATTGGAACACCTACCTAAGTTTATGAATTGTACTCAAGCTTTGGACGAATATGGGCCTAATAGATTACAGACAAATCAGAAGGGGTGACAAATTTCTTACATCTGCAAAGGAACCTTAAACATTATAATATGTGATCATTCCACACAAGGTAGTCCGTGATGTACATACCGAGAACTGAGAGCTGTTCGGTTTCTTCAATGCAAGTGCCGCTCATTGATAGCTCACGGTGGGTGGGTTCCGATTAAATGACAGAAGACAGCATTGAGTTTATGGAGAATTAATTCCACCGTGGGATATGGTTTTCCATTTGACAATGCTATCGAGATCCGAATTTAAGAACCTTATCATACATTGCCGTTCTAAATCTAAACCCAAGACAAGGCCGTGAATCTACAAACAAATATGAGAAACTGAGAGTACTGTCATGATGCCGTCTCTGAGCTGGGAATAACGGAACGACCACAATGAAGCTCTGGTCGGAAGAAATCTTGGCTATTGGCTCTTCTAATTTCTTGACGAAATTAGACTTCTTTGGTGGTGTTGGTTGATGTATGAAATTCACCCACACCTTCTTTTGCTTGGCGTACTTCAGCTGATGTTCGTTCTCCTTGACACGACACAAGAAATACTCACGGCATTTGGAGAAATGGACAGGTTAATACGAACATTGACCCTCTTGGGGATGATGCGTCCACGGACACGTTAATTTACAATGACACCAACGACAGAGAGTGTCACGTTGTAAGCACGTCCGGTTTTGCCGTGATAGGCCTTGTAGGGCATACACTTTTGGACAGCTCCGTTTCCCTTGATGTTGACGATGTCGCCATTTTGAAGACACGCATGTATAATGGATGAACATGTCTCTGGTGCCTCGACGATAACTCTTTGAGTTGGTCATGTTGATTTAGTAACCCTTTGGGAAAAGAGGTCCATATAGTGGGAGAAAAAGTCCACCATCGACCAAGATTCACATTATGATAGACGGAAAAAACCATCAACTTCAAATCAATACCCACCATCATTCATCCATTTCAAGGCAGAGTATTAGACAAGTCTAGTTGTGGTATACCTGATAACACGTCCGTTTGTGCAGGATAAAGATGAAGAATGTACCCCGCTCTATCAAGGTATGCAAAGACCTCTCAAGCATCTTAATTCTTAAAAAAAAAAAACTTTAATACAAGGGGAGATGTGCTGTCATGTGATTTTTTTAAGATCGTTCCTTCAAGAATAGTTCAAAATTATCGGGCCAACACAAGAGACACAATCTTTGCAAAGTCCGACCATATTGACCCATAAGTCGTTCTATGAGACAAAGTTTTCAGCGGTCTGCATAGACGTGGACTGAAAGAGAAGATGAAACAACGAAATGTACGAACTGTTAAACCCCAACCAATTTGGTGCCTTAGCATTAACAGAAGCTTGTTTATTAATTCCCTGTCCCACACGACAGCGATACCTTAAGTAAGTGGCAGGTTGATCCTTCCTATCGAAACCACATTCCGTCGTTGTCCATATCATCCAATGTGGGCCAAAATAAATTGATTATCATCGACCGATAGCGCTGGACGTTGAACCCACTCTCACGGAGAGCTGTGATATTTTTATAGAAGATCTTGCATTTCATTGTTCTCTGAACCGGTTGACTTGAATTTATTCACCACTCTCTCAGAAGGATGATGTAAGGACCGTAAAATGAACAAAGCGTTCGAAATGTTGCTCGAACAGAAGAAAAATGTAATAATTTACCCATGTTGTTGAACGATTTAAATCTCCATGTTAATTTGGAAAGACGGATTAAATAAATGAAAACCAATTTGACAAATGTATTGGTTAACAATATGGCTGCAATCACCTGTCAAAGTTCGATAATCCTTATTAAAAACCGCTTACACATGAAATGTTGGTAAACTGTTTTTTGATCTAACTGCTAAAGCCTAGTTCTCAGTTCAAGTGAAAATGAATATTTCATATAAATGTGGCGGCTGGTTCACTCGCATGAAATCCCCAACGAGGGGTGAGTACTAAAGCCTAGTACTCAGTTCAAGTGAAAATGAAAATTTCATATAAAAGGGACTGCTGGTTCACTGGCATGAAATCCGCAACGAGAGGTGAGTACTAAAATGTGGATTGGAAAAACAAATATGTTCCAAAACTTTTTCCACGCTATGATTTTCATTTCTCAATGTACAACCAACAGGAAAAAATTTAAGGCAACGTGAAAACTGTGACATTTGTCAGTTGATTTCAATATTTTGTTTCAAAACAAAAAATTGAAAATTTATAAACAGAAAGAACGAATCAGTTTAAAAATAATTGTCATTTTTTTTTCATTCAAAGTGAGTATCAAAAATTCACGTGGAAAAGTTTATTCTATTTTCATTTTTATTCTTCGCGTGTAATTTGGAACGTATTTATTTTTCATTTCACGCTAGGTGAGTACTACGCAAAGGCGAATAGGATTTCTATAGATATCTTATTTCATTTCAAATTTGTCAATAAATAAAGTCTTTGCAATACATAATGTATGTGAGGATTTTTTTTAAGTTCAAATAAGATTGAAAAAATAATATTAAGATAAGATTTGCTTTAGAAAATAGAACGATTACACTCGCCTAAGCGAATAGTTTTAATAAAATCGACCCTTTCCAAAAATATTTTTTAAAAAATCATGAATCTACTAAACTGGTACCAAAAAACGCACGGCTTAAATTATTTTGCTTTTTATTTTTCAAATGTCCCTTTTTGGGAATTACTTAAACACACCATGTTTTAAATTTGAAGAAAATCCATGCAACCGTTTATAAACTAGTATACGACGTAAATAATGAATACTGCTTGCATATTTTATATTTACGTCGAAACTTAATACTCCCATTAAATATTCTTGTAGCTTATAACCTAAGATATGGAAAATTTTTGTAGAATATTTCCATTTATAAAAAGTTCTTATTCTGAATTTCAGCTTGACAAATGGCCTTTCTTAAATGTAAAGCGCACACAAAAAATGGTATTCAAACATTCTCTTAAGTACAGTATTTTGCTTATTTAAATGCCACAATCAAAAGTTGACAGAAAAAGAAAAAACCACAATCCTTAACAATTTCAGAAAGCCCACCACCAATCTTATGCCTATTAATTTATCACAATTCACAGGCCTGCTGAAATAATTCCGTCGCAATATTACGCAACAGAATTTGTTTTCATAAACTGTTCATTCCACACAAATTCCTTTTTATGAAAGGCAAATCCTGATAATAGGTGTGATGTTGGCAGGGCCGGATTAAGCCAGCGCGGGGCCTGTAGCAAATTCTATCAAGGGTCCCTTAGACTGTTTTAGGTTAGGCACTTATCAAGTTTATGGTATTAAATAAAACAAAACTGTTATAAACAAACTTTTCTTGATTTAATTTGGGAAAATTTATAAATAATGCTGTTGATATCGACTTCTCTGTGTAAATCATGTTCAATATTCATTAAAGTGAGGAGATTAAGACGTTGTTGGCTCATCGTGTTCCTCAATTCATTTTTAACACGTTTTAATGTTGAGAAAGATCGTTCACCACTGCAGTTGGTGATCAAGAGAGACAAATAAATGCGCAAAGCAATTTCAGAAAACAAGATTGTAAAGAATTATTTATCAACAGCTTGTAAACCTGCATTTCCAGAGCCTCATGATTCCTGCTGTCAATAATACCAGCCACATCAGAATTGAGCATTGAAGCGAATTGCACTAATTCGTTGCCCAGACTGTCCTCCAAATCATCTGCGTAAGCACTTACTATGGTTGCAGATTTTTAATTTCTTCTGGTGGAAAAGATTTTATATGAAGGTTTTTATAATACAAATTCTATATACTACTGAAATAAATCGGCCAAGTAGAAGACTTAGCACTATTAATGGACTTGTTGAAATATTGATTCAAAATAGCTTTCATGGCTTTTAGTCTACAAAAATTGGCGTTTCGTCCGGGTGATCGCACATGGACTCATCAGTTGGCTGTGAGGACCTTGTCAATATGCAATTTTTATTGAATTTAGTTCATCTTACATTTATTTTTTGACAAAAATCCAATGTGAACTATATCCAACGAAGATTAAAATTGTAATCATTAACGTTGAAATATTTTGCTATTTTCAACAAATTCAACAAATCCATTAATAGTGCTAAGTCTTCTACTAGACTGATTTATTTCAGTAGTATAAAGAATTTGTATTATAAAAACCTTCATATAGAATGAATGCTCGGCCACGGGCAAAATATTCCAACGTTAATGATTATAATTTTAATCTTGGTTGGATATAGTTCACATTGGATTTTTGTCAAAAAATCGATGTAAGATGAACTGAATTCAATAAAAATTGCGTATTGACTAGGTCCTCACAGCCAACTGATGAGTCCATGTGCGATCACCCGGACGAAACGCCAGTTTTTGTGGACTTAAGGCCAAAAAAGCTATTTTGAATCAGGAAGAGATTTTAGCTCTCGGAATATTCCGAAAATGCCAGCAATTTTATGATAACTGTTCATATACGTTTACCTAAAGCAGTGAGTACGTTATCAATGGTGACAATAAATACCTGAATTTCATACCGTTGTCCAATTTGCGTTTGGTGCGGTGCGAAACATGATTTTTGGTAAGACCAGCAGATAGAAAAATAAAATGTTAGTTGATCATTTTGATGCAAATATTTTCTTCTTAGTAATTGTGACTAAATCTAATATGTAAATAATACTTTTTTATGGTCAGAAAAGGTTGGTGCGCGGGGCCCCCAAATGCGCGGGGCCCGTAGCATTTACTACTCTTGCTTCATGGCTAATCCGGCACTGGATGTTGGATGTGCAAAGGGCACAAATATTATGGCTTTGTCAACAAAAATCAGGTCAACTACATGGAACTGTCAAAGTTCATACATATTTATACTCGAAATCGAAAGAAGACAAAGCTATTAGTATTAGTGACAAACAAACATAATTTGATTCACAATCTAGTCTAGGACTTTCTAAATATTTTGGTTAAACCTGAAGGACATACATTACACCTACATAAATAAGTAGATACATTTAAGCAAGAAAATTTATTAAAATTCAATTATGTACTAAGAAACGTCCCATCGTGCGTTGTGACATTGAGTCAGTGCTATCTTAAACTTTGTGAAATTGAAAACGAATTAAGAAAATCCTTAATCCTTCAGGGGTTCATTTTATTGGTTTTCAGTGAACAATTAGAGCGTATAGCACGTTCGAATTTTGCCGCATCATCGTCTCTATTTTAGGTTCTCCCATTTCTAAATTCGATTGTGACTCTTATTGAAACCATTGTCACGTTTATCCAAAAGGGCAGGGACAAACACGCAATGTCAAGCTCAAAATGCGAGGGCTGAAAATTGCGTATCTACTTAAATTTCAACAGTTTAAGCCAAAGCAAATGAAATACAATTCAAAGTTGAACAGGCCCTGGCAAATGACACACAAATTTACTATTCCAAACTCGGATTCGAGTCCTGATGCTGAGGATGTGTGTCTATCTGTACTCTGTCCAATAAAAATATGCAGTGTGGGCAAGATAGGACGTTTGCCTCGCATTCTGGCTACAGTGAATTGCATAAATCTGTCCTTCATTAAACCTCTCACAGGGTTATCGTAGTGTTGATTTTAAATGGACCCTTTTTTTAAAGCTCTAAAATCAAAAGCACCTCAACAGAAACCCAAGGAAAAAAAAACTGAGCAAGTTACGAAATGAACAAGGGTAACTCTAAACGCACATCAATATTGAATGGGGGTTGAAATTGAATAGCACTAACCCCAACAGCCATAGACCACAGCAATTCAGTGCACACTCAGATGTGCAGTCTATTACCCCTCACACACGCCACATCGATCAACCTAATCGATAAAGATATGGGCATTTACACGCCAATACACCGACGTAGAAGTAGGTACATGCCAAAATCAGCTGTTAAATGGTAGAGTTTGGAAATTTTAAATGAAAAGTGAGAATGACCGAAAAATATTTGAATTTTAATGCTCCAGAACCACTTTTTTGTGTTGATCAGAGCTTTATTGAATTGTTGCTTAAGGAGATTGAATTTTACTCTTGCTTTTTCAGGCGATTTGTAAATTTTAACACACTGAAAAAACGAGCGTACGTTAAAACAATGAATACCTGTTCATCAATAGCAGTTCATTGTTTTAACGTACAAATTCATTGGTTCAGCGTACAAAATCATTAATAACACATTGTCTTTAATGTTGAGTTCATCGTTTTAATGTAAACGCGTTTATTAATCGCATTTCATACAAAATGTTTTTAGTCTTTGTATTTAATCACGACATTCATTACCTAATGTTCTCAATTCGTAAAAAAAATGCTCGATTTGTACATTGATTTATTGAAAGTATACATTGTTTAATGTAAATATTGTTAATTACTTCGAAAATCATACTGTTTCTTGTATTAATAAACTAATTCGTTATTTAATGACACATTTACATTATTTAACTAAAAAAAGTTCATTAATTAATGAAAATAATTCATAATTTGTTTTTTAGCCCTGCATTGAATAATAAAAGCTTTCATTATTTAAGGTAAGTATAGTACATCAATTCCAAGATAAGGGCATTGATTTTTATTAATGAACCGCTTCATTATTTAATGGAAAAAATACATTATTTTCATGAAAAAAGTTCATTAATTAATGAAAATAATTCATAATTTGTTTTTTAGCCCTGCATTGAATAATGAAAGCTTTCATTATTTAAGGAAAGTATTGTACATCAATTCCAAGATAAGGGCATTTATTTTATTAATGATCCGCTTCATTATTTAATGAAAAAAATACATTATTTTCATGAAAAAAGTTCATTAATTAATGAAAATAGTTCATAATTTGTTTTTTAGCCCTGCATTGAATAATGAAAGCTTTCATTATTTAAGGAAAGTATTGTACATCAATTCCAAAATAAGGGCATTCATTTTATTAATGAACCGCTTCATTATTTAATGAAAAATATACATTACTTTCATGAAAAATGTTCATTAATTAATGAAAACAGTTCATAATTTGTTTTTTAGCCCTGCATTGAATAATGAAAGCTTTCATTATTTAAGGTAAGTATTGTACATCAATTTCAATATAAGGGCAATAATTTTATTAAAGAACCGCTTTATTATTTAATGAAAAAAATACATTATTTTCATGAAAAATGTTCATTAATTAATGAAAATAAGTCATAATTTGTTTTTTAGCCCTGCATTGAATAATGAAAGCTTTCATTATTTAAGGAAAGTATTGTACATCAATTCCAAAATAAGGGCATTAATTTTATTAATGAACCGCTTCATTATTTAATGAAAATTATACATTACTTTCATGAAAAAAGTTCATTAATTAATGAAAACAGTTCATAATTTGTTTTTTAGCCCTGCATTGAATAATGAAAGCTTTCATTATTTAAGATAAGTATTGTACATCAATTTCAAGATAAGGGCATTCATTTTATTAATGAACCGCTTCCTTATTTAACAAAAAAAAAATCATTATTTTCATGAAAAAAGTTCATTAATTAATGAAAATAATTCCCAATATGTTTTTTAGTCCTGCATTGATTAATGAATGCTTCCATTATTTAAAGTTAGTATTGTACATTAATCTCAGTCATTTTATAAATTCTTTATTTGATGTAAAATTTACATTATCTTCATGAACAATATTCATCAATTATTGAAAATAATTAGTATTTTTTTTTGACTATATGGATTAAGCCTGCGTACACACTCTTCACTGATTTGATACTCTGCTCACACTAAACCGAAATTTGAGATTTCAGCAGAAAAGTCTTGAGATAACAAATTGGCGGAACAAGATTTAACAGAGTCCACACCAAAACTCATGATAGTTTGCTCGTTATCAGCAAAAATAAATATTCTGAATAATAATTTTACGTTTTTTATTCAATGGAATATTCGTGACAAATCTCTCTGTTGTTTTTTATTCATTCAAGAATATTTTTCGAGTGACCGCTTTTAAATCCTTATTCCTCTTTCAGTTTGTTGGAATGCTTTTAAAAACACAGCAGTTTTTAGTAAAAATAATTTTTGTTCAAGTTAAAATGAGCTATTTTTTTAATTTTACCTTTTTAATTCGCTGTTGAAATTTGAAAATAAAATGAAAATAATATGTGCCTATACAAAAATAATCGAACTGGAAATCCTGCAAAACTAATACCAATCTGCACCAATGATAGTATATTTTCATTTAACCGCAAGTTAGTTTGTTGCTCTATTTGAATTCATAAGCGGTCATATTAAATAGTGTTTTATAAAAAATATATGCGAAAAAAATGTAAGAAAATAATATCCACGCATCAACTTTCTACATTCAAAACATTTTGCTAAAAGTAAGTATAGAGTTCTGGTTTATGTTTATTTGACAAATCCATATCTTAAATGACAAATCAAACACAATTTTCTTATCCATGTTTATTCTTCAATTTTCCAAAAGCTTTAAAAGGAGTTTAGTCTTTCTTCTTTCTTCTTCTTAACTTCGCAATTTTCTATCTTTGCTTCTCTTTTGATATCTTTTCGATTGCACAGGCGATTTTTAATAAAATGTTATCTCTCCTAGACCGACGAGACAAGGACATATCGACAAAGAAACTTACGGCAATCAAACTATTTTTTCATGAAAAATCGCGTTAGTGTTGATACTTTAAAACCAGATATATGTACATCGTTCAAATGCATGAGAAACACGTGAAAAATTCACAATCTTTTCATTTTCCTTCAATCTATCTTACTGTGTTGAAATAGTAAGGGTATTCATGAAACTAGATAATTTTCCACTTTGTAGAAAGATATAACTTTGCGCAACATGTTTTCATGAACACCCCCTAAAAAATACTTGCGCAAATGTGGGAAATATTTTATGAAATGTCAAATTAAAAGTCAAAATGCATATTTCTTTAGTTTATCAGGTTTATTTCTTCACTTTCCGTATCAAATTCTTGAGATAATTTTATCATATTTGCAGAAAGTTTTTCCCATACAAATTTTGACAGCTCGTTTTTGCAGAGATAAAATTATCTGGTTTCCGAGGTTTATCAGGGTTTTCCATGCTTACATGAATACCTTTAGTGTAAATGCAAGATTGACGATTGATCAAGCATCAATTCATTTGTGTATAGTACGTTGAAATAGTGTAAATGCAAGATTAATGATTGATCAAGCATTTATTAGTTAATTTAATCAGAGCACCACTTAAGCACTGATTGTAATAATAAAACAGTAACACAAACACAAATTGTATGATGAAATAAACGGACAAAATAAAACAAATCACTCGAATAAAATTAAAAAAATCTCAAAGAAATTCGAAAGAACACAATTTTGCAAAAAAATAACGTCTTCTGACCATACTATCGATGTAAAATTAAAAGATTGAAGACTCATGCTTGATGTGTGTATATGGAACATCAACCGGAATTTACTAACAGACTTGCACGTGCTTGTCATGCATTTGAACAATTTATATCTTAAGTAATGTATCTCAATTTAAAATTAATTTGATAGGCGAATGTTTCGTTGTGGCGCTGGCTTATGGAAGTCCAAATTCCTAAAAATCGCAATTTGAATTGCATCATTTATAAGAGAGTCCCTGAACACCAGCGTGTCCCGTCTTTGTATGAAGAAAAAAAATGTCTCGATTTTTTTATCGAAAGGGGTTACAGAAGTTGCGTAAGAACAAGTAGAATCTGAATAAGTACTTACATACTTTTTGATTTGGGCATGACTTTTGTGCTCTACTGCGGCTTAAAGATCTTAAAATATAGGTTTTTACTTACTTTACTCATGTGTCATGTCCAAATCAAAAAGTAAGTACTTATTCAGATTCTACTTGTTAATACACAACTTCTGTAAACCCTTTCGATAAAAAAATCGAGAAATTTTGTTTTTTCATACAACGAGTTTCTTACCTTATTTTAAGATCTTTAAGTCGCGGTAGAGCCCAAAAGTTATGTTCAAATCAAAAAGTAAGTACTTATTCGCAACTTTTTATATCTCTTTCGATAAAAAATTCGAGAAATTTTTTTTCTTCATACAACGATGGGACAACCTAACACTCATGAACACCGTCTACGACCCTTTTAATATTGGTTGTTTTTATTCTGGTGTCGCACGACAGCTTGTACCTGAAATCAACTAGGTAGAAAGGTACACGACAGTAAAGATTAAATCATAAAGATTGGAATGAAATTTCCTGTTTCACTTCCAAACTACTCCATTTAATAATATTTCGTAAATTTATAATTTGTTCTTGTGCAACAAAAACGAACAGAAGTGAAAACCACAAAGTGTATGCACGACTTTACTCAACTGCAGAAAGAAAACAACCAATCTAAACAGGGTCTTAGGGTAATTACTATCAGCCGTATTTATTAGAATTCCCTAAACGCGTGAATAGTTATGCAATGCATAAGGACTTATTCATCCACTATGCAAATTCATATTTATAAAACATTTGCCTACCCTGCATAGTTATAATGAGCTTGTGTCAAATAAAGTACCAAAAAGTAAGAATCTATTACATTTACCCTTCATAACACTCAGCTGTTTATCAAAAAACAAAAAAAAAATATCTTGTCTGTCTATCGAATTCAATAAACAAAAACGAAACTACCAAAAGCTAAGAGAATTCCAACAATTAACTTTGATTCATCAGATAAAGTATGTTATTATCTCTAGCAAAATACTGGAAATCAAATTGTTTTTCGTTTCATTATAGCTGGAATACTCCTCAGGCAAGTTCTTGAGGATAAAATTCAATAATGCAAAATAATAATTACAACACTAACACACCGGATGAAGAAGGATGCGTGGAGAGATATCACCAACAAGTATATTTATCTATTTAATTGTAAACAATTTTCAATTCAATTTGTTTTTAATATATTAGTATAGCATTTTTGTTTCAATAAATAAAAATAACACAAAGTTTTAATTTCAATATCAAGTCAAAGGCATTTTTTTTTTTGTTGATAATCTTTATAATTCAATGTGATGTCAAAGTGAATGTGACAGTTCAATACTAAAATGTCCTTATGTAGGCACTATTCAACCTCCAAACGCGTTTAGCCTATAATGCCTCTATTCAACGTCACATAAGTTTTATAAATAACGATTTTGCGTTTAGAGGCATTATAAGGGTTGCATAGCCTTATGTACGCACTATAATGAGTTTATAAATATGGCTGTATATGTTTATATGCGAAATCGAAAGATCGAAATGGAATTTGGAGAGAGGGATAGCCATAATTTGATTCACCTCGACTGAGCGAGCGCAATAGAATCAAACGATGCTGATTTCAACTCGACCTAGGTTTACAAGGTAGTAACTTATGAACGCTTATCAAACAACGTATACACACCATTAAACAATGTTTTTTTCGCGTTAAATTATGAACAGATACATTAAAACCCAAGCGTCCTTTCCTTTGGTATACACACATGCGAATAAATCAGCCATTGATTTAGTCGGTCAGTGTGTTTTGCTAAGTGCGGTTTTGTTTCGTGTTTGTGCGGTTCTTTAAATTCATTTAAAATAAATAAATTTTATCTTAAAAGTACATAAAGTTTGTACCATCATATAAATAATTTTAAACGAATCAATTATACAAAATATTTCTCCCCTTTTTGTGAAATTGGTAAGTAATCGATTTATATTTTATAATTCCATATCCCCACATACATATACATATATATATCTATTTGGTGCAGTGAATTTTTGTTTTTATACAATTCTTTTGGAGGTTGTCAGGCCAAAAGTTTCCACTTTCTATATATTTATTGAAAGATATTATCTTCATTTATAATTTTAATAATGCAAGATATAAATGTTCTGTTCAAAGTCATCAAAAAACAAGCTGGCACATTAACGTACTTGTGCATTAATTGATAAAAAAAAAACATTTTTGATGAACCAAACAAAGCATCTTCTCATTCCATTAATGAACATAAGTTCTTACTTTACGTAAACAAATATTAAACTAGTAATAAATACATTAAACAATGTACTTTTCCCTTGAACAACAAGCATACAGCATTGAACCAATGTTTATTTTGCATTAAATTGTGCATAGGTACATTAAAAGCCAAGCGTCCTTTGAAAGACATGCAAATCAATAAGCTATTGATTTATTCGTTCATTGTCTTTTGTTAAGAGTGGTTGTGCGGTTCTTTAAATTCATTTAAAATAAATAAATTTTATCTTAAAAGTACATAAAATTTGTACCATCATATAAATATTTTTAAACGAATCAATTATACAAAATATCTCTCCCCTTTTTGTGAAATTGGTAAGTAATCGATTTATATTTTATAATTCCATATCCCCACATACATATACATATATATATCTATTTGGTGCAGTGAATTTTTGTTTTTATACAATTCTTTTGGAGGTTGTCAGGCCAAAAGGTTCCACTTTCTATATATTTATTGAAAGATATTATCTTCATTTATAATTTTAATAATGCAAGATATAAATGTCTGTTTAAAGTTATCAAAAAACAAGCTTGCACATTAACGTACTAGTGCATTAATTGATAAAAAAAAACATTTTTGATGAACCAAACAAAGCATCTTCTCATTCCATTAATGAACATAAGTTCTTACTTTACGTAAACAAATATTAAACTAGTAATAAATACATTAAACAATGTACTTTTCCCTTGAACAACAAGCATACAGCATTGAACCAATATTTATTTTGCATTAAATTGTGCATAGGTACATTAAAAGCCAAGCGTCCTTTGAAAGACAAGTAAATCAATAAGCTATTGATTTATTCGTTCATTGTCTTTTGTTGAAGGCGGTTGTCTGGATCTAGGAGTTTATTATAAAATTAAAAACTTAAATTTATTCTTGAAAGTACATAAAAAGGTACCATCATAAATATAATTTTTAATATATCTTTTAAACGAATTAATTAACGGTACTATATAGCTAATTGCGAAATTTTGTAAGTCATTGATTCATATTTCATAATTTCATTTAATTTTCAATTCAGTGAACTTTTGTTCTTCAATATAGTTTTAATGATAGTTATTATAATTTTAACTTTGGACTTATAGGTGTAGGCAAGTTAATCATTCGGAAAAAATCGAACTCGAGATTTTGATCAAAATTAACATTGCGATGATAGCGAAGACGAATAAAGTCTGTTCGACTGCAGCCTAAACGGCTCGACCAATTTTCATCAAACTTGGTAAATAATATTCTAAAATTCTAAAATTTTTGTTTGTCAAAAGCTTTTCCACAAATAAAAAAAAATTCATTTAGTTCAATTTTTCTTCAGAAAAATGGTTCAAACAATTTCATTTATTTATTTTTTTTTTCAGAAATTAACTATATAAAAAAAATATAACTATTTTTTTTTGTTTTTTGATTTTTTTTTTTAAACGATTTTGTTTATGCTTATGTTTTCTAAAAGTTAGAATAGTATTGAATAGAATATTAAATTTTCAAATAAACCCTTTTTGGATTTTTGTCTAAGACTGAATACATATTTCGAAAACCATGCTCGATTTTGTTAATCTTTAAAATTAAAAGTTTCTTAATACAATCAACAAGATATGAGAAAATAACTTTACGAAAATCGTATTTTTCTCGAAATATAATATAATATAATTTTTTTTATGGCTTATAATTTAATAATTTTTTTAATTTCTTACTATCGCCATAACGGATTTTAATGATATTTTTTTTAATAGAAAAGCTTCTTAAAAGTTTGAAAAACATTGCATATCAAAACTTAAAAAAAAAATGTTTGAATCTTGGAAACTACAAAATCATTTTAATTTTTGGAAAATTCGATATCTTTAAAACGGGTCAGTATTTTTTTTGGCAATTTAATTTTTATTCGTACAGTAATACAAACTTTTAGTTGATGCACTAAATTTTTCCTTAGAAATGTTTTAAAAATTTTGTATATAAAAGATTATTTTTTAAGAAACCATGGCACATGGTATTCTATTTTTAGCTCGAACTAATAAGAGAATTGTTTGAATCATTTAAAATTTTTAGTTTTTTTAGATAAGAGTCATCTCGTGCGACCTAGTCGTGCATTTTATTTTGTTTAAAGTCATATACAATGAACACAGCTTTAAACTAATGTGTTTTTTGTTGATTAATAGCCGTGTTTTTTTGAAAAAGTTATCCCTAGTACAGTAGGATTTTATATGAATAACAAATACAACATCCACAGAAGGATCACTGCCGATACTCGAATAAACTTCAAATCTTTATCCGCAGCAGGATTTCACTTCTCCTTTTATCGGCAGTGATCCTACTGCGGATGTTGTATTTGTTATTCATATAAAATCCTACTGTGCTACGGATAACTTTTACAAAAAAAAACACGTCTAATGTAACATTGATATTAAATTTTAAATTAAAAGTAATAATAATATATTTTGATTGTAATATTTTGAAACTATTCTTAAAATTTTTCTTTGATATTTTTTGAAAATTTGCTTATGCAATTTTGTTCTGTTTAAAATTTTGAAATAACTTAAACACGAGATAAATTCTAAACATGTTTTTAGTCTTAGAATTGACGCAACAAAGTTGGTAAGCTAATAGGAAGACATATAATACAGATGAGTATCAGAACACTTTTGCCTTTTTTATAGTTCCACATAATGTAGCCCATAGCTTTTTAGCCATTGGTTTTTCAAAAATTAAAGTAAAAGATAATTAATATAGACACGTGATCTCCCTTTTATTATGTTAAAAGTTAATCTTCCATTGGAAAACTGCTTCTCAAGTAACTCAAGTCCATTTCATTTTCAGGGTTTCGCTTAACTCAGAGTTTACTTAGTATTGAATAACTGGCATTTAATTTTTACTATCCCGGGAGCATTTCTTTAAAAAAATGTTCACCGAACGAAAAAATGTAAAGTATTATTATTCGTTATAAATAATAATGAGATATTTTTTGTAGGTACACCATGATCTGTTACTTGTGTAAAAATAATTTTAAAACCATCGAACTTCTTATTCTTCATTTTAAAAGAATACATGATCTTAAGACAAGAAGCACATTTAGATGTATTGAACAGTCTTGTTATCAAGTATTTCAAGATTTAGGAAGCTTCAAAAGACATGCGATACGAAAACATGCTAGCAAACTTGATAAAGAAATTGATATAAACAAAAACGTAACAGAAATTCCTGATAAATCGAACAGTACTTCTTCCGAAAGAAAAATGTTACAAGAAAAGGAAAGCGGTTTTGATAAAATAACAGAACATTATCAGGAAGAATACGATCTTAAACTTGAGTTGGATAGTTTTTTCAAATCTGCAGTAAAATTGTCATTAAAATTGCATTCGAATAACAACTTCAATAGAAAAGATGTATATGAAATACAAAAGAGCGTAAAAGAGTGTATCACAGATCCATTGTTAGAACTTTTCAAATCATTTTCTACACACAAATTAAATAAAGTTTTTCCAGAATTACATAACGAAATAATAAATATAGTATCGAAATGCAGAAATCCGTTCAAAATTTCAAATACTGATCATTTGCTGTTAAAATGGCTGAAAGATGAACAATTTTTAGAAGACACGCAAGAATTTACCATAGAAAGAGCTGTTGAAACAGTTTTTCATAATGGAAGTCTTGTATATGATGAACAAAATGTGACTGGCATAGTTATGCCATTGCGCTTTCAATTTTGTAAAATATTTGAACAGAAGGGTTACTTAAATGATACTCTGGAAACTATGAATAAATATTATACAGATTCTCGAGTTTCCAATTTTGTTCAAGGAGAACTATGGAAACAAAAAATCAAACTATATGCTGGAAAGAAACTCATTCCGTATTTTTTATATAACGACGAATTTGAAATAAACAATCCTCTAGGATCTCATAGTGGGCAACATTCTGTAAGTAATATATATTACTCTTTTCCATGCTTACCTATAAAGGAATCCAAGCTAGAAAATGTTTATTTAGGAGCAGTTATTAAATCAAAGGACGTAAAATTGTTTGGGAATGAGAAATGTTGGAAAAGTTTAATTGAAACTTTATTCGATCTAGAAGTAAACGGAGTTGATATTGTGAATGAAGACGGTACCCAGCATGTACATTTCATTTTAGGATTGATACTTGGAGATAATTTGGGGTTAAATTCCTTTTTAAACTTTAATAGATCATTTGTGAGTAATAGTTTTTGCAGGTTTTGCAAAATGCATAAACTTGAAACTCATAATGCATGCGTTGAAAAGGAAAATTTAATGCGTAATCGAACTAACTATGCAGAGGATATTGAAACTGACGAAGCTTCAGAAAGCGGAATCAGAAGAGAATCATTATTAAACACAATACCAACTTTTCATGTTGCCGAGAACTATAGCGTGGACGTAATGCATGATCTTTTTGAGGGAGCTTGCCACTATAATATATGCCATGCAAT
Source organism: Chrysotoxum bicinctum (assembly GCA_911387755.1). Taxonomy (NCBI): domain Eukaryota; kingdom Metazoa; phylum Arthropoda; class Insecta; order Diptera; family Syrphidae; genus Chrysotoxum; species Chrysotoxum bicinctum. Next base: position 5,375,987 of record OU426989.1, read on the forward strand.
TATTTATTTTACACAGACAGCCAAATATTTTAACCTTGAAGTTTTAAACTCAAGAAAGCGAACCTTTGATTATGGTCCTATTGAAATTGATAACTTCTCAGGCGAAATAACAACAGCGCATTTAACAAAAAAAAAATTAAGAATGTCAGCAAGAGAAATGAAAACTTTTATGTATTGCTTTCCAATTATGGTTGGCGATTATATTCCTGATGATGATTGTGTTTGGAAGTTTGTTATAAATTTCCTTGAAATAATTGACATGATCCTTTGCTTTGAAGTAAACTCAGATTTTGTGTCTCTTCTGAGGAACAAAATAAAAATACATAACCAGGAATATGTTCAGCTTTTCAATGATACGCTCAAACCAAAACACCACAACCTAATTCATTATCCAACTGTTATCAAAATGTCTGGGCCTCTAAAAACTTTTTGGTGTTTCAAATACGAGGCCAAGCATAGGCAATTTAAAGTATATTCGAACGCAACAACATCACGTAAAAATATTTGCTTGACATTGGCAAAAAAGTATCAGCTTCAATTTGCTTTTTCTTTACTGGAATCAAAGTGCAATAATAATTCTAGTGTTATATTTAAGGAATCAGACAAAACGAAAAGTTCCTACAACAATATTATATGCACGATATTAAAAAAGAGTAACCAATCTATACAATCATATGAAGAAGTAAAATTTAACGGATATCAATATAAAAATGGGTTTTACATAGCTGTTTTAAAGGACGATATTGAATTGTATATAATTTTAAATATTTTTCGTACTGAAAATTCTTCAGTTTTATTATTTTGTCAGAAACTAAATTCCATACAATACAATCCACATTTTTTGGCCTATGATATTTCAACAAATTCGTTTGGAGATTTTTCAATCATATGTATCCATGATGTTATAGGACCTCCTATTACTTTAATTAAAACGCCGAGAGGAAGAAATATGCTAAAAATTAAAGATTATTACTTTCCAAGTCGTAAATAAATTCTCACTTTATTACTTTCATAAGTTCTAAACGTAATGGACACAGATGCAGAAGCCGATGACTGTCAAATTAATTTGACAGATATTGAATTTGAAGATGGAAATGGGAATGACGATGGCGATATCATCGTTATTAATATTGGCGCTGATGAAACCAATAGTGGACCAGAGTATCTTCAAAACACTCTAGATCATCAAAAAGAAGAGTTAATAGCATTACTCAATAGCTGGGAATTGAGTTTTTTGGCTGATGTTTTAATACGTAAGAATATTTTCTATGTGTATATTTACATGTTCTTAAAATTATTTTATTTAAATAAATAAAAAATGCTTTTAATTACTTAATTTTTATAGAAAAAGAAGTATGGGTATCTGTTCTAAAGGTCATCAAAGTATGGCATATTCCAATGATCCTGAAAGATTTTGCCGATGGAATTAAAATTGTGTTTGAAGATCAGTTGGAAAAGTGGCGAAACTTCATCGGCTTGCCTCTTATAAATAACTTCGGTATTCAAAATTCCTTATTACTATCATCACCAGTAAGTAGAAGTAGTTCTTCAATGGCTATGCATTCCAACAGAAATACTCCATACTTTTCACCGAGCATCCCTAGCACCGTTCAGTCTCCAGCATCTTCTCCTACATCTAGTTCATCAAATAAAAAAAGGATAACATTAAGCGATGTCCTTAATAATACAATAAAAGGTAAATTATTAACAGAGTTCTACGAACAGAAAAATAAATTTGGAGAAGAACAAAGAGCAATGCTAGTGAATGCAATTGCTTTTTATTTTGAAGAACAAAATGTAAGACTGGACCTGAGAACAAGTTATGACATCGAGCAGGAAATCGTTGAACGATTTCCAACGGAAATTCTGGTAATACAATTGAATTATATTTTATGCTATATCCATAACAACTATATCCTACATTATTTGCGGTTTTTTGGATGTGGAATAGGCCCACTTTTGAAAAAAAAAGAGTTAAGTTCGATAATTTTATTAATCATATATTCAATAGAGCAATAATTCCATTCGGCTCTGAAAAACCGTTAATTTTCATTAATATTAACATGTTTACTTAGGTAAAAGAAAAAAATGAACCTATCCCGCTCTCAAAAATGACGCCTAAAATATCTTTGAAAGGAATAGGGAAACAACGATTACAAGTCAATTTGTTTCAAAGATACTTAAATTTTTTATAGTTATATAATGATTACCCGAAAAAATGAGGCATACATAGTAACACATAAACAAAGTATAAGTTGAACGAAAAAAAAAACCTTAACTTAGCGCCTACATTCGGCAATTTAATATATAAGTTTGAATAGGTTTCTCTAAAAATACTTTTCTGTTAACTAAAATCGTTCTTTCTTATAAATCGATCTATATGTTAATCGTTTATTTCTTAATATGTTATTTGTTTGAATAATACCACAAATATAATCTTATCCCTCCTGCTTGATAGGAATACTATAGGACGTGTAAAAGGGGAAAAATTTATAACAAATTCAGCAATCTGAAATCCTGTTTAAGAACAAAAGGAAAATTACTTAGTAAGTCCAACTTATTTCTTGCCTTTTTATTGTTTTTAAATTCCTCGGCACTAACCACTTATTTAGAAAAAAAGGATTTCTCTCAATAAAACATAAAATTGAAACTTTATATTTTTATTCTTTGAACTTCATAGATTTTTGGATAATTTAGAGATAAAAACCTGCTGAGTATAACAAATTGATACTTAGTATTACTTTTGTGTATAAGTTCTTACAAAATTTTGTTTTATAGTAATGTGGTTAACGCAGAAATGGGACTTTAAAACAATAAAAATATTACACTTGTAATTTATTGGCATATTGACTGCATGGATGTAATACATTTTAGTTTTATCAGTAGATTACATGAGATTACTTGGTCTTGTTTTTATAAAAAATATCAATAGAAATATTGAAAATGAAAACACTACACACAAAAATTAAGAAAACAAAGTTTTTTCAGGTTGTTTTTATTGTTTAATGGTCAAATTAAGATTTTTCTTAAAAAATGTTGTTTGAATCAATCAATTGAATTTGTCAAATAATTTTTATATTCAGATTTAATTTTTGTTGGTGTTCTGCGATTTTTATTGTGATATTGAATCAACAAGATCTCTGCATCAAATCATGTCATAGAAAATTGACCCTTCGTGAAAAAATAGTAGGAAACGCTTCCTTAAATATACTTTAAAAGATTTCCAAGAAACTTTCGTTGTTATCGCAAAGTCCATCCAAGAATTAGAAGATCACTTACAGCATCTCTGGCAAAATCAGAAAGCGTCCAGCCGTTCATAATTATTGCCGTTGGTATAGAATCAAAAACTTATTTTCAGAATTTCTACGTTTATTTTGATGAAGTAAAGTTTTCTTTTAAATGCTGTATTCAAACTATGAGAACTTGTTTCACAAATTTTGTCCTTTTTTTTTACTTTGATCATCCTGTTTTCTCAACTTTACGAAGAATTTTGAATTCTATTATAATTGAAAACTATTACGAGTATTGATAAAAAATAACAAATCAATTTGCGTAAGATTTTTCATTACAATGGACCATACACATTTTCCTATTAAGATGGAATTTCAGGGCTTATTAAAAAACAAACTTAATGATGATTGTGATAAGAATATTTTTTCTTAGTACCTTTAAAGGTGACCAAATCTGAAGAAAAAAGAAATAATGTTACAAATTCTTTTTAAAAAAGACAGTCTTAAAAAAATAAAACATCATTAATGAAACATATCACTTTGCAATATATTTTTTTTTTTTTTATTAATAAATATTGAAATATTCCAGTTCCAGAAACAAATGCTGAGGAGTACATAAAATCTTTGAAATTTGACCATTTAAGCTCAGAGGAATTTGACAGATATTGGCAGGCCTGTACAAAATACCGTCTAAATGAATTGAGTAGTTCCGATTCAACGAAAAATACGCTGGAAAAATGGCCGCAGTACAAATTGCCCCAAGGTCATAGATTGGTAATGTTAATAACAAATAGTAGACAAACAATTTGATTTGGCAAACTACAAACACTTGTTTTTAGTTTGACCAATTTGACTATAGATCCAGCATTATTTTCATTTATTATAAGTCAGAATCATAATATTTCCATTTCAAATATTATTTGAATAATAACTTTATTGATAAAATTAATAATCACTAGGTTGATATGGACTTTAAAGCGTTGTTCAACACTACCTATTCCCTCGTAGACAACTGGAATGACAATTATGAGAAGATATATAGATTTTTGTCAACAGAGCATCACATTAAGGACAGAGAATCTGTTAAACTTCTTAGTTGCATAAAGGACACCGACATAAATGAAAGTAAGTATTAAAATCATTTAATTCCATCTAAAAGTCCGCCTACTAAAACACGAATTATTTTTTTTCTCTCAAAACTTATTTTGTCCAGTTTTAATCTAATCAAATTTTATTTTGGTAGACATTTCTTAGGAATTGTTATCTCAAATAATACATTTAGTTTCAAATTAACTAATAATATTTTTAAAAGTGAAGTTCTCATATTTTGGTTCAATTCTACTCTTACTTTTATTACAAAAATTTTAAATTTTAAATATAAAATTTGTATCACTCCAGTATTGGGTGTGAATGTTACAAAGCTAAGTAATATAAAAAAACATGAAATATATTTGAAAAACAAATGCAACAAACAATTTAACCAAAAGTTAAAGACTTATTTTCAAAAATAAAAACTTTGTTTTCGATTATCTCGAAACTGTAAAAAGTGAATTAAGTCGCTATTGATTTTAGTAGAAACAAAATTTTATTTTACTGAAAAAAAATCCTCTTTAACTACAATAACATCAATAAGATTTTGGGAAAATAAAGTTTTGCTTTAATTCTTTATTATAACTAAATATAATTTGTAATAATTGATTATTGTTTTCTATAAACGAAATTTTCATTATATTTTCAGATAGTCGAAATGCAATTGTATTCACGTGCCTTCACGCATATTTGGTGCCTAACCAAAAAGCGCTTACGAAGGAACAAATTGGTAGAAAAAGCTACCTTAAATATACAATTAAGGATTCGCAAGAAGCCTTTATTTTTACGCCAACGTCCATCCAGGAGGTAGAAGATCACCTGCAGCATCTTCAGCAAAGATCACAAAGCGTACAGCCATTCATAATAGCAGTTGGGGAATCAAAATCAAACCTTCAGGATTTTTATGTTTATTTTGATGGGGTCAAATTTGCTTTTAAATGCCTTGTTCGGGCTGTCGACGTTTGTTTTAAAATTTTTCATCTTTTTAACTTAGAATATCCTGTAGCATGTTCAACCTTTTGGACTTTTATTCAAATTTTTTTCTATAACATAAAATGTAAAACAAAATTTTCAAAAGTTCATATATTAGTTTCAGCATTAAACGAGTCGACTTAAACTTTAAATATTTTTATAATTCTTGTCATTCAACATAATTTTCTTAAGCACTTGTAACACTTAACCTAGCTTTAATCTACAAAATCTTTTGTACCACTTAACAATTTCAGAGCATAAATAAATACCATAACAAGATACAAAAATTTGTCATTATATGAACTAACTTCTTTCGGACCATTTTCAGAGTTTTTTTTTTCAGAATTCGTGGAATGAGTTTACTCCAAGACAAGCTGAGGTAAGCTTTGAAAAAATACTTAGAAAATTGAATGTATTGATTGGCTATATTTAATTTACATAACATTGCTCATTGATTAGTATTATTTAACTTTTAATTAAAGTAAATTTCAGCGGGCCAATCAATAGAATTCGTTTTCTAAGCATCAGCAGATGAGAACATGATATAGATCAATGTATAGACGACATCAAAGCAAAAATATCATACATTAAATAATGAATGGTATACGTTATTTAGGGAAAAAAATACATTGGAATAATACATTAAACAACGTATTTGGTACGTTAATTTCAATGTATAAAGGACATTAAAGCAATGAATGTTGAACATTCTTTAATGTATAATTATACATAAGATAACGAATTTGATACGTTAGTTAATAAACGGTATACATGGTTTCAATGTATAGGTTACATTAAAATAATGAATGCTATACATTCAATAATGAATATTATACGTAAAATAACGCATTTGGTGCGTTAATTTATAAACGGCATACATGGTTTCAATGTATAGGTTACATTAAAGTAATGAATGCTATACATTCAATAATGAATATTATACGTAAAATAACGCATTTGGTGCGTTAATTTATAAACGGCATACATGGTTTCAATGTATAGGTTACATTAAAGTAATGAATGCTATACATTCAATAATGAATATTATACGTAAAATAACGCATTTGGTACGTTAATTTATAAACGGTATACATGGTTTCAATGTATAGGTATCATTGAATTAATGAAAATTGTACATTCAACAATAAATACTATACATACAATTACGCTATTTATACGTTATTTTATGAATCAGATACATTGGATAAATATTTGGATGACATTAAAGCAATGAATACTTTGCATTAAATAACTAATTGTGTACATTGATTAATGAATGAGATACATTACTTTAATGCTTAGGAAACATGAATTTATAGGAATTTGTACATTAAACAATGAATTCCATACGTTGTTCGATGTACAAGGTACATTGTAAATAATGTATTTGATACTTTCTATAATGAACAAAAAACATTATTTAAAGATAAATTTCATTAATGCCCGTATTATATACTCTTGTTTTATGTGGATAAATACATAGTTATTAATGAACAGCTTCATTAATTAATGAACGAATTCATTTAATGATGAAGAAAACATTATTTAATACAAGACGTTGATAAATAATGATCGAGCATACGTTAAAACAATGTACTTTTACATCGGCTGAGAAATAATGTACAAATGCTGTTATTAATGCACTTTTTTATTAATACTACGTACCTTTTTGGTTCAGTGCAATTAAAACCAAATAACATCATTCCAAACTGTGTCGACAAACTAGTTCGGTCCTTTTTACACGCCATACCGGCATACTACTTCGATTTCCAGAGTTCGCACTGCTATGTCGACAGTTCGACACACATTCATTTCACACGACCCAAAAACCTTATCGACAATATGCTTCGATGAAGTAGTTCGTGGTGTGTTAGGGGTAAATACGAGTAGGACGTCGGGCCTGCGTCAGATGCAATCGAAAATTTATGGGCGCCCAAACACTTTTTTATGGAGGAGTTCTAGTTCTGATTTTGAAAAAGCTCTCCCATAAGACGTGTACTGCATATTTTTGTTGGATGAACTATAGTCGCATTAGGTTTTCAAATATTGCGGTCGAAGAAAATGGGTTTTATTTTCGAGTAGCTTTATTGAATGGCTTTTGCACTAATTAAATCAGAACACTTGAACAAATTTCCTTGGTTGGAATTTTTAGGAGCATTATTTCTATAGATGCCCTTAAACCAAACATAGTACCTACATAGTTGAAGTTAATACTTCAAGTGATTTTATCGATGAAAGCTGAAAGATAAAGGGCTTTGTCAAGTTTGAAAAGAGGAATCGTTTGACCGCAATATAGGATTATAATTAAAATGAATGTAGGTATAAATTACAAGATAAAGTTAATTAAACATTCCATGGATGTTTGCTGTAATTTATGTAAATAACCCAAAATACTTTCGACCAATATTAAGTGGAAGTGGAATTTAACATTTATATTTTTAAGGCTAAAGATATACCCTACCGAAAAGCATCGTCATGTGAATCACGGCTGCTTAGGACTTATGAGCTCATTGATACTTATTTAATGTAATTTTAAGTACGTATTGACTTAAATTGCTCCTTAATTTATCCCAAGAAGAAGAAAAACCCTTTTTTATGAAAGGAATTTTTTGTGGAAGAAAACCAATTTAAAGAGGTAGATAGTTCTGATCTTTTTTATGTTCGAAGTGTTGATGTTGTCGAAGGGCTAGATATACGAGTATGTATGTATGTATGTGTTGTTTGGTTGAAATAGATTCCTGTCTACCACCAGAAAGCTGACAGAATTAGACCCATTGGTTGGTTATATCACGTGAATCTTCTTCAATATTCGATGAAACATTTGGTGCTGATTTCATAGGAGATGATCTGAAGTTATAGATTTTGTAGAGGCCGCTTCTAGAGATTTAACATCCGGATACCAGAAGATGATATACCACGTTTTCTAAGCCAAGAAAATACATAAGTACTTCACAAAAATACAAAATACAAGTACAAAAATACTTTACACTAAAAAGGAGACGAAAGGAGAGATATCGTTTTAGTCTTTCTGAGTACGTGCCTAAAATAAGCTCGTTGTCGCCTTGTCGGTCTTAGATCCATCGATCGGTGTAAAATGAAGCGATTCATCTTCCAAGTATGTCAAGTATACCATATTTTCACAAGAACATCTGAAGGGTAGGAAGTTCTATTTAATTTGACATTGTGGGATGTGGATAGAAGTCACGAAAGAAAATTCGTGAGATCTTTGTTAAAAAAGCTAAAGGTTTGATTTTTTCTGTTTTGTAACTTTCTTTAATAAAAGTATTGAGATATTCGTCAAACCCTGCTCGGATACGATCAAACCTCAAGACCATCCATTCCTAGAACCTATTAAATAGTGCCACTTTTTAACGAAATACAAGTATGATAATGTTTTTGATACAGAAATAACAAACGATCAAAATAAAATGGATGTTATTTTTATACTGATTCAAAACATAACCATGGTTGAAAAACGAAGACGTATTGAAATATACTGTAATAAAAGTATATGTTTATAAAAAAAATTCGTCAATGTTTGGAACGCGGTAATATTTCAACAAATTAGAAGATAATATTTCGAAAATTGGAATAAGATCGATACATACGAGAATAATCAAAGATGGTAACATTGTAAATCATCAAATTCAAAATCGCCCAGGACGTAAAAAAAAATAAAACGGGTGTGTCTACACCCTTTTTCAGGCAACTGTTTTAAAATTGAAAAAGATAAAAAGCTTTTTCTTATAATCTTTTTTCATAATTTAACTAAAAATTAAAAAAAAAATATTTTTTAGCAAAAAATAAGTACGTATCCCTTTTCTTTATGTTTGAATTTGTTTTTTACTTGCGATAAAGGTACCATGGGGCAAGTTCTGCATTGAAAAAAAAAATGGAACTCGAAATTTTGATCAAAGTTGACATTGCGATGATAGCGAAGAAGAATAAAGTGGGTCCGATAGTTCCGTCTGTCTGTCTGTACCTCTATCTACACCCTAAGCCACTGGAGCTATTTTCTACAAACTCGGTACTTTTACCCCTCACGGTTTCCGCCTTGACGATGGCGAGGGGGCTTACGTTTGACCCTCCAGCAATCCAGCTGCAGGGACCTTCAACTAAGAGAAACCAACAAAAAAAAAAAAAAACAGGGATGTTTATCCAACAAATAAAAAATATGGAAAAAAAGTTTACTAGAGAAAGATAAAAATCGAGTGGGGATATACACTCAAGTGTCGGCAGAAGTCACGGCTGCCGGCGAGGGCTTGGCTTCGCAAGAAGCTAAGTCGCCAGTGACAAAAAAAGTAAACAAGCCAACCCTAGTGAAACAACACAACCTTGCAGCGGCTCTTCTCCCTGCTCTAGATAGCCTGAATATTGACGGTAGGGAGACCACGAACAGACCTCCATCTATAGGAAGTCGGACCGAGGACGAGTTGCTGGAAGACTCGAGTCAAGAAGAGACTATGCTGAAGTCTACTGCACCGCCCAATGCTTCGAGGCAACGCAGTAACTACAGATCCTCTAAAAGATTCGTGAGTGTTACGGAGAAAAAGGACCCAACTTCTCTCAGTCCAAGAGAGAAGGCCCTTTTAAAGAAACATAGAAAGTTGATAAAGAACTATGAAAGTCAGATGGCAAAGACTTCCACTGCACCCATAGCTTCCTCCCAACAACAGAAAGAAACGAAACCAGTCAGCGAAAGAGTAGTTGCTTCCACATCGAAGTCTATCCCTAAAAAGATAAACCGAGAACAGGACAACAATAACTCAACAGCTCGTACCGGCAAAGATACGAATAAGACGACTTCCCTCAAGAAAAGCAAACCATCGCTAAATCGAACCCGAAAGGGAACGACAAAGCAAAGGTAGGCAACTCTTCTGGGACAAAGTCAGTTTCGTCCAAGAGGGCAAGATCGGAGGAGACAGCCAAGGCCGATGGTTCTAAAAAGTTTAAGACCAACAGCTTTGACAACACCCCGATCGATCTTCAGGTGGCCCTTATTAGTCGAGAGGATCCGGATGGGAAAATCACGGCCAAGAACTGGTTACTCGTGGAAAACGAAATCCTAAAAGCCATGATGGCGACATCCGAAGACGATAGTGCTGAGGACTATACCTTCGACGGAGCTGGTTGGCGGAAAGGAGTAAAAGTGGTTTGCTGTGGAGACCAGAAATCCTTGGAGTTCCTCACTCATACAATAGCCAAAATTGGTGAACTGTGGGAGGGTGCATCTCTCGGGGTTCTTCCTGTCACGGCTCTACCACTTCGTCAGCAGATTAAGATATGGATTCCTCCTCCTGCCACGCATGAGGACTCATCCATTATTAAACTGATGGCAAAACAAAATAAGGAGCTCCCCATATTGGAATGAAAGCTCTTGAATTCCAGAAAGAGTCTCAACGGGGAAGGTAAGGACCTTTTGTTCGCTATCGACAAAAAATCTGACCTCCTCCTGAAAGAAAAAGCAGACGTGGTGAGATATGGTCTCGGTACCGTAAGGGTAAAGAGGCATGAAGGCAAAGGGGAGTCAAAAGCTGCTGGTGGTGCAAAGTAATTTGCAGCACGCTAAAGCAGCAACCCAACTAACATACTCTCCAGAGCTTAGCTCTTTAAATCTGAAAAAAACTCTCATACAACTCTTTTATATCCCATTGCTATACTAAAGTATTAATATCTTGCTATGAAACTCAACTGGATGTCATAACACTTTTATTTTAAGAGTTAAACACTTTTCCAGCTTAAAAGAACTTAAATCTTATAGCAAAACTATTTTCTCTTCTTGTAGTTAGATTATAAAAACTTATAGTCTTATAAGAATCCCTTTCGGAAAACTGAGCTCTAAATATGTCCAAATAATCCCATAACAAGTCATATTTAAGAGTAAAGTTATTTGTATACCACTTTCAAAATTCTAAAAAAAATTTGAGTTTAAATCCTCCTATATCAAGAAACAATTTGCAGTTCAAAGAATATAAGCTTTGCAGTAAGATCCTAATAAGATCCTTAATGCAACAAGCACAACCATTCACAAACTTCAGTTTTCTGATGTCAACATTCTCCTCTCACTCGCACGTAAGTACACAAAAATCATAAAGAAGCGTCTAAGATCCTATAGAAAGAATAAAGATGTTACTAGAAGAGTTAGTGTCGCATCAGCAGCAGCCATATTCCTATACACAAGCAAAGTAGTTGCCTGTACATTTGAGGGTTACCATAACTTAAATAATTATGATCTCGATAAAATAACTTGGCTGTAGCACTGACTTAAAATTTATTAGGTGGCATTTTCAAGTTTATATTTAGCATTGTTGTGATTACATAGAAAGTATAAAATATATTGTGTAACTTTTTTTCAATTTAAACTAAATTCATTAACATCTTGGGATTTTATTGCTACTACTATCTTTTCATTCAAAATTAACAAAAAAAAAATGTATTACACGAGTAGTAATTTTTTGTGACAAGAGTAATAGTAGAAAATTACAGAGAATATGAGATTTTATTACTCTTGTAAATGCAGCATAAGACTCTCAGTGTGTATTTTGGAATATTTTATATTAAATTTGACCTTTTCTGTTTCCTATTTACTCTCACAAGCAAATGACCCATGACCTAAATAAAAACAAAACAAATTTCAAAGTTAATTTTGATTTTATTTGCTTACGAAAGAAATATATGGTAACCCTTTTTCCGATAAAAGTTATAAATAAAATAATTTAAACATGCATTATTTTGAAGGGGCTTTATGTTTTTTCGAAGTAAAATGTTAGAATTAGTAGATACAATTTCAACCGCATTTAAATTTCGGTTCGCATATGTGCAAAATAATAAATATCATGCATCGCCATTATAATATAATAGTTGATAGACTTACAAAATAAATACTCTATCAAGCCTAACAGTTTGTTGGCATAGCAAATCATGTATACACACAAACTTAAAAAGTATTTTGTTTCATTCTTTATTGAGTTAACAAATATTCTGTTCTCTTTTTATCACCTCTTATTGGAAGAGACGCTTTCTCATAATAGGATTTTGCCGATCTCTATTAGAGCCTTAGAAGTGCCATTTTAATATAAACGTGCATCTGTCATCCCATAAAGAAACTTCTGTTGCTACTATGAGTAGGAAGAGCCTCTCATAACTAGGCCATTTAAGGCTTTTAACAGTTTTAAAAGAATCTCGTAGTATTCTTTAAGATTACTTTTAGCTCCTCTTAACGAATCTAGTTGAACTCTTGGAGCATCTTATGAGATGAAAAATGTTACTTGGGAACGCACGACCTAATGCTCTACATGTCTCAGGAGAACGTGGATGTGGCCTTAATTCAAGAACCTTGGATTTGTAAGAATCAGGTACTAGGGTTGAGGTCAAAAAATTACAACCTTTTCCACTCCACGTCAGAAGGTGATATTAGAAGTTGTATTCTAGCCAAAAAATCGATTAATGCTTTCTTTTTATCTAGGTACAGCAACAGGGATAACGCGGCAATCAACGTTGAATCCAAGGAAGGCAAATTCGTCTTGGCGTCAACGTACATGCCGGGAGATGAAGAAAATCCTCCATCAAAAACGGTCCCCGATCTTGTGGATTACACCACAGCAAGAGGGACACCTTTGGTGATTGGATGCGACGCCAACGCCCATCATACACAATGGGGTGGCAAGGATATCAACAAAAGGGGTGAGTCAATTTTTGAATACATTCTCTGTTCTAATCTTATGTTATGTAATAGGGGCAATCACCCTACATTTCGTAACAAAATCAGGGAAGAAATTCTAGACCTCACTCTTATGAGTAATAATGATAAGATCTCTGTAGGGAATTGGAGAGTCTCTTATGAGAAATCCTTTTCGGATCACTTAAGGATACTCTTTACCTTAGATAGGAGAATAAATGATATTAAACCTTTTAGGAACCCAACTAGGACGAATTAGACAAAGTATTCAAAATGGTTGATTGAACGAATCGATCCTCCAGAGGAAGAAACGCTTTCGACAACCTCAATCATTGACAATGCTGTTCAAAATCTTACTAGTAAAATGAAAAAGGCATTTGAAAAACACTGCCCCATATCTCGTAACATTAAACCCACTAATCCACCATGGTGGAATAGCGATCTTAAGAAACGAAGAACAGGGGTCAGAAAACTTTTGAACAAAGCCAGACTGAGTAAATCGGAGGAAGATTGGAATTTATATAGATCCGAACTTAACTCATACACCAAAGAGTTAAGAAGGGCCAAAAAGGATTCATGGGCAAGACACTGTGAATCCATTGAGAACACAAGTGAGGCTGTGAGACTTCGAAAGATCCTTGCACACAATCCCACGATTCCGGGATACATTAAGCATCCCGATGGGTCGTGGTCGAACTCGAGCCAGGAAACACTTGAACTCTTTATGGAAACGCATTTCCCGGGCTGTAAGAATCATCAAGGACCGGGTTTTACACAACCACACACCTTAGATATCTTACAATCAGTACCAGATTTGGAACAGGTTATCACAGAGCAGAAGATTATGTGGGCAATAAACTCGTTCAAACCCTACAAATCAGCCGGACCAGATGAGATTATTCCGGCATTTCTTCAATATGCTCTACAGATAATCACCCCATGGCTTAGGGTAATCTTCAAAAGTTGTATCAAATGGAGATACGTCCCTATCAGTTGGAGGAGAGTTAAAGTAGTCTTTATTCCAAAAGCTGGAAAACCGACACACTCGACTGCAAAAGATAACAGACCGATAAGTCTCTCTTCGTTTCTCCTTAAGACACTAGAGAGAATTATTGATCTGCATGTTAGGGACCTTCTCAAACCAAGCAACCTGTGCAACTACCAACACGCTTACATGAAAGGTAAGTCAGTGGAGACTGCGTTGCACGAGGTCGTCTCACAAATTGAGAAAAGTCTCGAGCACAAAGAATACACCATGGCAGCATTTTTGGACATCGAAGGAGCGTTTAACAACGTAAAAACGGAGTCCATTAAATCTGCTCTAGAAGAAGTTGGCGTTGAATCTGCTATTGTGGACTGGATTTATACCATGCTCAATGGTAGAATCATTAGCTCGCAACTTGGGGATAGCAAAGTAGAGAAATCGGTTACAAGAGGCACTCCACAAGGAGGAGTAATTTCACCTCTTCTCTGGGTCCTGGTTGTTAACAAAATTCTCACAAGATTTAAGAATCAGGGCATTAAAATAGTAGCCTATGCGGACGACATAGTAATTCTGATATCGGGTAAATATCTTACCACCATCAAGGATATTATGGAATCTACACTTAAAGAACTATCTTCTTGGACAGCACAAAACGGTCTCGGAGTTAACCCTTCCAAAACCGAACTAGTCCTGTTTACGAAGAAAAGGAAATTGGAGGATTTTACCCCTCCAAAGCTTAACGATATTCCCCTGAAACTTTCCAACGAGGCTAAATATCTTGGAGTAATTCTTGATTCCAAGCTAACATGGAAACGTAACACAGAGGAAAGAATGAAAAGAGCATTATGCGCTCTCTACACATGTAAAAAAACTTTCGGTACACGGTGGGGCATGCGACCACAGGTCATACAGTGGATGTACACGGCGATAGTTCGTCCCATACTTACCTATGGGTCGATCGTGTGGTGGACGGCCGTAGAAAAAAGAAGCTATCTCAAAAACCTGAATAAGGTACAGAGACTAGCCTGTTTAGGAATAACGGGGGCACAGAGTTCTACGCCACAGGCGGGGCTGGAAATTATTTTAAATCTTCCAGTCCTGGACGAGCACATAAAATGCACAGCAGCCAAAAGCGCAATTCGGCTTAAAGAAATGGGCTCTTGGAAGCACAGCAGTCATGGTCATGGGTCTATCCTGCAAAGGTATGACAAAGTGGCAGGGCTTAATGTGACAACGGACTGCTTACCACCCAGAATAGATTTCAACAGATACTTCTCCACTACTATACCCGAAAGACAGGAATGGGAATCCAACTCACTAATTAGTGAACAAGGTATTTCATTCTACACCGATGGGTCAAAAATGGAAGAAGGAACAGGAGCTGGGGTGTTCTGTGAATCTCTCAATATAAAAGAATCATTCAAACTCCCAGATGAGTGTAGTGTCTTTCAGGCTGAGATTAACGCTATTGAAAAGGCGGCAGAATTGGTACGCACGAAAGAATTGAACTCGTCGGAGATCACATTTTTCGTGGACAGCCAAGCGGCCATCAAAGCTTTAGCCAGTGAGACTATAAGATCCAAAACAGTAACAAAATGCCGAGACATGCTGAACAATATTTGCAACACCAACCAAGTCAACCTCTGCTGGGTTCCTGGACATAGTAATATAGAAGGGAATGAAATAGCAGATGAACTGGCAAGGAAAGGGTCAGAATCAAATAAAAACAGCAGTAGCCATTTAAATTTGGGACCAAAAATCCCGATTGGCGTGATTAAAAGGAAAATAGACCTAATAACGAAAGAGCGAATCAATAACTCCTGGTCCTCCAGGGATGACTGCGTTATCTCTAGAAGTTTATGGCCTAGAATTAATGAAGAGGAAACTCGATATATCTTATCGCTCAGTAAAAAGAACATCAGAATCCTGATAGGTGTACTGACGGGTCACTGCGCCATTGGCACAATGGCCATAAGAATGGGTGCATTTGCGCCAGATTTCTGTAGGAGCTGTCAGGATGTCGAGGAGATTGAAACCATTAAACACTTGCTCTGTGACTGTCCAAACCTCCAAGCAAATCGCCTCCGCTACTTTGGAAACAAGTTTGTTGGAGAACTAGACGATCTAACGCAGGTCTCAATGGCAAACATGAGAAAATTCATTGTAAGCACAGGCTGGTTCGAAAATGAACCAGTCTACATAAGACATTAGTTAGGAGCATCTCTGCTTTTATTAATAGGGGATCACAATGGACCAATAGGCCCCCGTGTACGCAACAGCCCTGGGCTGTGCACACCCCTCCTAACCTAACCTAACCTAACCTACTGACACTTGTTTTTTGTGTACTAAATTTTACTTAAAATTTGTATAAAAAAATTGATATGAAAATTGTTAGATAATATTTAATGACATACATTTTTGACGTATGTAATTTCAAAATTTAATCGTGAACTCGTCTTCAAGTTATTGAATTTCCAAAAAAACGTTTGTATTTTTTTTTTTAAATCCAAAAACTATTTTTTCGAAAATTTTTATCAACTATATTTTTAAAATTCAAAGAAGCTTCTGTAAAAAATTTTGATGAAATCGTTAGAGCCGTTAATGAGAAAGTCAAAAATCAAGAAATTGGTTCTATGACAGTTACTACCATTAATAATTTTTTTTTTGATTTTCTTCAAACTTGTTGTTTACCCCCCACGTAAATATACAAACAAAAATGGTGCGATATTATATTTACCTATTCTAGAATTTTCTTTTTCTGTGCAGGCTGAAGAATGTAAGTATTCTACCTATAACATCACAGTATAATTTTGTCATGAGCGATAAATGTTTTGGTAAAAAAAAAACACAAGAGCAAAACCCAATTTTTTTAAATTCAGTTCAGGTCAACATTTATTTGCTAGGTCTGTTTGTACCTAATATAAATGAAGCAGCATAGGAACATTTTCCAAAACCTATTTTTGTTGTATTAAAAAATAAAAATAATATTAAGTATGAATTCAGTTATTTATCAATCCAATTCAATCAATAGCCAAGAGGTACTTCGAATCTTGCATCCTTAGTCCCTTTTACGTCCTTAGCTTGTAACCGATAAACCAGTACTTGGGATTAATGTCTAAGGCTAAGTGCTGTAAATAAATAAAATGTATGTAAATCACCATAACAATTTATAGCTATTTCTTCTTAAAATAAATCATATACGAGTACATACATTATTTTAATATACAATCCAAAGGCAGCTACAAAAATTAAGGATACTCAGGCACTCCACATTACTCGTAATTTGGTGCGGTTTCGCTTTGGTGGACAAAAAGGTAGGTACTTTTATACTTTCATTACACTCGAACAGTTAATTTATTGTGTCAATCATGAGAAAATTCGTATGATAACACCTGCTAGATTTTGATACAAGAATCAAATGTTTATTCCATTTCATGTAGAAATAGCAAAAGTGTAACAGTAAATTGCAATAAATGAAACAGAATTCAACATAAAAACCAACCAAGTGTCAAAAGTAAGATAAAGTAAATTGCAAATGGCTTTTCACTTATGGTCGATTAAATATATGATCTCATTTTGTCATACACTTTCGAAATACAAACTGAGGGGTATCGATTTGTATTACTTACGCAGGCCCGTAGTCAGAATCTTGGTTTGTTAAGTGGCATGATACTGGTTCATAATTACAGATACCATTAACTGCTGTCCGTCATTCTTAAAAAAGTAAAGGGTAATATTTTCCCTTAGACTCTATTAGACTGATTTAAGTTTGAGACCAATAAAATTCTTCCTGGAAAATTTGGGTAATTGTAAACTAATTGCAAAATTAATTGAACTAATTTATTGAATTTAAATGCTTAAGCATGGCGCGAGCATTTAGGAAAGTTGAAGGGAATTTTAAAAGACCGTAGAAAACCTCCACGCTCATTCACGCATGTGCGACACTTGAACTAAAAATTATTCATTGCGGCCTGAAGGATTGAAGTCGAGATCGGCTCATTTATCGTTTTAATCGACTGCTTCAATTCAGTCAAATTCCTTAATTTATTTCTGTACACTTCTTGCTTGATAAGAGTATTTTATTTTATTCATGACAAGTTTACACTGTAAGATATAATATCTTTTTTGAAGTGAAGCTTTGTAATTGTACAATAGCTACTGCTTATAACTGATGAATAACATATTCTGTTTAAAAAAGAAAAAAAGTATATAAATACACACAAAAGAGATACAAATAAATCATAAAGTAATTATTTATACAATACAAAAATGAAGTTTAAGTTGCTTTTTCATTAATGTAGTACTACTAGTTCTTCTTATTTGTTGCGGCAATGAGTTCCATAAACGTGTTAGTTGAAAAGAAAAAACTGTCGTTCAGAGGTAAGGCACCTAAACCAGGGAATAACTACTCGTAAAAGACACGATCTGTCTGAATTGAGATATGTTATCTGATTAAACAGATCAGCAGATTGATGGGTTAAATTTATGTCCGAAATAAGGTTAAACTTTGAAAACTAAGAAGGCTTTTTATCGACCGCGTATAAATTACGAAATTTCTGATACTTTTACATTCAACGAAAAGTTTCGCTTGAAACGTGTTAAGGCAGAGGAAATATTAGGATAAATTTTACCACGGATTGAAAAAAACTTTTCATTGACATCGATGCAGCAGTTTTATACCCTTCCCTTCGCCAATTGTTTTATGTTTTATATACAATAGTTTATAATGATGGATAAATAAAAAGATAGGTATTATCTTAAAAATTATTGGCGCAAAATTTTAATCAAATTTAGCATCATGCTATCTCTAACATTTTACTAAAGTTAAAATCGTCGAATACCTATTTCATATTTTTAGTATCGTGCTCACTTGTCCCAATTGAAGTCCCTTGAGACAGAAATATTGTCTTAATCTTAGGGTTCTATACTCAAGCAATTCAATTTTGTATCAAAAAAAATTCAAGGTGTTGAAAAAGACGTTGAAACTGTGTCCAGGCTCTACGAGGCACTCATATCGTTTGTGAGAGAAAAACGAGAATGCTTTGATGTTTTTGAAGAGATGGGAAAAAGTAAAAAATCTGAAAATTACAAAATGGACCAAAAAAGAATGGTCAAGAAGAATAAACGAGATGATGAGTGTCGCGAAGAGAGGTTCTTTTTTGTGGTCGTGAAAATTTCAAAATAAATACATTCATTCCTATTTGCGACCATTTATTGAGACGCTGAAGAGAAGAAATTCATCCTATGAAGCAAAAACAAATGGTTTTATTTTTGTATCTAAGCTTGATCACATGAGTGAAGAAGCAATTCGAAAAAATGCAACCACTCTTCAGAAATTATACCTGGTTGATCTTGGGGAAGATTTTCAAGAAGAGTGTGTCTTACTTAAACATTTTCTGGAGCAAAACAACTCTGAAAATATGAGTTAAAGGCAGCTGAACCTTCATATAAGAGAAAAAAAATTGAAGGAAGCATTTTTATATGCTGAGGCTGCTTTAAGAATATACTTGTGCACTGCAGTTGCAGCGAAGAATTGTAGTGCAGAAAGATCGTTTTCCGTATTGAAACGAGTAAAAACCAATTTAAGGTCTCGCATTAGCGCCTTAATAGCTTAGCTTTATTAAATATAGAAGCTGAACTGACAAAAAATTTAGATAACAAATCTATTGTTAATGAATTTTGTAATGAATATACACAAAAAAAAAATTGAAAACATCAAATATTACGCATTTTGTGTTTTTTTATTATTATTTTCATTGTTCTAAAGGGCGGCAAAATTTATCAGCCCGGGGCGCCAAATCCTTAAATACGCCTCTGGAAACCGCCGTTGTATTTTTATTGAGTTAAGTTGTTATGGCAAATTATAATTTTTGAAAAGCGAGTTAGGTTGTTAGGTTTTTTGTTTATAACTTTTCTTTAAAAAAAGATACAGACGTACAAAATTGAGTGGGCATAGATTTGTATATTCTCAGCACGATTATGATAAAAACTCAATTTCGTCATAACTCGAGTTAGGCGGTTATGGCTTGCGGCCACAGAATTTAAGCAAGCGTAAGCTTGATGTTCTAACATAATCGGTTGATAAAATGGCACTGAGATTAATATTGGACGAGATAGAGTTTGAAACGATTTTTTTGTTCAACTCATTAATATCTAACACTTCACTCGGATATATTGAGACTTACCAATACCAGTATTCTTAAAGATTTGCCATATTTGTTTGCTGCTTTGGCAATTGCGAAAACGGTTTGAATGAACAGCGACTCTTGCGTTTCGTATGGCTAAAACAGTTTTGTTTCGAAGAGAACGAAATTGTTGATGTAAACTATCGATACGGAATCTTTTCCATTGCTTATAAGCAGAAT